>JBBMKD010000079.1:4543306-4555806 GCA_037834095.1 Argya squamiceps | reverse complement strand
GAGAGGAGGGAGAGGAGGGAGAGGAGGGAGAGGAGGGAGAGGAGGGAGAGGAGGGAGAGGAGGGAGAGGAGGGAGAGGAGGGAGAGAACACGCCTCTTCAAGCACTGACAGAACAAGTGTCCTCTCCTTCTGTCAGTGCTGCCTGGAGAAACAGACCAACCCCCAGCTGTCTACAACTCCCCTTCAGGAATTTATAGAGAGAGATAAGGTCACCTCCGAGTCTCCTCAGAGAAACCCAGAAACAACAAGACCTTGAGACTCCATTCTCACACCAACTCAAATCCTTCAAAGGCCAAAAAAGACTCACTCAACCCACCACCTGAACCACCACCTGACTGTGGGGTGAGAGAAAACCCAAAGCCAAGGCTGCAGCAGCTCCCCGGGGCCCAGCCCCACCTTCGCAGCGCAGCACGGCGTTGTCCCACACCACGTTGCCCTCGTGCAGGACACAGGTGACGGTCTCGGCGCCGTGCGTGCGGATGAAGCCCTCGTCACACAGGAAGGACACGGAGCTGCCCAGCTGCAGGCTGTCCCCAAAGCGCTTCCCGTTCACCGGAACGCCCGGGTCCGGGCACTCGTTGTGCCGGAACGCTGCGGGACAGGGAGGGGAGGGGAGGAAGAGAGGAGAGGAGAGGAGGGAAAGAGGTGAGAAGAAGAGGACAAGAGAAAAGAAAAAGAGGAGAGGAGGAAAAGAGGAAAAGAAAGGAGGAGAAGAGGAAAAGAGAGAAGAAGAGAAGAGGAAAATGGAGAAGAGAAGAGGAAAAGAGGAAAAGGAAAAGAGGAGAGGAGGAGAAGAGGAAAAGAAAGGAGGAAAAGAGGAGAGGAAAAGAGGAGAAGCGGAAAAGAGAGGAGAGAAGAAAAAGAGGAAAAGCAGAAAAGCGGAAAAGCGGAAAAGAGGAAAAGAGGAGGAGAAGAGAAAAGGAAAAGAGGAGAGGAGAGGAGAAGAGAAGAAGAGGAAAAGAGGAGAGGAGGGGAAGAGAAGAGGAAGAGAGAGGAGGAAAAGAGGAGAGGAGGATATTATACATAAATATATATTTTTATAGAAAATAAATAGATGTAATAAATTATATATTATATACATTATATAAATACAATATATGGTAACACAATAGATAATGTTGCATTATATATTATGTTATATAATTCAAGTGTTATTATGTGTTATTATATATAATATATATTATAAGTGTATAATGCATATATACAGATATATAACGTATATACACACATATGTAATGTATATATGTATAATATATAATGTATATATCATATATACATTATATATGATATATATTGTTTATATTATACGTATATAGTCTTATATTTTCTGTATGTATTATATATAGTATACATTACATAATATATATAACCAAACTATAAATATATAATAGATAAATATTTGTTCTTCAATAAATAAAACTGCATTTTATCCCCTTAATTTTGCCTGACCTCTCTTTTTATCAGCCCCCCTCCATCCCCAAAAAAATATAATTCATCAGTGCTCACTGGTGAAGGTGATGTTGAAGCCTCTCTTCTCCATGGAGTGATCAGTCTGGAACTCCAGCCTGGCCACGTGGCCGCTGCTGGTCAGCGAGGAGGGGATGTGGCTGCCGGAGAAGGTGCCCAGCACCGGGGACTCGGCCGTGCCCCCGTCCTTGACGGCCAGGAAATCAAACTGGGGCTCCACGTCGAAGTCGTTGAAGGCCAGGTGGATCCTGCTCTCGGGGTTGGCGATGATCAGCCACACGCAGTGCAGGCTGCTCCCGTACTCCTCGGGGTAGTTCGGGGACAGCACGATGCCCGACGGGCTGGTGAAGTTGAAAAAGCAGGAAACTGCAAAGGGAAAGTGCCATCAGCCCCATAGATATCCCTGCCCTGGAGCATTCACATAAAATCCTGCCCCTGAAAAAGCAGGAAATTGCAAAGGGAAAGTGCCATCAGCCCCACAGATATCCCTGCCCCAGGGTTTTCCCACAAATTTCTGTTCCAACAAATTCCTGCTCTTGGAAAAGCAGGAAACTGCAAAGGGAAAGTGCCATCAGCCCCAAAGATATCCCTGCCCTGGAGCATTCCCATAAATTCCTGCCCCTGAAAAAGCAGGGAACTGCAAAGGGAAAGTGCCATCAGCCCCAAAGACATCCCTGCCCCAGGGTGTTCCCACAAATTTCTGTTCCCACAAGTTCCTGCTCCTGGAAAAGCAGGGAATTACAAAGGGAAAGAGCCATCAGCCCCATAGATATCCCTGCCCTGGAGCATTCCCATAAAATCCTGCCCCTGAAAAAGCAGGAAATTGCAAAGGGAAAGTGCCATCAGCCCCACAGATATCCCTGCCCCAGGGTTTTCCCACAAATTTCTGTTCCAACAAATTCCTGCTCTTGGAAAAGCAGGAAACTGCAAAGGGAAAGTGCCATCAGCCCCAAAGATATCCCTGCCCTGGAGCATTCCCATAAATTCCTGCCCCTGAAAAAGCAGGGAACTGCAAAGGGAAAGTGCCATCAGCCCCAAAGACATCCCTGCCCCAGGGTGTTCCCACAAATTTCTGTTCCCACAAGTTCCTGCTCCTGGAAAAGCAGGGAATTACAAAGGGAAAGAGCCATCAGCCCCATAGATATCCCTGCCCTGGAGCATTCCCATAAATTCCTGCCCTGGGGTGTTCCCACAAATTCCTGTTCCCTGACCGTCCCCAGGAGTGCTCCATTCACCAGGGGACAGTGGTTTATCTATAGGGGGGGAAAAAGTTCTGCCAGCCCACTGAAAGAACTTCTGTCATCATATAAATATCAGACATTTCACCTGGATCGAAAACCAGGAGGGGAAAACCCCACCCTGGATCTTCCATTAATTCCCTTCCGTTAATTCTTTAATTCCCTCCCTCACAGGAGCAGCAGGGAAGCTTTTGGTCATCACTAAATCAGAACATTTTGGTCACCACTGAATCAGAATCTTTTATTATTGGGATAAGAAAATCGCCTATTTTTCAGGACATTGTGTGGATTTGTCATTTTCCAGTCCCAGGTTTCTTTAACAGCAGGAAGAAAATGCCTCTTAGGTGGGATCTGGCATTTTCCGGGTGAATTCTCTTTCCTGCCCCTCAGAAAAGCCTCCCAAGAATCCAGTTTGTGCCTTGAGCTGGTGCAAAATAAAACCAGCATGAAACGAGCCAGGTTTTGCCTCAACATTTTTTTGCAGCGGCCACAGCCCAGCACATCCCACAGAACCTGAAGCAGCTCAGTGACCCCGGGCACTGCTCCAGCCTCCCCTGCTGCTGTCCCTGCCTCAGCTCTGTCACCCACAGGTGACAAATCCATTCCCAGGCTGCTGCAGACTCCTCGGGGCTTGCTGACAATAAAATCTGCCCTTTCAATCTGCTGAGTTCATTTTTCCTCCCCGTGCTCCTCTCTAAGATTCACCCACTGCATTCACCAAACTCCTTCCACGCACACCACTCCCATCCCACAGGGAATATCTGCGGGATGCAGTGACAAATTGAGTGTTTGGGGAAGGAGCTGGGAGTTAATTCGCTTTTTTTGTGTCCTTGGGAAGTCGTTTACACCTGTCTGAGCACCGGGAGATGCTCCGTGGAACAGCCCAAGAACATTCCCAAGTGCCGGGGGTCGGGACAACCCAGAGGAATCTGCAGCCCTAGTGGAGGAAAAGCTCTTCCCATCACAAATAAATCCCCGATTTCTGCTGGTTCCCAAAAAGAGGCACCCAACCGGGCTGCCATTGCCGCGGGAATAATTAAATAATAATTAAAACCGGGCTTAAAACGAAGCTGAGAGGAAGAGGATGCATAAAAACTCCTCCAGCTTTCCAGGGTTTCAATCTATCCCGGGCTGCAGCTGCCAAGGCCCATTAATTTGGGAAGGCAAGGCTGCCTTTGAAGTGCTACCTGCCCAAATTTTGGGGATATTTTATGTCTGGATGCTTTGCTCATCCTTTTTCCCCTCAGTAAAACCCATTATTGGGAACATCCATTTCCCTAATTTCTGGCCCTGAGGATGAGCTTGGCTTGGGGTTGGCATTTAGACAATTATTTGGATCACTGCTCTGCCTCCCCTCTGTTATTTTTCCCTCTGTCTCCCCATACCACTTAATGGGCTGGGATCAAATAATTCAAATAACTGTGACGTTATCAAGGCTAGGGAGCTGCACAATCCATTCCCTGCTCTCAGCCACAAAGAGAGCAGATTAAAGAGAAAACAAACTGAGAAACATCCTCAGGATTTTTTTCTTTTTTTTTTTGGGCTCTCTCTCTACACCAGACGCTGAAATATCAGGGGATGCTGTCAAATAATTCTGTCAGCATAAGCACGGTGTAATCTGCCTCGGGAAAATTGAAAATAAATGCCTTTGCACCCAGGGAAATGTCTCAGCTGCAGGGATGAGGTGTCTCCTCTAAATTTTGAAATCTGAGGGGGTGAATTAGCATTCAGCCAGGACCTCCAGCAGCCCAGCAAGACAGAGGGGCAGTCGCCAGATCAGAAAATAAAACAACAAAGGACTTGCTGACAAAGGGGAGAGGAGCAGAGCGAGGGAAGAATATAAAATTAACCTTTGCCAGATAAAACAAAGTGACAGATTAAAGAGGAGCTGATAAAAAACCCACAAAAACCCTCCAAGAGTTTCCACTGCAGGGAAGTAAATGAGAGTTTTGATTTTCCTGAAGATCAGTGAGGAGAAAGGGGAGTTGGAGCTGGAGGACCAAGGCCACTGGCCCAAAAGCTCTCCTGGGTGGAGAGCAGAGCTGGAACCACATTCCAGAGGGGAACATCCAGCCCAGGAATCCACAAGGTTCATGAGCGAGACCGTGGTGTCTGTGAGATGATGATGTTCTTCATCTTTTGGAGCAGAGGAGGTTTTTCCTCACTGTGGAAGGAGACTTTTCTCACTGTGGAAGGAGGTTTTTCTCTCACTGTGGCTCAAGATTTTTTTCTCACTGTGGAAGGAGGTTTTCCCTCACTATGGAAGGAGATTTTTTCTCATTATGGAAGATTCTTCCTCACTGTGGAAGGAGATTTTTCCTTACTCTGGGAGGAAGTTTTTCCTCATCATGGAAGGAGGTTTTCCCTCACTGTGGATCAAGATTTTTTTCTCACTGTGGAAGGAGGTTTTCCCTCACTGTGGAAGGAGATTTTCTCCACTCTGGAAGGAGATTTTTCCTCTCTGTGGAAGAAGATTTTTCCTCGCCCTAGAAGGAAGTTTTTCCTCATCATGGAAGGAGGTTTTCCCTCACTGTGGAAGGAGATTTCAGCTCTGGCTCTGGAATCCACGTCACCCTCCCTGGAGCTGGACACTGAGATAAAGCAGGAGCTTTTTAACAAGGTGTCACAGGCAGGGCCAGGCTGTCAGGAGGAAGATGATGGCAGCAGGAAAGGTGGGAGACAGCCCAGCTCCAGCTGTCTGGTGCTGCTGGAGCATCCCAAAGAGCCCTCAGCAGCAGCAGCACTCACCCCCAACATGACAGGGGCCAGCCCTGCTGCCTGCAGCTGTCCATCAGCACACCAGGCTGGGAGCAGCCCTGGCTGCAATTAATATTTATCACCTTTGTTAAATGCCAGGAGAGGCCATTTCAGCACAGGGGGCTGTTTACAGAGCTGGTTCTGTCAATAATCCTTATACTTGTCAATAATTGTGTTTGTCAATAATTGTTATTGCTGACCAAGTGCTGCAAAGGCAATGAGAACAATCCCTTTATTAAATGAGAATAAATCACAGCAGACACAGAGCATGTCATGAATGAACCAGCACAGGGATTTGTTCAAGTTACCACAAGCAGCATCAGGATTCTGCCTTGGTTTAGAGCAGTGAAACAGTGAAGGAGCAGCTCCTTGGTGCTTCCCTTAGGAGAGGGACATGGATGTGAACATGGATCAGGCAGGAGTTCTTCAGCAGGAGAAATTCCTGCAGTTCTTCTCTTCTCTTCTCTCTTCTCTCTTCTCTCTTCTCTTCTCTTTTCTCTTCTCTTCTCCCTTCCCAAGTTGTTTTTTCTCTTTCATTCTGCCTTCCCCAGATCCTGCCTCCCCCCAGACCATCTCCCTTCTCCTGTTCCTGGCTCCAGACCCTCCATCCCTGCAGATCCTGCAGGAGAATCCAGGGCTGATCCCAAGGAGAGGTGACACCATGGGAGCAGCAAAGGCAGCGGGGTCAGGAGCTGAAAGCCAAGCAAGGAATCACTGGAATAGCTGCAGTTTCCATGGGAACAATCCAAAATTCCTGACTTTCCTCTCCGTTTTTAGATCCTGCTCCCACAGACTCTGACCTCTTGGGAGAGAGCTGGGAGACAGGAGTGCATTTTCTGCTTTGCATTTCTTTTTTTTCCCAAAAACTCCCTCATCTAGGCAGAACTTGGTGATGGCCTGGAAAAGCAGGAGCTCAGCAGGAGCCTGGTGAATTCCCAGCATTCCTGATTTGGGGAGAGCTGACAGTGCTGGGAGCTCAGGGTGATGCTCCAGCTGGGCAGCAAAGTGCTTCACATTTTGTATTTTCTTCTTTATCTGTTATTCCAAGGGGAAAAAACCCAAAATCTGAATCTCACGGTGCCTTTTCCTCCTGAAAACCCCACAGGGGCAAGTGGGAGGTGAGGGAAGGAGTTTGGAGCAAAATTAAACTTGTTGTTATTTCACAGCAACAAAACTCAGCTCAGTCCGGGGGTGGGACTGCAGGTATGAGGAGAAGAAAGAAAACCAGGCAGGTTTGGGGAAACAAATCTTGAAGGAAAACATCACTGAATTTAAAATAGCTGTGCAGGGAAGAGCAGGTTTCTCTGCCACCCACTCCAGCAGGAGCAGAGATTTGGGAATGAGCTGAAGTTTTTTAAAACTTACTGGGAGCTGCTTGATCCACCCTGGGACAGGGCTGGGCTGGCTCCTGCCAGGGATCCTGCAGCCATCTGCTCCTGGGATGAGCTCCAAGATCCTCTCCTGAGTCCCCACGATTCCCAACACAACTCCTCCTCTCCCAGCAGCCTCCCTTGGGAATTTTCACAGTGGTCACAAGAAGGTGGAAGGGTTTTTTTGGCCCAAAAAAAGCCTCGTGGTGCTGTTGTTCACCTCTGCTGTGGGGTTTGGCAGCTCCTGTGTGCAATTCCCTGGAGCTGGGAAGGTGCAGGAATCAGTCCTGGAGCAAACACTGAAATCTCCTTCCCTGCTGGAGCAGAGCTGCAGAGCCAGGGCTGGGATGAGGAAAGGGAGGAAGGGAAGGTTTGGGAGCCTGGACAAGGCTGGGAACAGCAGCTGCCAATCCCACATGGATCCAGGGTCAGGGGAATCCTGCCTGCACCTCTCTGCTCCCCTCCCTGCCAGGACAGGCTGGGCTCTGCTCAGGGGCACCAGGGGCATTTCCCCAGGGATTTGCTGCTCCAAACCCCTCGGGTCAAGGGCAGGGAGGTGAGGATGGGTCCTCAGGGCCCATCCCAGGCTGGAAGGTGTCGCCCTGATCTTTTTCAGCCTTCTGATGTTTGCATTTTTGTAGTGGAGTTTCTCACAGATTTCAAGTAAACAAAAGTGATGGAATGTAAACTGTCCTTCCTGTTTATCACTCCTCTCTCGAGGAGGGACAATTGATGGACTTCTAGTTTGACCCGTGTGGTTGGAGAGGTGGCAACCTCATCCTCCAATCCGTGGTCATTGTCCAAAATCTATATAAACCCAAGTAGAAAAATAAACTTCTCTTTTCTTTCCCTGACAACGAACTGCGTCCTTCATTTTGTGTCCTCTAACAACAGGAAGGGATCCAGCTGCTGGAACTGGGATGTGCTGGGTGCTCCACCAGGGCCAGGGGGGACATTTCTGGTCAGCCACCACTTCCCTGGGACAGATATTTTTTTTTTGGCAGGAATAACTGGAATGTTAATGAACACATTTATCCCAAATCCATTCAAATATGCCCAGCAATGAATACATTTATCCCCAACCCATGACCACAACTGTCCTCAGTCCATTCAAACATTCCCAGGAATGAACACTTTTATCCCCAATCCACTCACACATTCCCAGGAACGAACACTTTTATCCTCAGCCCAGTTAAACAGACCCAGGAATGAACACATTTATCCCCAATCCACTCACACATTCTCAGGAGTGAACACACCTGTCCCCAATCCATTCAAAAACAACCAGGAATGAACAGATTTATCCCCAAACATTGCCAGGAATGAATACATTTGCTCCCAATCCATTCAAACGCTCCCAGGAATGAACATATTTGTTCCCAAACCCAAATCAAACGTTCCCAGAAATGAACACGTTCCATTCAAATGTTCCCAGGAATCAACAGATTTTCCTAAATCCACTCAAACATTCCCAGGAATCACCACATTTATCCCAAACCAAATCAAACATCCCCAGGAATGAACAGATTTATCCCCAAACCCAAACATTCCCAGGAATGAACAGATTTATCCCCAAACCCAAACACTCCCAGGAATGAACAGATTTATCCCCAAACATTTGCTCCCAATCCATTCAAACATTCCCAGGATTGACCACATTTATCCCAAACCCAAACATTTCCAGAAATGAATGTGTTTGCCCCCTATCCATTCAAACATTCCCAGGAATTGCCACATTTATCCCAAACTCAAATCAAACACTCCCAGGAATGAACAGATTTATCCCCAAACATTTGCTCCCAATCCATTCAAACATTCCCAGGATTGACCACATTTATCCCGAACCAAATCAAATATTTCCAGAAATGAATGTGTTTGTTCCCAATCCAATCAAACAATCCCAGGAATCAGCACATTTATCCCAAACCCAATCAAACATTCCCAGGAATGAACAGATTTATCCCAAATCCATTCAAACACTCCCAGGAATGAACAGATTTATCTCCAAACCCAAACCCTCCCAGGAATGAACAGATTTATCCCCAAACATTTGCTCCCAATCCATTCAAACATTCCCAGGATTGACCACATTTATCCCAAACCAAATCAAACATTTCCACAAATGAACAGATTTATCCCCAAATCAAATCAAACACTCCCAGGAATGAAGAGATTTATCCCAAACCCATTCAAACATTTCCAGAAATGAACAGATTTATCCCCAAATCCAATCAAACATTCCCAGGAATCACCACATTAATCCCAAAACTCTGCTGAGCAACATCAACCTCCCCCTCCCCAGGGTTTTTTTTTTGGCACAAATCCCCTCCTTTCACTCCCCCACCACTGAATTCCCTGCCAAACACCAGACGGGTCCAGAAAACCTGAATTTTCCAAGTCTGATCCCAACCAACTCCACCAGAAATTCCAGCAATTCCCAGGAATGGCAGAGGGCACCTAAAGCAAGGCAGGAATGCTGCCTGCAGTGCCCCAGGTGGTGACAATTTCTGTCATTTGCCCAATTTTGGCATTTATTGTCACTCCTGGTGCCACAATCATCCCCCAAGGAACGGGACGGGTCAAGAGAAAAAGCACAGGAGGAAAACCTGGGAATGGCAGGAGGAGCAGGGAAAGGAAGAACAAAGATCTTTGTAAGATTCTCTCACTGCAGAACCACCCCCAGGAGCACCAGGGCCCTGCTCTTTCTGTCAAATAAACCTTGTGAAGTGAATTTTGGGGGCTTCCCACTGCAAATAAAATCAGAATATTAGTTTTTTTTCTTCTCTAGTCCACACAAGGATGTTTGAACAGCAATTCCCACCCTGGAGTTGGAGGTTTTGGCAGCTCTGGAATGTCCCTCTCCCTCACCACATCCACCATCCTCACACAGTGAGAGCAACTCCAGAGCTGGAATTATGGAGCTGATTCTCTGTTTATAAACTGAATAATCTCCTCAGCCACAGGAAATTTCAGCTGGAATATTCTATCCCCAAAATCAGAGCTGAGGAAGCACAACAAGGGTTTTCCTTCACAAAAAATTGTACAGAAAACCACCCAAAATGTAGAGAAATAAACACCCAGACACCCAAATGGAACAGGAACAAACACCCAGATACACAAACTGTACAGAAAAACACCCAAATTGTACAGAAATAAACACTCAGAGACCCAAATTGTACTGAAATAAACACTCAAGACACCCAAATTATACCAAAATAAACACTCAGAGACCCATGTTGAACAGGAACAGACACCCAGACACCCAAATGGAACAGGAACAGACACCCAGATAAACACAATTGCACAGAAACAAACACTCAGACACCCAAACTGTACAGAAATAAACACCCAGACACCCAAATTATACCAAAATAAACACTCAGAGACCCATGTTGAACAGGAACAGACACCCAGATAAACAAAATTGCACAGAAACAAACACTCAGACACACAAACTGAAGAGAAACAGATGCCCAGGCACTCAAATTGTACAGAAATAAACACCCAGACACCCACAAAGTACAGGAACAGACACCCAGACACCCAAATCCCACAGAAACAGACAAACAGACACACAAATTGAGCAGGAACAGACACCCAGACACACAAATTGAGCAGAAAGGACACCCAGACACACAAATTGAGCAGAAAGGACACCCAGACACACAGATTTTACAGGAACAGACACCCAGACACACAAATTTTACAGGGAGAGACACCCAGACACTTGACATTTTACAGAAGCAAACATCCATATTTAAGAGGAACACAACCCCAGACACCCCAAAACCCACCAGAGTCTCCAATCCCACAGGAATAAACCCCCTGACTCCATCTCCAGCTGCCCCTGGCACACACCAGAGGCCCTGGATTGTTCCCTCAATCCCAACCAGCAGCTCACAAATGGGGTTCCCTCATTTCCCCACCCCACATCCAATGGTCTCCCAACATTTCCCCCCTGGAATTCAGACACTTTTTGTCCTGTGACCTCTCCTGCTCCACAATAAATCAGGGGTGAAGGTCAAGAGGGGCCTGTGGGAGATTTTTCTCACTGCCTTGTTGATCCATAAATATCCCAAGAGATATTTCCCATATCCATAAATATCCCAAGAGAACCCATCACGCTGGAATTATTTTAACTGAAATATTCCTGCCATCTTTGCATGGATGGGGCTTGATTTGATCAATATCAAGAATCCTATTTCACCAAAAAGTCCCCTTTTTATTCTGCTATGACCCAGTTCTGAGCACAAACCACAGGTTTTTACTCTCACTCCAAACTCTCAGCACGAGCCTCAACCACACCAAGTTGTCCAAAATCACCTGAAATTCTGGGAAATTAAAAGGAAAAAACCAGCACAGAACCAGTCTGACACCTCCCACCTCCCAGATAATCAGGATAAACTCCAATATTTTGCAGCTGATTTGCTTACAAAGAAAAAAATTAAATAAACAGGAAGGGAGGGATGGCACCTGGGAAAGGCAGGACAGAGGAATTGCTTCATTTCCCCAGGCATTTCTCTGAGCTTAAATCAGTGTTTGAAAAGAAAGGCACTGGCCTCAAACTGGTTTTTCTCCCTCTTCATGACCCCAAATTCTCTCCCAGCCCCCCCAGACCCTCACCCAGCTCTGCAGGATCTGCTTTTCCCACCCCCAGCTCCATCCTTTTCACAGATCAGCTCCTGCCACACCACATTTCCACTGGAATCTTCCCCAGCTTGTCACCTGCACTTCTAAAAACAACATTTCTGCTTTTTTCCCCTCTCCATTCTCCCCTCCCTCAAGTGGATTTTCCTCTCCTGTTTTATTTCAGGCTCAGTCTCACTCCCCTGCACCACAGACCCAAGATTTTAACAGAGCCAACAAAGCAGAAAAGAAGATAAAAAGCAGAGTGAGGTGATCACCAAGAGGGGAACACAGAGCTCCTGCTGGGAGTTGTGGCAGTGCCCAAACCCAGCCTTGTCCCTGCAGGAAGGTCCTGTCAGGGCAATAAAGCAAAATGCCCAATGTATCTACAGAGGACACTGAGAGCATGAAAACCCCACAGGGACTGTGCAATAATTCCCATTTTCATCCCCAAAATGGGATCCTGAGTCACCATGGGGAGCAGAACGTCCCAAAATCTGCTGAGAACTCAGGTAACAAATGCAAAACTGAGGCCCAGCAGGAGGGAGCCTGGAGAGCATCAGATCATGAGGGGCCAAAACCAGAATTCAGGTTTAAATCGTGGATTTGGCTGTGTCCTGTCTGTGCCACTGCCAGCAAAAACTGATTTTCCTTCAGGGAAGAGCCCAGCACAGCCCAAACATCCCTCTCCAAACAGAACCCACGTTTGAATCTTGGATTTGGACACGTCCTGTCTGTGCCACAGCCACCAAGGACTGATTTTCCCTCAGGGAAGAGCCCAGCACAGCCCAAATCTGCCTCTACAAACAGAATCCAGCTTTAAATCTTGGATTTGGACATGTCCTGTCTGTGCCACAGCCACCAAGGACTGATTTTTCCCTCAGGGAAGGGCAAGGAGAGCCCAAATCTCCCTCTGCAAACAGAATCCAGGTTTAAATCTTGGATTTGGACATGTCCTGTCTGTGCCACAGCCAACAAGAATTGATCTTCCCTCAGGGCAGGGAGAGCCCTGCCAGACACAAAAATTGCCCAGAATTTGTGT
>JBBMKD010000079.1:4522295-4543206 GCA_037834095.1 Argya squamiceps | reverse complement strand
TGGATTTGGACATGTCCTGTCTGTGCCACAGCCACCAAGAATTGATCTTCCCTCAGGGCAGGGAGAGCCCTGCCAGACACAAAAATTGCACAGAATCTGTGTACAGAGCCCAAATCTCCCTCTGCAAACAGAATTCAGCTTTAAATCTTGGATTTGGCCATGTCTTGTCTGTGCCACAGCCACCAAGGACTGATTTTCCCTCAGGGCAGGACAGAGAGAGCCCAGCACAGCCCAAATCTTCTTTTGCAAACAGAATCCAGGTTTAAATCTTGGATTTGGCCGTGTCCTGTCTGTGCCACTGCCAGCAAAGACTGATTTTTCCCTGAGAGCAGAGCAGGGAGAGCCCAGCACGGCCCAAATCTCCCTCTGCAAACAAAATCCAGGTTTAATTTTCGGATTTGGACACGTCCTATCTGTGCCACAGCCACCAAGGACTGATTTTCCCTCAGGGCAGAGCAGGAAGAGCCCAAATCTCCCTCTGCAAACAGAATCCAGGATTAAATCTTGGATTTGGACATGTCCTGTCTGTGCCACAGCCACCAAGAATTGATCTTCCCTCAGGGCAGGGAGAGCCCTGCCAGATACAAAAACTGTACAGAATTTTGGTACAGAGCTCAAATCCTCCTTTGCAAACAGAATTCAGGTTTAAATCGTGGATTTGGACATGTCCTGAGTGTGTCACAGCCACCAAGGACTGATTTTCCTTCAGGGAAGAGCACAGCACTGCCCAAATCTTCCTTTGCAAACAGAATCCAGTTTTAAATCTTGGATTTAGCCCTGTCCTGTCTGTGCCACAGCCACCAAGGCCTGATTTTCCTTCAGGGAAGAGCAAGGAGAGCCCAAATCTCCCTCTGCTCACCCCTGCCCTGCCCAGGGAAGAGCCCAAACCTCTCCCCAAGCTGGGTAAAGGTGTCACCGTGCAGGTGCCACCAGTGCCACCACCATGGGGTCCCCTCAGAGGACATGGGGGGCTGCTCTGGAGCTGCTGACCACACACTTACAAACACACACAGCCCTGTCCTGTCTGTGCCACAGCCACCAAGGACTGATTTTCCCTCAGGGCAGGACAGAGAGAGCCCAGCACAGCCCAAATCTTCCTTTGCAAACAGAATCCAGTTTTAAATCTTGGATTTGGCCGTGTCCTGTCTGTGCCACTGCCAGCAAAGACTGATTTTTCCCTGAGAGCAGAGCAGGGAGAGCCCAGCACAGCCCAAATCTCCCTCTGCAAACAGAATCCAGTTTTAAATCTTGGATTTAGCCCTGTCCTGTCTGTGCCACAGCCACCAAGGACTGATTTTCCCTCAGGGAAGGGCAAGGAGAGCCCAAATCTCCCGCTGCTCACCCCTGCCCTGCCCAGGGAAGAGCCCAAACCTCTCCCCAAGCCGGGTAAAGGTGTCACCGTGCAGGTGCCACCAGTGCCACCACCATGGGGTCCCCTCAGAGGACACGGGGGGCTGCTCTGGAGCTGCTGACCACACACTTACAAACACACACAGGTTTCTGAGCAGACCACTGGCTGCTCTTTTGGCAGGTTATGCTTTTGTGGCCCTTGAGCTCGAAGGCGGGCTGGCACTCGAAGTGCAGCGTGTCCCCGTGCCGGAAGGTGGAGCCGTGCCGGCGGCCGAAGGCCGGGACCCCCGGGTCACCACAGCTGCCCTGGTCAATCTCTGCAAAAAAAGAACAGAAAAATTGGGTTGGAAGAGAGAAAATACAGAATTCGGGTGTGGGGAAGGGGTTGGAAGAAAGAATTTGGGTGTGGGGAAAGAGCTGAAAGAGGAAGCAGAATTTGGGGTTGGGGAAGGGGTTGGAAGAGAAAACAGAGAACTTGTGGGATGAAGGGGCTGGAAGAGAGAAAGAACACAGAATTTGGGTGTGGGGAAGGGGTTGGAAAAGAGAAAACTTCAAATTTGGGTGTGGGGAAGGGGTTGGAAGAAAGAATTCAGGTGTGCGGAAGGAGCTGAAAGAGGAAGCAGAATTTGGGGTTGGGGAAGGGTTTGGAAGAGAGAAAACACCAAATTTGGGGCTGGGGAAGGGGTTGGAAGAGAAAACAGAACTTGAGTGTGATGAAGGGGCTGGAAGAGAGAAAGAACACAGAATTCGGTGTGGGGAAGGGGCTAGAAAAGAGAAAACATCAAATTTGAGGGTGGGGAAGGGGCAGGAAGAGAGAATTTGGCTGTGGGGAAGAGGTTGGAAGAGAGAGAACACAGAATTTGGGGGTGGGGAAGGGGTTGAAAGAGAGAATTTGGCTGTGGGAAAGGGGCTGGAAAAGAGAATTTGGGTGTGGCTGAAAGAGAGAAAACAGAACTCGGGTGTGGGAAAGGGGCTGAGGCTCAGCTGCTGCAGCCCCCACCAGATTGTGGCATCCCAACCCTGATTCTCTCCTGCAAACCCCTCCCCAACCTCAAATCCAGGGCTTCAGGATGAGGAAAAGGAGATTTGGATTCAGTATCAGGAAGGAATTGTTCCCTGTGAGGGTGAGGAGGGGCTGGGATGGCATTCCCAGAGAAGCTGTGGCTGCCTCTGGATCCCTGGAAGTGTCCAAGGCCAGGCTGGACAGGGTTTGGAGCAGCCTGGGGCAGTGGAAGGTGTCCCTGCTCATGAACTGGATGATCTCTAATGCCCCTCCCAACCCAAACCATTCTGTGACAATCCCAGCTGAAATGAAAAGATAAAATAATGGGGAATAAATGAAAAGCACAGGGATCCAAAGCAGCTCCTGCTCTGCAGCTGCTCCGGGAATTTCTGGATTCACACATCTCACCAGGCAGGACCAACCCTCAGCTCCCTGGCACAGGGGCACAGAGGGAATTTGCTGGATTGTCCCCTCCCCTTCCCTCCCTACCCCAACCCCATTCCCATTCCTGCCTGTCCCCACACAGACACAGAGTCTCTCCGTGTGCATTTTGACTCCAAATAAACCCCAGACACAATTTCCTGTCATCTCCTGCTCCCTCCAACCCCATTTCCTTGGGGCTCCCTGCTCTGGATCACTGCTAACTCCAAAATCTTCATTCCTCCTTAGTGTTCCCACATTATTTATCTGCTCCACACTCCTCTCCTCTCCCAACCCTCTGGTTTTTTTATCCCCATCATCTCTGATCAGTCTCGCTGCCTTTCCCTCCCCGCTCCCAATTTCTCGCACCAAATTGGAAATCTCTTTCATGACACTTCCTTTTACAGAGGCAAATCATGGGAGCCCAGATTTGCATCACTCCCTCTAATATCCCAATTTGGCTGGAATAACAACGAGCACCCTCATTAAAATTCTGGCTCCAGGCAACTCCAGCTCCAGGTGTATTTTTGAGCAGGAGTCAAACAGGCACATGGAGCTTCTGATGCAAAATCTCAGAGCTGGAAAACTCACTGCTGGCTAATGAAGCATCCCCCAAAATAATTTAACATAAATTAATATGAAAAGTTTTCGTGGAACCAGGCTGTGTTTTCTGCCTCTCAGTGAAAGCACTTTTGGCCAGGGTTTACAGATCTTCCTGCACAGTTTCCAGTTTAGGAGCTGAGCTTGCCTATCAGGGGTGGAAAATGAAAATTCTGGGTGTTAAAGCTGCACTGAACTGTTCATTCCTCTCCCCCCAAAAAAAGAAATAATGCACAAGGCCAACAGTGCCTAGCATAAAATGAAAATTCAGCTTGAAAACTCAAGGAATAGCAACGAGCTGGGATGGGAGGGAGAGGATTTGGAACATTTATCAGCATGTGTGACAGGGACCTGGGGGTGGGGACACTCCCTGCTGTCACTCAGAACATCCAGGGCTGTTATCCCTGCCCCTCCCACACCCTGGAACCTGGAAATCCAGTCAGTGAGGGCCAGTGATGGCCCTGGGAGCTGCAGGGGGCTGTCCCCAGTGTCCCCAGTGCTGCTGTCACTGGGGCAGGAAGGAGCTGTTGGATGTCCTGGGATCTCTCTGGTTGTTGTCATTTGGTGAGGATTCCCCATCCCTCCCCAGCCTCAAATCCAGGCCTTCAGGATGAGGGAAGGGAGATTTAGATTACATATCAGAAAGGAATTGTTCCCTGTGAGGGTGAGGAGGGGCTGGGATGGAATTCCCAGAGAAGCTGTGGCTGCTCCTGGATCCCTGGAAGTGTCCAAGGCCAGGCTGGGACAGTGGGAGGTGTCCCTGCCCAAGGATTGGGATGGGCTTTGAGGTTCTGGATCATTCCATGACCCTGTGACAACAATGCTCCTCCCTCCAGCCATCCCTTAGAGCATGGAGCAGGTGTGGATTCACCTCCCAGCCCATCCTGTACCAAAAAATTCCCATTGTGGCAGTCCCAAAACTCCACAAATGGACACAAAAAATTCCTGCCCGACCCCATCATAACAGCCCCAAAACTCTTCCACACAGGGACAGAAGAAATTCCCATTGTGGCAGCCCCAAAACTCCACACAAGGACACAAAAAAATTCTTGCCTGACCCCATCATGGCACCCCCAAAACTCCACACAGGGACACAAGAAATTCCCATTGTGGCAGTCCCAAAACTCCTCCACAAATGGACACAGAAAATTCCTGTTGTGGCAGCCCTAAAACTCCACACAAGGACACAAGAAATTCCTACCTGACCCCATCATGGCACCCCCAAAACTCCACACAGGGACAGAAGAAATTCCCATTGTGGCAGCCCTAAAATTCCACAAATGGACAGAGAATTCCCATGTGGCAGCCCTAAAACTTCAGACACAAAAAATTCCCATTGTGGCAGCTGCAAAATTCCACAAATGGACACAACAAATTCCTGCCTGACCCCACTGTGGCAGCCCCAACCTCCTGAAGCCCACAGAGATGCCCAAAGCCCAGAGCCAGCCCCAAATGTTCCCCTCAGCTTGGGCTGGTGGCTCTGGAGGGGTGGGAATCGCAGGAATTCTGCATCAAGAGAAGTTCCAGAGCTGTAATTCCCAAGGGAACTGGGAATGTGCAGCAATCAGTAAAAGCAGGACGTGCTGAGGGCATCAGGAGCTCAGAAAAAAAGCAGCCAAGTGATGTAAAATCAGAACATTTTGACCCTTGGCTGAGGGAGAACAAAGCCAGCACTGAAGGGTCTCCTCCCTCCTCACCCTTTCCTGCTGCTCTGCACGACCCCAGCTCAAATCAGGGGGTTAAAATGGGAGAAAAATGAGGAATTAGAGCTCCCAATTCCTACCCTCTCCTTGTTAGCAGCAGGCAAAACCAGCTCACAGGTTTCACCACCTTACAGAGGTCAGGAGATGGAATTTATTTGGAAATTCCAGAAAAAATCCCCTGGTTCCTGCATTTCTTTGCACAGGGAGTAAAACCCGTGAAATATTTAGCAGGGCAGACATTCCATTAAAAAAAAAAAAAAAGGAGTGATTCCAAAATATCAAAACACATTATTTCAAATAAGATTGAAACATTCCTCCTGATGAATGTTTAAAGTCAAATCCCTTCCACATTAGAATAATAAAAGTCAAAACTAAACAAGAACATCCAAACCAAGTGTTTTGACATTACTGAAAGGAAACAAGTTGACACCAATCTCTCACAGCTCCTCCATCAAATATTATTCATACAGGGGGAAAATTTTGACAAAACTGTGTTTTCTGAGGGGAAAAAATGTGGCAGCAGGAATTTTTTGCAGAGCTCTCTGTGCTGTTTGGTGGGTGGGAAATTGGGGGAGGAATGAGAGCAGAGTTTCCCTCACACACCCTGCAGGCTCCCAGATCCAGGCTGTTCCTCCATGGGGATTCCTGCTCTTTGCCTGGCTCAGTTTTGGGGGAAAATGAGGATTTTTTTGGAGCTGCCAGCAAGTCAAATTCCAATTTCTGGAAGGGATAAGCCACAGGGTGAAAGATTTCTGAGACTGAGGAAAACTCCACAAACGTTGCCCCCAGTCAGGAAAGACTCAGGGAAATATTTTACCACACACACAGGAGTTTGTACTTAAATGAACTTTAATTCATTAAAGCTAATGGTGTTCAGGCAGGAATTTGGAGGAACCAAGAGCATTTTTGTTGCCTTTTAGTTTTCTGCCTCCCAGAATGAATAAAAATGGGATTATCTCATTCCACCCCAATGGATTCTCTGGTTCTGAGCCCATGGAAAGGGTGGAACAGGATGGGCTTTAAGGCCCAAACCAGTCTGGGATTCCCTGGAAAAAAGGATCTAAAGAGAAAACACAGCAAGGAGGGAATGAACTAAAAGGAAAAAAAGCCCTTCCTGCCTCTCCCTCCCACCTGAAACCCCCAGAGCAGAGCCAGTGCAGCACTGAGCCTGGCTCTGGTAGGATCAGCATCACACCAAGCCCTGTCCTGAGCTTTAGGCCAGGCTTAACAGGACCTGGGCAGAGCTGAGCTCAGCTCAGCACCAGCTCAAAACCCTCCTGTGCCTCAGCTCCACAGCTCCTGCCTGGTGACAAACTCAGCCCACCTAAAGTTCACAGTTAATTTAATGGGAAAGCAGAGCAGGGAGATTAACCATTAATTAGAGCAGCTGATTAACCATTAATTAGAATATTAAACAAGGGCTTAAATATGGACATGAGCAGCTGAGGATGGGAGTTCAATATTGGAGGTGCCATAAAATTCCTGATTTTTTATTCTTGGATTATTGTTTGATGGGGAGGGGAGTTCGATATTGGAGGTGCCATGAAATTCCAGATTTTTATTCTTGGATTATTGTTTGATAATAAAACAAAGGGGAGGGTTTTTGGTCTCCTAAAAAGAGGGATTTGGTTTTTTAAAGTGGTTTGGAATGTTGTAGGGATGGAAACCCTGACAGACCCCAGCACCAACGATATGGGGGGAAAAAAGATGCAAAACCTAAAATAAATAAACCCAAAGCTGAATTTCCACCTGGATAACTGGCAAAGGATAACAGCTCATCCCAGCAAAGTTTGAAAAATAAAACCCCCTTATTTCTTCTGCTGATGAACCAGAGTTTATTCCAAGCAAAAAGCATAGAAGCAAATCAATTGTATCAATTCCCGTGGGAAGATGGAGAAGTTTGATTAAAAGCTCAAAGCGCAGGGGGGGAAATCTCCAGCTCCAGCCCTGCAGAGCTCCTAAGCCTCTTTAGCACCCCGGGGCTGAATTCCAGCTCTGCACGGCCAAAGCCTTGCTCAGCACTCCCGACAATAAAGAGCTTTTCATCATCCCCTGCCGGCAGCAGGGGGGCTCAGGGCACAGCCCTGACTCAGCTCCTGCCCAATTCCAGCAGAAATCCAAATTAATTAGTGTGGGAGTGTCCACAAATCTGGGGTTTAATTAGAAATTCTCACTTTCTATTAGAACAATACAACACGAAATTAATATTTGGCTTTGTTCTGTTTTTTTGTTCTGTTCTGTTTTGGTTTTTTTTTAATGTTTCTGTCCTCACCACACGAATTTATAAAATTAATTCACTTTTATGCTATTGCTTGGAATAAACTCTGGTTCTATCAGCTGAGATTCCCACTTTTTTCCCAATAAAACAGCTGAAATGGCAACGGGACAGTCCCCACCCAGCAGGCTGGGATGGGAAAGGAAGCAAAGATGCTCCTGCACTCACCATGACTTCAGTCTGACCCTAATTAAACAACTAATTACATCCCAGCACACTCAAGACTGCAACTTCATGGCACAAGATTTGGATGCTGAATATTGTATTTATTTACCCATTTTCTGTTTGGTTTTTTGTTTGGTTTGTTGTTTTTTGTTTGGTTGGTTTTGGTTTTCTGGGTTTTTTTTTTGGTTGGGTTTTTGTTTGGTTTTTTGTTGTGTGTTTGTGGTTTTTGTGGTTTTTTGTGTTTTTTTGTGTGTGACGGGGTTTTTTTGTTGGGTTTTTTGTTGTGGTTTTTTTTGTGTGTGTGGTGGGGTTTTTTTATGGTTTTTTTTTCCCCCTCTGAAAGCTGGAAATTTAATCCATTTAATTTAAGGAAAAAAAAAACCAAAACAAACCCCAAAACAACCCTGCAGAGCTTTGATTTATTTAGAGAAACTCCCTTTTCTCCCAACCCCCTGCACTCAGCTCATCCCTGACCCTTTGGAAAAATGGGGGAATTTGGGAGGGAGGAACCCTGACCCTTTGGAAAAAAGGGGAATTTGGGAGGGAGGAGCCCTGACCCTTTTAAAAAAGGGGGAATTTGGGAAGGAAGAGCCCTGATCCTTTGGGAAAAGGGGGAATTTGGGAGGGAAGAGCCCTGATCTTTTGGAAAAAGGGGGAATTTGGGAAGGAAGAGCCCTGACCCTTTGGAAAAAGGGGGAATTTGGGCAGGAGGAGCCCTAATCCTTTGGAAAAAAGGGGGAATTTGGGAGGGAGAAGCCCTGATCCTTTGGAAAAAGGGGGAAATTGGGAGGGAGGAGCCCTGATCTTTCAGAAAAAAGGGGAATTTGGGAGGGAGGAGCCCTGATCCTTGGGAAAAAGGGGGAATTTGGGAGGGAGGAGCCTGGATTACCTTCGTAGGTGGCTTTGAAGCCCAGCAGGTTGCTGACACTGTCGGTCTGGAAGAGGAGCCACATCTGGTGCTGGGTGCTGACAATGAGGTCGGGGACAGAGGTGCCCGTCAGGCTGCAGAAAAATCAACAAAAACAACAAATCAACAGCCTCAAAGTGCCCTCAGATCCAGCCACCCTCAAATAAAGGCCTCTCTGCAGGAGCAGGGAAAATGCCAAATTTATATTATAAATGCATATTATAAACTTGGCTTTTTGCAGATATTAATATGAATATTATATGTATAATTGTACTGTATTATGTTTTATTAATAGAGTTTAGAAAGGTAATGAATGTATATTTTTTGATTGTACCAGAAGGTTAACAGTAAAAAGATTGGGGGGTTTTGGGTTTTTTTGTGACATCTAAACTGACCAAGCCAGAAGGTATGGGGAGAGGGTCATCACCTTGTAACCCTACATAAAGAACTGCTAACTTTCTGGGGTTTTTATCAAAATGAAAACAGCCAAAAACCTCAAGAAAAAGATTTATAAGACTCATGTTACCAGACAGATAAATCTATCAAATAAGATGATTGGGGATACTTGAAACAGAAAAGAATGTTTTAATATCTACTGAATATGTAAAACAGCAATCCTTAAAACACAGAAATAGAAAGAAAACGATGTGCTTTCTGGTGAGGCACCCCAGCTGGAATTTTTGCCCTTTTCTGTCTCCTAATTGTCTATTTTTATTTTTTTATTAAACTTATAAACGTTTAAAAGAGAATGGAACTCATTTTTCACAAAATCAACAGCCTCAAAGTGCCCTCAGATCCAGCCACCCTCTGTAGCCCTGAAGTTGTTTTGGTTTTCTAAAATTCTTTTCCCAAAGGATTTTCTGTAAACAAAACAAAAATGTTTTTGTAGCTGTACCTATGTTATTAATTCTTTTTCCTAAGAGGGACTTCTTCTTGATGTCCCTCTGGTCTAACCAATGTAATTGAAGAGGTTTGCCTTTGTTTCACCAATCAAATTAATCTGTGTAAAATAGCATAAAAAAGAAGCACATCCCAAAAATAAGGGAGTCCTTTTCAGCCTTCTGAATCTCAGAGTCTGTGTTATTGTGGTGTAAAACAGTGTCAACCCTCAAATAAAGGCCTCTGCAGGAGCAGGGGAAAATTAATTAAGAATGCCAAATTAATTAAGACTCACCCCAAAAAGCTGGGGGGTTTTTTCAAGCCTGATGAAAATGATCTCATGTTTTGTGTTCTGCCCCCACAATGAATCTTCTCCTGCCACCCTCGCTGCAATAATTACAATTCTCTGCTGTTACTGTAACAGATCACCCAGCAGCAAAAGGAATCGTTTCCCTGCTTGCTGAGGCAAAACATCAGCAAACAAATAAAATTCCCCAGAAGCCAAACTGTGCCCTGAGTGACTGAATCCTCTGAACTGCCCTGGCAGCAGTTTGCAGCAGTACAAAAAATAAAAAAATTGACTTTCCACCATTCTCTGCTCCAAATGTGCCCTGAGAGAAGTTTCTACCAGCACCTAAAAAAGGCAAAAAAAGCCCCCAGCACATAAAGCACCAACCCAAAAATCTGCTGAACAACCCCCTGGGAAGTGCCACAAATCCCAGCAGGATCAGGGCTCTGCCTTCCCCTAAGGATCCTCCCAGGAGGGCTGAGGAGGATGGAGGGAAATGTCACTGATCTCTCCCCATTAACGAGGCTTCTTCAGCCTCTGGGATTAATCAGCTCGCTGTGGTTCAACACAGCTTTTAGAGCTTTATCCCCCACCCACAGCAGCATTTCTGCACGGGCAGATGCCCACGTGGAGCTCTGCTCCCTCCTTTCCCCGTGCTCCTGGAAACAGGAACAGTATTTGTGTGGGCAGGATGATTATTCCAGGAGCTGCTGTGTTGCCTGTGTTTCATGTTGTGATTATCCTGGTTATCCTGTTTCTGTTGAGGCATTATCTGTGAGGAATTCAGAAATAAAGAGCAAGTGGAGAGGGGTGAGAGGGGTTTTTTTATCTTTCCTGCAGTGTTTAAATCCAAATTCATTCCTGGTGTTCAGCTCTGGGCTGGGCCTGGCCCCAGACACAACAGCAGCACTTGAAAGGCTCCTGGATAAAATTCAACAGAGAAGAGAGGGAATTGATGGAGAAGGGTAGAGGAGGGATGTGAAGTTGAGAAAGGGAACAGGATCCAGGCTGGAAGAGTTGGGAATGTTCAGGCCCACGTGGAGCTCTGCTCCCTCCTTTCCCCGTGCTCCTGGAAACAGGAACAGTATTTGTGTGGGCAGGATGATTATTCCAGGAGCTGCTGTGTTGCCTGTGTTTCATGTTGTGATTATCCTGGTTATCCTGTTTCTGTTGAGGCATTATCTGTGAGGAATTCAGAAATAAAGAGCAAGTGGAGAGGGGTGAGAGGGGTTTTTTTATCTTTCCTGCAGTGTTTAAATCCAAATTCATTCCTGGTGTTCAGCTCTGGGCTGGGCCTGGCCCCAGACACAACAGCAGCACTTGAAAGGCTCCTGGATAAAATTCAACAAAAAAGAGAGAGGGAATTGATGGAGAAGGGCAGAGGAGGGATGTGAAGTTGAGAAGTGAACTGGATCCAGGCTGGAAAGAGTTGGGAATGTTCAGCCTGGAGAAGAGAAGGTTGAGAGGAGCCCTCACAGCACCTGCCAGGAGTGGAGTGCCAGGACAAGGGGGGATGGCTGCAGACTGGAAAAGAGGAGAATTGGGTGGGATATTGGGAAGGAATTCCTGGCTGTGAGGCTCAGGGTGCCCAGAGGAGCTGTGGCTGCCCCTGGAAATACCCAAGGCCAGGTTGGATGGGGCTTGGAGCACCCTGGGACAGTGGAAAGTGTCCCTGCCCATGGCAGGGGTGGCACTGGATGAGCTTTTAAGGTCCCTCCCAACCCAAACCATTCTGTGATTGTGTGACAGCTCCAGGGGCTGTGTCACCCACCCAGTGCAGGTGACATTAACTCCTCTCCCTGCTGAGTGCCAGCTCCTCTCCAGGGTGGGATCTCAGGGAATTGGGACCACCCTGGACATCACAGCCCCCTCCTGCCCATGCCAGAGATCCCACAGGGACAGCAGCAGCAGCAGCCATTGCTCAGCCTTTCCTGGAACCCTGAGTGAGCTTTTCCCTGCAATCACAACCCCAGCAGAGCCCTCCCAGCCCTGCCCCTGCCTTTGCTCTGTGATTGCTCTGATCTTATTGAGCTGATTTTATTGATCTCAGGGTGCTGCTAAATGAAGAAGTGATCTTGTTTCAGTGCCTGTTTTGCATCCCAGAGATGTTCAGGAGTGTTATTGTTGATTCTCAGTTTGTTTATTAAAGCAGCAGCCAGACAGGAATGAGGAATATTCCAAAAGAGGGAAAACCTCCAGAAAAAGCTGCTTCAAAGCTTTCTGCATCCTTTGGCACCCCACTTTTAATGAGCTGGGTGATTGATTTGGGTGCTTGTTACCTCAGGAAATCAAATTTCCTTCTGCAAGGCAGGAAGCTCAGCCCAACAATCTGCTCTGTTCCCATTTTCCAGGGATGGGAACGAGCCTGGGAACAAATGGTCCTTCCCAGCCCCGTTTTGGGATGGAATCTGCTGCTGTGCAACTCCACTCAAGTGCATCCCTTGATTGGAAAGGCAGCAGGGCTTGAGCTCCTCAGCAGCCAAGGAGGAGTGAAGAGCAGGAAGAAAATTGGAATTACTGCCTTTGACAGGAGTTTCTGCATTTTGATTCTTCTAAAGAAAGCTCAGTTTGTATCCAGGTATTATTCCTGTGAATCCAGCTGAGAGTGGGCAGAAAAGTCTGGGAAAAGTGAACCATGGACTTTGGAGCACATTAATTAGCACTGTGGTCTTCACACCTCTCTCTCATTTCATTACTTTTTAATTAACCCTCCCAGATTATTAACCAAAAAAAAAAAAAAAATCTCCTGGAAGAATTAGCACCAGGAATTTACTGGGAACTTCCTGGGAAAAGATTCCAGGCATTGCACCTTGCTCAGTCACAGATATTCCAAGTTTGCATCAGCAAAGTGCTGAGAAAAGAACAGAGAGGGGGGAAAAAACCATGGAATGGTTAAAATCCAATTGAAAGGAAAATCTTCACAGGTTTTAGGCAAACCTGAAGGGATGGAATGGGAAATGATGTCAGGAATTTCTTTCCAAACTGCTGCCAAGGCAGGGATGTGCAGGTTTGGACCAGGCAGCTGTGAAATGTTCTGGGACACCTGAATTCCACCTGTGCAACCATCAACCTTCACATTCCAGGCTGGGGCTCCTGACCAAGGATCACCCCTGAAACAAAATCTCAGGGAAAAAAAGATGTTTGGGAAAGAGAAGGAAATGTTGATGAGTGGAAATGGGAGTGGGGGGAAAATACAAGAGGAAGAAGGAAAAAATACAACAAATTTCTCCATCAGCTGCCAGAGCAAAACAGCTTTGCTGGAGTGGTTCTGCAGAGGCCTGGAGGGACAGCAGGACCATCTGCACATCCCCTGTGCTGAGGAAACCTCCACAGAACATCAGATTTGTAAGTAAAGGATGTAAAAATCCCAAATCCCAGCCTGGAAGAAGCCTCGTTTCCCCAGATGCACCCTGGGTGTGAAATGCTGGGGATGCCACTCCAAGATCTTGGATTTACAGGCACAAATGGTGGCAGCAGGTGATGCCTTAAGTTTTATCTTTGCTGTATTTCAGGTTCTGTGCTGCCCAGGGGGGCAGTTCTGAGCTCACACTCAGTGTCACTCAGCTCTGCACAGAGCAGGGACACAAAACAAATCCTTTCCCAAATGCACACCAAGGACAACTGGGACAAGTTTTCAGGCCCAAAAGCACAAACAAGGGAGAAAACAAGGATGGGACTTCATAACCTGCAGCTGTAATTGAACAATTAAACCCCAATATGCAAATGGACCAAAACTTATAGAAGTGTGAGACCTCGTGACTGATTAGCCATTTTTGTGATCATTTTGTGACCATTTTGGGTCCACCTCGGGTGCAGCCCTGGTCAGGCTCTTGTCCTGCCCAAGGTGTACCTTAAAGGCTTTTTAATAAATATCTACTTTATTCTCTTAGCTCTGTCCAGTCTCTGTTCCAGCTCAGCCTTCCCAAAGCATCACAGGAGAGAAACAAATCCAAACAGCTCCTGGTGCTTTTCCTGTTGTATCCCAGCTTTTCTCAGCTCCCTGAACATCCTCAGCCTCTCCCTGAAGGCGAGGGAAGCACAGAGGGATGAATTTTCTGTCCCCAGAAGTGACAACCAGCCCCAAAAGCACCGGGGGCAGGGGCAGCTCCTGCATCCCCAACCCCGCAGCCCCACCCGGCCAGGAGGAATTCCCGGGAATTTTTGTTACTCACACATAAAGCACCGATTTCTGGTCTCCGACCTGCCCTCCGTCCCCCACCGTCAGCGTGTCGTAGCCTCTCTCCAGCTCGAATTCCTCGAAGGTGAGTTTGATCACCTGCCAAAGACACGGAGCAATTAACACCAGCGATCAATTAGCGCCATCGATCAATTAGCGCCATCGATCAATTAACGCCATCGATCAATTAACGCCATCGATCAATTAACGCCGAACCCCTGCCCTGCTCAGGGATCCCGGAGCAGCTTCCAAGAGCATCCAAATCTCCGGGACATCCCCAAAAGGGTTTTTTTGTTGTTGTTTTGGGGGTTTTTTTTGGGTTTTCTTTGTGTGTGTGTGTGTTTTGTGTTTTTGGGGTTTTTTTTTGGTGTTGTTTGTTGGGTTTTTTGTGGGTTTTTTTGTGGTTTTTTTACAGCATTTTTAGAGGTGATTTGAATCCCCTCTGCTTTATCTCCTGCTTGCCCAAATGACTTCAGTGATGTCAATATTTGTGTGCTGGGACCTCAACGTGCCTTTTCCCACCTTTTCCCTGCCCAAAACTGGAATTCTGGAGGTGGATTTGGATGTGCAGAATCTTTTATTTTGTGGCTTAGGAAATTCTCCTGGTTCGTGGCTGGAGCAGGAGAGAATTTCTGGATTTATGTGAATTGTCAGGGAATTGTCCCCAGCTCTCTGCAAACACAATCCTCAGCATCCCCACATCCCTGTTCCCTGGTTTTTCTCTCCTGCTCCACCCAAATTTGGATTTTTGCAGCCTCTTTGCATCATTTAGGAGCAGAACTCCCCCAGTTTGTGCTCCAAGGCTCTCAGCTGCTTTGGGAATCTCTGCTTTTCACATCCAATTTAGGGGGCAGAGTCCTTAACCCAGCCTGGGACAGGCTGAACAAACAGAAAAAGAAAAGATTAATTAAATCAAAGGAGAGTTTCACATCCCCCACGGGCAGAAATCAATGGAGTTTTGTTTCCTGGACTCTTTACCTGCCCAACAAAAGGCACAAACCCAGACCTTTGTGAATACATTCGATTTCCTGACTTTTATCAGATTAAACCACCAAAATGTGGGTTGATGCTTCTTTCAGCTGCTTCACACAACACAAAAATCACTCAAAGTCAAGAAGGAGAAGGAGCCAGGTGACCACAGAGCTCTGGGGCCACTTTCCAACCTCAGTTTGGGGCAAGGAACCAAAGCCCAGGAAACCCCAATCTTCCTTTTGTCCTTTCTTGTTTTTATCAGCAGCATCTCCTGCAAAACCTGAGCAGCTGTGGGTTCCCAGGAGGATAAAAAACCCCGAAATTCAAACCAAAAGTAAAAAAAATAAATGGTGTTGAGACAGTTCAGGCTGAGCTGTCCTGTGTTTTTTTTCTCCAGATGAACACAGTGTTTTTCAGCGCACAGAAAATTCAATTTAGAGATTTTGTTGTGAAAAGAGGAGGTTTTTCCCCAAAGCCCCAGGACGGTGAACCAGGAGCCTGGGTGATGCTTCAGACAACTTTAATTTGTGCCTAGTACCCAAATATTAACCTGTGCAGGCCACAAAAGCATGAAATGCTGCACTAATGTAATTAATCTGAGCTGCAGATCTGCACACACCATTACTTCAAGGAGCTGCATCCTGAGCAGCCTGACCCTAATTAAACAACTAATTACATCCCAGCACACTCAAGACTGCAACCTCGTGGCACAAGATTTGGATGCTGAATATTGTATTTACTTACCCATTTTCCTGGATTTTTTTTGGTTTTTTTTTTACTGTGAAAGCTGGAAATTTAATCCATTAAATTAAATTAAAGCCCCAAACTTGGAGCTGCTGAAGTGCCAGGGAGCAATCAGCAAAAGGCAAGGAAATGGGATTGGGGCTCCTGATTCCAAAGTGATTGGAAGTTCAGTCACATTCCCAGGAGAAAAATCCACAATAATTCTCTCCAGGAGAAGAGCAGCTCGTGCAGTTCTAACCTGAAGCTTTACAAGCACATTCCTCATTTCCCTCCTCCCCAGGCTCCAGAATTTCCCCCTCCATTTGGGATAAATCATCCCCTGGAGGGGCCCTTCTCCCTCCATCAGCTTGGACATGGCTTTTTTTTTGGCTCCAGGTGGGAATAACCCCAGGAGAAACCTCAACCAGCAACATCCATTATGTCAAAAAGGGCCAGAAATAGCTTTTTATGCAAATCCCCCAATTATCATATGCATTTCTCAGCTCCCCAGTGATTTATTTTCCCACTGTGGTTGGAATTAATTCCCAGGGCACCAGGGCCCAGCTAAAAAAAACCCTAAATAGCCCCCAAATAGGTTTTATGTCCCCTCCTCTGCACAGGAAATAATCCAAATTTGTCAGTGAGGAGGCTTCACCCCTAAGGATGCAGAATTTCCAGCAAATTTGGAGGGGATTTTGGGGCTCAGTGGATCTCTGGCTTGAGGCTCTTTGCCAAAAACAGAGCAGAGAACTTGCAAATGAGTCCTAAATTCATCTCCCTGCTTTTCACAAAGCTCCAGGGAACAGGGCCTGATCCAAAGGCACTGGAGGCAACTCCAGCAGCTCCAGCTCAGACACAAAACACTCCAGAATTCCCAAGGATTTTACAGGCATTGGGAATCATCCATCAGTCATTCATCCCTCAGCCAGGCTGGGGATGGGAAATGCTGGAATTATCCCTGAGGGACGAGCAGGGAGAGCTGGGGCCTTCCCAAAGGAGTTGGTGCTTTTCCCCCTCCCCTCCCTGCTCCAGGAGAGCTTTTCCCAACCTGGGCATTGAACTTCCAGCATGGAACACCTAAAACCCAAAAAAACCTTTGTTAACTGGCATTATTAATTGAGTTAATTCAAATTATTTCTCATTTCCAAGGGAAAGGTAGTGGGATCTCTTCTCACAGCTGCAGATTTCACCAATCCATATTTCAGTGTGTGATGGGGCAGCCCTTGGAGCAGAACCTGCAGCTCCTTGTGCTGTGGAATCTCTGATTCAAGTTCCAAATTCCAGTGGATTTGACCTTGAAATGAATGGATTTGTCCAATTCCAATCCCTTTTATGATTTAGGAAAGGATCAGGATAAGCAGGGAGAGCTGTGGCCTTTCCCACAGGAGCTGGTGCTTCAGGAGACATTTTCCTTCCCCATAAACAACACTGAAACACCTAAACCCCAAAACCCCTTCAAAAGCTGACATTAATTAAATTAATTAACACTATTTCTCATTTCCAAGGCAAAGGCAGTGGGATCTCCTCTCACAGCTGCAGATTTCACCAATCCATATTTCAGTGTATGATGGGGCAGTCCTTGGAGCAGAACCTGCAGTTCCTTGTGCTGTGGAATCTCTGATCCAAGATCCAAATTCCAGTGGATTTGACCTTGAAATGAATGGATTTGTCCAATTGCAATCCCCTTTATCATTCAGGAAAGGATCAGGAGTTGCAGATTCTCTGCTTGTTATGACTCAGGTTTCAAAGCTGAGGAGGAAACCAAGCAGGGGAAGAGGAGAAACTTCCTCTAAGCAGGAATTCCCACGGAAAAAGAAGACACAGAAGGCCAGAGGAGGAGCTTGTCCTGCCACACTGCTGATGGAAAAGCAGGAGAACTTTGGGCACAACACTGGCACTAAAGCAAAGGCCAGAGCTGAAGATTAGACCTGAACATTCACCACAAAAGGGTCAGTGAAACACTGGGCACAGCCCAGGGGTGTATTTTCCTCATGATTTTCATCTCCTCCTTCATAATTTATAGCAGGAAACGCAAATGGAAGTGTTATCCCAGAAAACACCCAGGAAATGCTTGCACCCAGCTCTCCAAACACTCTTCTGTCCACACAAAACCTGGATTTTGGTGACTTTTGGAGACAAAAATGTACAAAAATAATGGAAAAGGACGAAACACCCTCCACAACCTGAGCTGGGCTGAATTCCAGCCCATGGATACACAGGGAAAATTCCAGTGCACATCCCCCTGATGAAGGGGACCCTCCTGGGGCTGATTAAATCCCTCCCAATCAACCAGCACTGAAAAATCTCCTGGTTCCACACTTGGGTCTCCCCAAATCCAGGTTTTTGTGCAGCCACACCATGGATAACGACAGCCCTGAGCCACAGCCTGCCTGGGAATGGCAATTTGGGGATATTCCTCATGAAAATCCTCCTCCAGCAGAGATTTGGGCTGAGCTCAGCAAGGGAGGGAGAACCCTACAGGCTCTTCCTCCATCCTGCCCCTAACAATTCCCAGAAAAATAAAAATATGAGATCCTGTGAGCCTGTGAGATTTCCCCCTGCAAAAGGCAGGGAGTCAACGTGCAGGAATGTCCAGAGGCAAAGGAAAATAAATGGGATTTCTCCAGAACGAATGGAATGATGTTTGCAGGAATCCAGCAACAAACCCTGTCACCTTCTGAGAGAAAATAACACCTCAGAAAGGGGGTTTGGAGCTCCACAGCAAAGTAATTCCTGTTCCTCTGCTCCAGAGCTGGAGGAGAGACAAGGGCTGAGACTGGAAAAAGCTGTGAGGGCACCAAACACTGCCCTGAACACAATTCCCACTGCCAAGGGGAAAAGGACAGGGATTGATCTTTCCCAGAGCAGTCATACCCTGGACAGAAAGGAATTTGTATTTCAATTTATAACAGTGCAAAAATGTGAATAAATTTACACCACTGCATAAACAGCATGAGGTAGACCCAAACCTCGCTCCTGTGCCCCTGGGGGCTGAAACCTCCCTGGATAAGGGTCAACCACAACCAAAAAATACCCGGGGAAAATCAGCATTCCTGGCACAGCCTCCCTGCCCTGATGAGCTGCTCGGGCACCTCCCAGCCCCCCAGATATCAAAGGGGCTTCGATTACAAGTAATTACAGTCACTTTTAATTACAGCCCTTAACAAAATGAGTGCTCAGCAGGGAGGGAAGGTCAGGGATTTAAAGAGAGCTGGGGAACACAGGGAAGAGTCTGTTTGGGGACAGAAACTGAGCCTGAGGGGCTGAATAAAGCTTTAATGTGAGGAGGCGTTGGTAAAGGTATTCCCAGAGAAGCTGTGGCTGCCTCTGGATCCCTGGAAGTGTCCAAGGCCAGGCTGGACAGGGCTTGGAGCAGCCTGGGGCAGTGGAAGGTGTCCCTGCTCATGAACTGGATGATCTCTAATGCCCCTCCCAACTCAAACCATTCTGTGACAATCCCAGCTGAAATGAAAAGATAAAATAATGGGGAATAAATGAAAACAACAGGGATCCAAAGCAGCTCCTGCTCTGCAGCTGCTCCAAGAACTTCTGGATTCACACATCTCACCAGGCAGGACCAACCCACAGCTCCCTGGCACAAGGGCACAGAGGGAATTTGCTGGATTGTTGTTGGAATAAGTATCCAGTCTTATTTGCAAGGCCATCATTTGAAACTTGTTTCTAGTTCCATTTCTCTTTTAACAATGTCCATCCTATCCCATGGCATTTCTAAGTCAGCATTTCTTATCTCAGAGTTTGCACACAGATACAGACAACGTGAGCCTTGTGTCAGGCTTTGAGAATTCTCTACAAACCCATTTCCCACAGACTGTCCCCTCTCCTTCCCTCCTTACCCCAATCCCATTCCCATTCCTGCCTCATCCCCACACACACAGAGTTAATCCCTCTCTCCGTGTGCATTTTGACTCCAAATAAACCCCAGGCAGAATTTCCTGCTCCCTTTGTCCTAGGGTGACTTTCTGATGCTTGTATCCCCAGTCATCTTTTCTGGATATTGAGTTCTGTGCCTTTAAACTGGTTCTGAGAGTGAAGCAGGGAAAGAAAAAGCTGAGTTTGTTTTGAAAACAGTGTTTACTCCTCTGCATTCCTTCTCCAGTGCGTTCATCTGAGGCATGGACAGCAGCGGGACAGAAATCTTTTCTGCCTTTAGTTAGTTTAGCTAGCTGAGGCAAAAAAGGCTTCCTGGAGTGGTTTTTTTTTCCTTTTTCTTTTCCCTTTTTCCTTGTTTAAACCTGCTCCAGACTGACAAACCCAGAGGAGCACCAAGGGCTGGCAGGTCCTGGCAGGGCCTGGGCCTCGGCATTGTGTCAGCACCAGAGGAGCTGATAAGAGACCCCAGCAGGGACTTTCTGAATTTGCCACCTCACTTTGGAACAACAGAAAGTTTTGTTGTTCCGTATTATTCATTCTTTACGCTTGTGGGCACTTTGTTTGTTAAATAAACATTTTTCCCCATTTTTCTCTGAGGAAGTTCTTTCCCAGAGTGGTTGAGGGGAGCGGCCATTTGTGTTTGCTCCCCAGAGCGACCCTACTTGGGCGTTTTCTCCCAAATTTACCCTAAACCAGGACACCCTCCAGCCCCAAATTCCCTCAGGGCTGGGTGCCCTGGCCCCGAGGACCCACCTTGGCAGGGTTGAGGGCGGTGATGACCCACACACAGTAGGCATTGTTGTCGTACTGCACGGGGTAGTTGGGGGATGTGATGACCCCGCTGGGCCCGCGCAGGAACGTGTCACACATCCTGGCTGGGGACACAAACGGGGACACTCAGCACTGGGGGAGACTTTTTTTGGGGGATAAGGAGGAGGGGTGGAGGTTGGGATGCGAGTGGGAGATGGGAAAGGTTTAAAAGTGGTTGTTTTCACGGCCTAAAGTGGTCCTTTTTTACACGCGTGTGGTAAAATGAAATGAGGGGTTTGTCTGTGAGGAGTGGGGACATTAAAACCTGATCCCACCCAAGCCTGAACCCATCAAACCCTGATCCCAACAAAAGTTAATCCCATCAGACCCTGATCCCAACAAACCCTGATCCTGCCTAAACCTGATCCCAATAAAACCTGATCCAAATAAAACCTGAACGCATCAACCCCGATCCCACCAACTCCTGATCCCAACCAACCATGACCTTATCAAATCCTGATCCCACCAAACCCTGAACCCACCAAACCATGACCTTATCAAATCCTGATCCCATCAAACCCTGATCCCACACCAGAACCCAACCCCTGAACCCACCAAACCCTGACCTTATCAACCCCTGATCCCACCAAACCATGACCTTATCAAATCCTGATCCCACCAAACCCTGATCCCACACCAGAACCCAACCCCTGATCCCACCAAGACCCTCATCCCACCAAGACCCTCATCCCACCAAGACCCTCATCCCACCAAGACCCTCATCCCACCAAGACCCTCATCCCACCA
>JBBMKD010000079.1:4477360-4488970 GCA_037834095.1 Argya squamiceps | reverse complement strand
CTTCCCTTCCCTTCCCTTCCCTTCCCTTCCCTTCCCTTCCCTTCCCTTTCCTTTCCTTTTCTTCCCTTCCCTTCCCTTCCCTTCCCTTCCCTTCCCCCTTCCCCTCCCCTCCCCAGGGATGGGGCAGCCACAGCTCCTCTGGGAATTCCATCCCAGCCCCTCATTGCTCTCACAGGGATGAATTTCTTCCCCAATATCCCACCCAAATCTCTCCTTTCCCAGTCTGCAGCCATTCCCCCTCATCCTGTCCCTCTGTCCCTTGTCCCAAACCCCTCTCCAGCTCTGCTGGAGCCCCTTCAGGCCCTGAGGACTCTAAGGCAGTGTTCCATGAGCTTTTGGGCTTGACTGAAGCATCCAAAGCTCTTTTCCCTCTCCATCCCTGCTCACCAGAGATTCACCAGGGACACTCAGGGTCACAACAGGGACAGATAGGGACAGACAGGGTCACAACAGGGTCACCCAGGGCTGAGGGCCCCTCTCAGCATCTCCTCAGACCCAGCTCCCTCAGCCTTTCCTGGGCAAGGAGCTGCTCCAGGCCCTTCCTTGGCTCCAGGAGCTCCTGTCCCTGCTGTCCCAAGGATCCCAGAGCACTCCAGATGTGCCTCACAGGGCTGACAATTTACATTTTTAATTCTCACTGAGGACAACAACCTACAGCCCAGCTGATCCCACCCGCCCCACGTGAAACCACCTCCTTCCTCAGAGGACAAAACCCCCAGGAATGCCCTTGGCTCCCTTCTCCCAGAGGCCCTGGGGTGGTCAATAACAATAAAAATCTGCCTGCAGAGCTTTCAGCCTCAAAGGCTGATTCTCCAGGCGCTCTCCTGCAGTTCCCCTGTAATGGCATTTTTTAATGGCCGGGCCGAAGGAACCTAATCTTGCAATTATTCCATTTAATGCCATGTAATGGCTGGGCAGCTTCCTGGGCTATGGGAAAGGAGAAGTGTGGTATAATTGCATTAAAGTGGGAAACAGGAGTAACTACTCTCATTAAAAAGGGTCAGGAATAAAAGGCAACATGGTGTGAATTGTAGGGGAAGGAGGGAGTTTATGACATGCAGCTGAAGGTCTGGCAGCTTTCAGCAGCACCATTCCCCTCCTGTCCCTTTCACTTCCCATCAGGACAATAAAAGGGGGAAAAGGAGGGAGTTGGGAGCATAAAACCCACGGGGCTTGCAAAGGGGATAAATTGGGTTTGAGGACAGAGTGAGCAGGTCAAGGGCAAGGCACCTCCTGGGAGATTCTCCTGGTGCATTGCAGCATTCCCGGGAGAATCTGGCAGCACAAGGTCCTAAAGATGGGAAACACCTGCTGAGCAGCCCAGGACAGAGACCTCCCTGATCCCTGAATTCAGGGCAGGAAAAGGGAGACTGGAAAAAAAAATGGGAATAAAGGTTATTTGAATAACCACTAGGGTGACCCTCAGCAGTGCAGGAGGATGATAAATTCCTGAGGGGAAAGACTCCTCACTCCAGCTGGCAAAAGCCACAAAGTCAAGTCTCCCAGGCTCTGAAATTCAGGATTCAAGGATTTCTCAAGGAATGGAGTGAAAGGATTTAACCTCAAGAGAAGAAATCAACAAAAGTGGGAAGGATGTGTCCCATGTGTCCCACATCTTCCAACTCAACCCATCCCACCATCCCATGGTTCTTCTCCCCTTGGCTTTGCATGAGGGAAAACCACAAACCACACCAGAAAACCCACCAGAAAACCCCCCACAAAACCCACCACAAAACACCACAAACCACACCACCAAACCAGGTGAGCCACCAAGATTGGGCTGAGGGGAGCCACATGCACCCCTGAGTTACAGAGGGACCTGCTGGGGTTCAAACAGAGCTCCCGAGCTCAGCTTTACACTCCTGAGAGCATCTGTACCTGTAATAAAGGCTAAAATTCACCCACATATCACCAGATTATAAAATACAGTGTTTTCTATTTACCTTGGCACTTTTAAGGCCCCTTCCCCATGCTGAGACCTTTCCCTGCCATCCCAAATCAGAAGGAAAAGTCCGTGAAGCTTTTAAAAGCTGGATTCACCCCGTGTGATTGCGAGAACCAACAAAGAAAATGCTGAACCATTTCCCTTTCTGCTGCTCCTGCAGGAATGGGAATCTTGCAGACATTTCAGCTTCTCCCTCCGTCAGACTCCACACGGATCCTCCACACCTTCACACGTCTGATCCTTTCAGCTCAGCTCTCAAATGTCAACATTCATTTACCTCCTAATTAACATCATTACGAGCAGCGACATTTTTCTCATCTTCCTGCTTAGGTTTGGGTTTTTGGCTTTTTTTTCTGGTGGGTCCTGATGGTTTCTGTCAAGAGGCTGTTTTCACTTGCAGCTTTTTAAAAAGTAACAGTAAAAACTTGTTATTTCCAATGAGGAGCTGCTGTGAATTCCAGGGATTGCTCCTGACAAGGAGGGGCTGGGAGCGCTGCTGGGAGCGCTCTGGCAACAGCTTCACCTCAACTTTAATTGCAATTCATGGAGAGTCTTCTCCTCCTGTTAATTTTCCTGCCTTGCCTTTGACGTTATCCCTCCTGGCATGGGATTTTCACCCACCACAGCAAACTGGAGCCAATTCCATCCCTTCATCAACACTCATTAGCTAATGGGGCAGGCAGAGCAGTGGCCAAAGGTCTGTGAGGGGTTTCTGGGAGGTTTTGTGGCATTTTGGGGTTGGTTTTGTTGTTGCCTTTTTTTTTTTTCATTTTGCCTCTTTGGATACAACATTATCTGCTAAAATACAAGCTTTGCAAATTCTGCTTTTCACTGCAAATGCAGACAGGTCCACGACCAAGATTTAGTTTCTGCCAGGACTGGTGGCAAAATTCTTCCTGATCAGTCTCAGGACACATCTGGACCCTCTGACTGAGAAGGTCTCAGCACAACCACAGACCTTGTTCAGGTTCAGGGAGGAAAATGGACACAAATCCCCTTGAATCACCAATTCCAGGATGTCTTTATGAGTATTTCCATGATTAAACAAATACCTGGAGCTGGAGCAGCCACGGGAAAAGCTCTGCAGTGTCTTAATGTGTCCAAAGCCTGGTTTTCCTGGGCTCTGCTCCCCACAAATGATCTGTCCTCAACAATCACTGCTCCATGTGAAAATCCTCCAATAAAAGAGGAAACTGGAGCAATAAAGGTGCTTTATTCTGGTCTCTCTGCCTGCAGAGGCCCCATAAAAGTGGTGCTGGGTTAAACCCAACTCTGTGCTGGAGAAAGGATTGATGGATGTGTCCCCAGCCCAGCACTGCCCTGTGTTTATTCCAGCACTTCTATCCCAGATTTCCCTGGACCCAAATGACCTATTTTGATGGGAGTATGTAGGTAATCCAGGGACACGAGCAAACATTGTGCTGAGTTCAGATAAATGGCCTCGATTCAAAGTGAATTTTATAAATGACCCAGCCCAAGTGGGACAGAGCTGTCTTTATGTGCATTTTAACACAACGCACCCCTTAAGGCAATGGGGCTGAACAGCATCAATTCCACATTTAAATATAATTCCTGGGGAGGATCTGGAAAGAACACAGGGAAAAAAAAAAAAGAGGCTAAATAAACCAAATCAGGGAAAGAGCAAAAGAGTTTTATTTGTAGCTCCTGAACTGTGGGAATTGGGGAGGCTGGAAAGTCTCTTAGGCTGAATTATTGAGATAATAAAGCACCTGCTGAAGGGACCTGTGACTGCTGGAATGAAATTATTTCATTGCCCCAGAATAATCACCAGGGCAGGTTCTCTTTGGAGAGCAAAGGAAACAAGGGAAGGGAGAGATAAATGGAATGCAAATCACCCTCTCCACTCGAAGGGGGAGCAGGGACATGAAAGGAACGAGGCTGGTGGGAAAAACAGAGTTTATTTACCAGGCTGAGGCCACTGGAAAACAACCTGGAGTAAACACAGCGGGGGAACTGAGAAGTGTGTTCTGTCCAAGCTGGATTTTACCATGAGCCTGATGAGTCCTCGGCCCCTCTCTGCCAGGATGAACCGGCCCAGCAATTACACAAGTCCTAATTGTGCTGGAATTACGCAATTCCAGAGTGATCCGTGTAACTCAGGGATGACTTCTGACTTCCAAGGCTTCTGCTCCCCTATCTTTACCTTTCAGAGAGACAAGTTCCACAGAGCAGGGGCTGTTTCATAATTTAGTACTTATGCAATCGGCTACATATGAATATTTAACACTACTGGGAACTTCAATAAATCACCTTGTACTCGGAATGAGTGGTCAAAATTTCAATTTGTTTTATTCATAGTCCTGTCGTCAGTCACAAGAATTCTGACGGGGACAGCCAAGCTCACCTCTGCCTGGGAACGACTGATTTCACCTTCTGGAAACAACCAAACAAACCACTGGGAATTTCTTTTCTTCCCAGACAAACCTGCAGAACCTCGCTGCATTCCCATCTGCTAAAGCGTAATTAATGAGGGCTTTTAAACCCGCAGAACCTTTCAAATTAATGAAAAGTCCACCCAAATAAATTAGCCACAGAGTCCAAGGGCTGTGGATTTAAATAACAGTGGTTCTCCTGACAGGAACCAAGGAACAGCTGTCACAGACAATTATTTTTAGGGCTGCTACTAAACCATTTTCCCATTATCAGCTGCCACCTCGCAGCAGCGAGCGGCGGCTCCACATTTTATCATGACAAAAGAACCCGAGGGCTCCGCTTCCCTCCTTGGGTGTTACAGGTTTGTAAAACACTGGGTGAGAAACGGAGCCAAAATCCCAGAGCAGGGGCACGGCCCTGGGTGAAGGGATGTGATGTCACCACCATGGCTGTGACATCGTCACGGCTGTGACATCGCCACGGCTGTGACATTGCCACATCCCTCCAGCCAACAGGGTTATACAGGAAAGGGAATGTGGCTCCTTCTGGTGGGCTTGGGAGACCACATGTCACCATGGCACAGTGATCTCACCACGGCACATCCCAAAATTCTATCCATGGTGTGCTCCCGACTCAACCAAGACCTGCTCCATCACCAAGGCCATGACATCATCATGGTTATGACATCATCACGTCCCTCCAGTCAACAGGGTTACAGGGACCAGGCCTGGCTCCTTCTGATTTGCTCAGGGGACCACATGTCAGCATGGAACACGCCAAAATTCCAGACACGGAATGCTCCCAACTCATCCAAGACCTGCTGTACCACCACAGCAATGACATACAGGCCTGGCCCAGCCTGCTTAGCCTTGGGACCCTCGTGTCCCCAGGGCCCAGTGATGCCACCATGGCACATCCCAAAATACCAGACACAGAACACACCCAATTCATCCAAGACATTCTGTGCCACCACAGCAATGACAGACAGGGATGAGGCCAGGCCTGTCCTGCTCAGCCTTGAGACCCTCATGTCCCAAGGGCCCAGTGATGTCACCATGGCACATCCCAAAATCCCATCCATGGAACCCTCCCAACTCATCCAGGACCTGCTGTGCCACCATGGCAATGACAAACAGGGACCAGGCCTGGCCAGTCCTGCTCAGCCTTGGGACCCTCGTGTCCCAGGGCCCATGACACATCCAAAAATTCCAGACACAGAATACTCCCAACTCATCCAAGACCTTCTGCTCCACCACGGTGATGACATCAGCACATCCCTCCAGCCCACACGGTTACAGGGACCAGGCCTGGCCCATCCTGCTCGGCCTCGGCACCCTTGTGTCCCCAGGGCCCAGTGATGTCACCATGGCACATCCCAAAATCCCATCCATGGAACCCTCCCAACTCATCCAGAACCTGCTGTGCCACCACGGCAATGACAAACAGGGACCAGGCCTGGCTCAGCCTTAGCACTCTCGTGTCCCCAGGGCCCAGCGCTGTCACCACCACCCACCCCAACGTTCCATCCATTCCATCCATTCCATCCATGGGAGCGCTCCCACACCAACCCAACCCCATTCCACCATGCTGTCTATGACATCAGCACATCCCTCCAGCCAATAGCCTTGCAGGGATCCGGGCCGGCCCGCCCTGATTGGCCCCTGGAGGCTGATGTCACAGCGGCGCGGTGACGTTGGCGCGGCAGCCTGGCCCGTTGCCGCCCGGCGCTGCCTCAGTGCGCTCCGGCAGCCGGCGCTGAGGGGCAGCACGGCATGGGGCTCCTCCGCAGCGTCCCCGCCCAGGAGCTCCGGGCAGCGAGGTGGCACAAGGAGCAGAAGCAGGAGGAGGAGCGGCCTAACCTGGCCGGCCCCACGCGGCCATGGCCCGGCCGGCGCGCTCGGGCCGCGGGCCCAGCACCACCATGCTGTTCCGCATCACTATCCAGAGGCCCCGTGGCGCGCTGAGGAGATCCATGAAGGCACGCCGACGCCTCCGCGCCAGGAGGGGAAGGCGCTTCGGGAAGAGCGTGCGCTTCAGGTCCAGGCGGGCGCTGCCGCCCTTCTTCCTCTTCATGGAGAAGCACCGGCGGCGGGTGCAGAGGTCCTACCCCCACGCCACCGTGGTGCAGCAGGCCAAGAGGCTGGGCAGGATGTGGCAAAGGCTGCCCGAAGAAGACAAGGAGATGTACAAGGAGATGGCCGAGGGCATGAAGGGCAGGAGGTTCCGCCGCAGGCTCAGGACCAGGTCCAGGAGCAGGAGCAGGCCCAGGATGTCCAGCCGGAGGAGCACCATGAAGAACCTCATGATCTCCTTCACCACCAAGGCGGTGAACCTGCGCAATTTCCTCCTGTCCTACCTGTGACTGCAGCTCCTGCCCGTGGCTGCAGCTCCTGCCTGTGACTGCAGCTCCCGCCTGAGACGACAGTTCCTACCTGAGATTGCAGTTCCTTGGAAAGTCCCAATAAAAGTCCCGAGTTGTTATTGCAGCAAACCCTGGCCCACCGTGGTGTCTTTGGGCAGGGCAGGAATTTGGGTTTAACAGAGCTGGCATCATCGTGGGTGGTGGAAAAGCTGGGGTGGGGTGGGGATGGATGTTTCTGCACATCCACGAGAAAAACAGCGATGACTTCTCCAAAACAGGAGTTAAAATAGGCTCCTTCTGCAAAGGAGGGATTTTGGTCCTCCAACAGCAGGTCCTGGAGCTGGGGAGGAGGCACAGTGAATGCAGATGGGAAACAGGAGGGTGCAGGGAACACAGGCACATGGCTTTTCCCAGGAAAAAGCTTTGGGAAAGGTGCACAAACTCAGAGCCCAAACCTGCACAGCTCCCTGACCCTGCTGGAGGAGCCTCAGAGAGGTTTCTCCTCTTGACCACAGCCTTTGTCCAGGTTCCTTTAGGGATGGTCACAGCCCGCAAGGTCACATCCCAGAGTCCCAGTTCAATGCCACGTTTTCCCCAAGCTCCAGAAATCTCCAACAGTCAACTTCCAAGGAGTTCCTGTCCTTTATTCCACACAACTCCCAAGGAGTTCCTGCCCTTTATTCCACACAACTCCTGAGGAGTTCCTGTCCCTTATTCCACACAACTCCCGAGGAGTTCCCATTCCTCATTCCACACAACTCCTGAGGTGACCCTGTTCTCATTCCCCACAACTCCTGAGGAGTTCCTGTCCCTCATTCCACACACAGGATTTTGTCAGTGATTGCACCCCTGTGACACCAGGACACAAAGCCCCTGGCCAGCAGCTCTCCCTGCTGGGAAACCTAAAATCCTGAGACATGGCCCCAGGATATGGGTACAAAGGCTGGGGATATTCAGGGAAAACTGCAAGGCTGCCACGAGCTGGTAGCAGAGTGTTGAAGTGAGCAGGGACAAGAAATCTCACTTTAATGGTTCTCCTGCCTGCACGGCCGCTGAGAGCCTGACAGCATCCATCAATTAAAATCTATTCCCAGCTGCAGCAGCCGTGGCTCCGGCAGAAGGAGCAGCTATTTTTGGCACGTTACAAATATGAAGTGGTCAGAAAGGGCCCAGACATCACCCAGCCAATTACGCTTTCCACGGAATCTTTGCGTTCCCCCATCCCTCAAGCCTGCAAAGCTCCATAAACGAGTGGCACTCAGGCAAAATCAGGCCTGGGGAAGTTGGAACATGGGTTCCACTCAATTGAACCCATCAAACAGGACTGGTGCTGAGGAATGGCTCCAAGTTCCTGCAGCTCTGCCTGCAAACATCCACTTTTTACCAGCATGCCCCAATAAACTCCCAGTCTGGCCATTCCCACCAGTCCCTTCAGCTGAAATGCCTCCTGAGAGGCTGAGGAACAACTCTGCCAGCTCTGAACACACAATAAAATCCCAGTTATCTGCAGCAGGAAATCTTCTTGTGACAGGGAAACAGGAAGGGATGGGAAACAGCGTGCTGGAAATTGGTCCTTATCCACCTGGATGTGTTTGCCACTAATGGTGTGGAGACTGGAGATGGAAATGACTGTGAGAGCAAAGCATTAACAAGGAGAAATAACAGTTTGGGAGATGCCTTCCAGCAGCAGAGAGGAAACAATGACCCTGGAAGAGCTGCAGGCCGCTGAGGGAAAAAGGGGAGAAGTGATAAATATGGATATTATGGGGGGAACATATCTCGGGAGCCTGGGGTGGGTTCCTTCCTCAGCCTTTCACACTGTAGTTAAAACCTGCAATAAACCAACTGCAGAAAATGGTTTCTGTGAGTACTGGCACAATTTTGGCTCATTGGAAGCCTTGGCACTGTTTTCACGTGCTCAGAACTAACGTTAATGGCATTGTTACAGACCCAGGAATGTCATTTTTATCATAATGCTGCCTGTGTTGTCATTACCCAGGGAAAAATGATTTTAGAACACCTTGGAAATTGCCTGGACAACCTTCCCTTCAGGGCAGCTGCATGGATTCATCTGTGAGCTTCCCAGGATGGGATTTGCTGTCCCTGTCTTCGGGATTTGCTGTCCCTGCCCTCTCCATGTGGGGGCTGAAAAGAGGACGAGTTTCAGAGCAGAAGGGAAAAAAGAGTTTCAGAGCAGAAGGGAAAAGCCAGGAGTGACAGATCTTTATCCACTCCAAAATCTACTTCCCTGTGCCTGAGCAGGGGCACAAACACACACCTGCCACCTCAGGTGTCAGATCACAGCTACATGACACACATTTGGGATATCAAAGTTTGGGTACAAAGCCCGGAATTTCCAGTACTCCCCCACACCCGAAGTGAAAAATCCAATTATTGAGCACAAAAGCACCAAGACTGCTGCACTCGTGGTCCCATTGAGAGCTCTGCCTCTGCAGAGATCCCCTCTTGTTCTGAGGGAACAATGGCACTTCAGCCCTCCTCCTTCAGCCAGCTCCACTCTCCTCATCCCAGCAATTTCCATTTTTGTGTGCACGAGAAGCTCTTGTGTGGCAGCAATAGCAGGGGAAGCACTGGAGGACTCGTGAACAGCAGATTCATTTAATAAATCTCTCTGCAGTGATGTTCCCACACGTGGCCTTGTCTGTGTTCATGGACACACCGGGAGAATCCCACAGCCTGGCAGCAAAACAAAGCCCCAAAACAAACCCTGCAATTCTTTCTCGAGGCTGCAGGGAGGATTTGAGCCTTTCAAGGGGCTGTTTTAGGGTTGAGGCTGTGTCAGTGTCCCCAGAGGGTGATCAGAGTCACCCCACTGAACCCCAACAGCAGGAAAGGATTGGAGGGGAACCCTCTTCTCTCTTCTTGGCCACCCAAAAAGGTTTTTGGGAGCAATCCACTGGCAGAAGCCTGCCCTAAATCCCCACTGAGGAACAGATTAATTCTGGATGACTGGGAGGCTTCACAGGCTCCTTGTCACGCCTTAACTGAGATGTTACAACTTCAACACCCTTCGAAAAATCAGAGTCTGGAAGAGTTCTCTGCTCATTAACTGCCTGCCAAAGGATCCTCCTGCTCTCAAGAATCAATAACCTGCTTTTGTTCACAGCTTGATTTTAATGGCACCAAAAAGCCACAAGACGCTGAGAGCCACCAGGACCACGGCGAGGGGAACAACAGCTCGGCTCTTTGAACAGCTCCCTCCTCATCCTGCAGGCAGCAAAGGCACAGATTGAGCCTCTCCGAGCTCATCCCCATCTGCACAGCTCGGGGAGAGGCAGGGCAGCCTGCCCCCCTTGTTAGCTTTGATTTACATCACAGAACACCGCAGGAACAAAGTCCTTTTCCCCCGCACGGCCCAGCCCAGCCCAGCCCACACCGGGGATGCTCCCAAGGAGATTTTCCAGCCTCTCCCATCCCCAGCGGCAGCACAGATGATGTCCCCTGCCCTGCAGTCCTTGGGGACAGGGAATCACCAGCCCCAGTTTGAGGGGAGGTGATGAAATGGTTTTTCCAAAGTGCGCCACCCCCACTGAACTCCAAACCCATCTGTTGCTTTTAGATTCCCAAAAAAAAAAAAAAGAGAGAGAAAAAGAAGAAAAAAGCAAAGCAGCAGCTGAGTTATCAGAAGTGAAATTGGAGCAGCAGCTTGACAGACCCAGTTTTGGCTCTGGCAGAATTCTGCATTTACATTGATAAAATACGGGTTTGCTGGTGAATTTTCTCATTCCACTTAAAGCCACAAGGTTCCAGTTCCACCAGAAACCCCAGGAGTTCCATCAGGCAGGGAGGGGGAGCAGTGCTCACAGGGAGGGTGTCACAGTGTCACACACCCCACAGTGGGGTCACACACCCCACAGTGGGGTCACACACCCCACAGTGGGGTCACACACCCCACAGTGGGGTCACACACCCCACAACGGGGGTCACACACCCCACAACGGGGTCACACACCCCACAACGGGGGTCACACACCCCACAACGGGGGTCACACACCCCACAACGGGGGTCACACACCCCACAATTTGGGCAAGGTTTTTATGGCCAGGGATGACCAAACCTCCCGGGCTGGAGGAATCCCTGCCTGCCTCAATCCCCGCCCTGGGTGAGATCCAGCCCTTCCTCCCAGACACACCAAACTCATCAATCCTTCCTCTGCTCTCCACACCAAAGCTGTGGCAGGGCTGAGCATCACAGCCTGAGCTCAGCAGGGCTCAGGGCTGCTCCATCCCTGGGTGCTCTGTGGCTTTCCAGGGAGGATGAAGAGCTCTCAACACCAGATCCGAGCTGCCGGGGCAGCAGAACGAGAACTCCACGAGGGAAAAATGTCCTTTTTTTAAGGCACTCTGTGGGTGACCTTAACACAAAGTGAAGTCTTTCCAACTGCAGAAACTCTTGAGCGCTGCCAGTGGGTTCTGCTTTACTATTTCCTGCTTTTTCAAGCTGCTCTCTGTCTGCCCTTTGCTGCTCCCAGCTCCTCAGAGATCAATCTGCACCTTTTCTCCACTCAGCCTCCTCAGCTGATGGGAGTTGTGTCACTGCTCACTCGCCTATTTCCAAGGGTCTGAGCAGATTAAAAAAAAATCTGAAATGTTCCCCAGTCGGAAATGAAGCAGAATTCTGGGCAAGGCAGCGGACAGCGAGCCCACTTTCTGATGGGGAAAAAAAAATAAAAATAATACACATTCACAGGGTGGGGCCAGTGATGCTCTGTGCCTTCATTAATGATGTGGGAGAGGGGACAAAGCTCTGAGGGAACCCATGGGCACGTGCCCACCCTGGAAAAAGGGGGAGAAAGAGGGGGGGAAATTAAATTTGGGCTCAAAATCCTGGGCTGGATTAAATTTGGGCTCAAAATCCTGGGCTGGATCAAATTTGGGTTCAAAATCCT
>JBBMKD010000079.1:4424982-4447342 GCA_037834095.1 Argya squamiceps | reverse complement strand
ATGGGATGTACCAGAGCTATGAATATGTATTTGTGTTTTGGGTATTCAATACTCCTGTACATAAAAAGACTCTGTGACCATCTGTAAACTGTGGTGTGTATTTGGGAGCTATCCCACACCCTGCCTGGTGTTGTAATAAACATACACTTTCTAACTTAAAACTTTTAGAGAGTCTTTGTCTGTCATAGTTGGATATCAATATCAGATCAATATCCATATTTTTAATAAATCAACTCTCTAATCTCACCCTCCCCTCTGGCAGTTTGAGACCATTCCCTCAATGGTGTCTGAGCACTCCCTCCGTGCCCTTGTGGGAAAAATGGAAATGTGGCTGCAGGAACCCTCTGCAGAACAGCCTGACCCCGGCAGATCTGAGGCTCCAGAGCCCTCCACCCCTCGCTGGGATGCAGCAGGATCCTCAGCAGGGATGTGTTTATCCCCCTGAACACGCTCCAGCTTCCCAGTGCCACAACACTCCAGCGCGGCTTAATTTAAAGGAGATGCTGAAGTGTTTTGCCGAGCGGGAATGGCTTTAAGTGTGTGTTTAAAGGCTCCACTGAACTGGCATTTAACAGCTGCAGAGTGACTCGAAAAACCCTTCCCCAGGGAGGAGCGTGGTTCTGCATCCCTTCTCTCCCTGCCCTGAGCCCAGGTTTAACCATTCCAGGAAAATTAACCCACAAACACCCCGAGGTTTGCGTCCAAAAAGGAGACAGAGGAGTCCTGGAACTTTACAGGAATAAAGGGAGAGGCCATGGGGCATTTCCCATGGGGTGTCTCCAATTTTTGGAGGACACAGCCTCCTTTTTATCCCAATTTCCCAGTGACATTTCCCTCTCTCTTTCCCCACTGACTGAGGTACTTGACATGTACAGACTTCTCAAATCACCTAATACAGACCCCCCCTTCTAATGTATAACAACCCCTCTTTTTCTTTTTCTTGTGTCTCTTTATTTTTCCTCTAAATCCAGGGATTTAGCACAGTTTGAGTGAGTAACAGCCTGTGCCAATCAGTGGAACTCCTATGGAATTTATGGTTATTCTCATTGCTTCTTTCACCTCTCTGTACCTGAACTTTTCTACCATCAGGCCCAAAGTTTGTCTGTAAAACAAAGACACTTTCTCATTGCTTCCAAGGGGAAGGTGCAGCACAAGAGCAGCAGCAGCACCTGGTTATCAGCACCAGGAGAGCAAAGCAGGCCCCAAACTGAAGTTTTTCCTCTCATATTTTCCAGATTTTGTACTGCTTTAGTACATAACTCTGAACCTCACAGACAGTGGTAGCAAGTTCTCCTCACAGTTTACTCAGAACAATCCTTTTGCAGCCCAAGAAAAAGGGTTCAAGCCCAAAAAGTGCAAAAAACAGAGAACTGAGGGGAGCAAACTGGGAGGATGGGACTTCACCACTTGAAGCTGTAATTGGACAACTGTAAATAATATATGTAAATATATGTAAATGGAACAAAACTTATAAAAGTGTGAAAACTCCTGACTTTGGTCTACCTTGGGTGTAGCCCTGGCCAGGCTCTTGTCCTGCCCAAGGTGTATCCTTTGAAGGCCTTTTTAATAAATATCTACTTTATTCTTTAACTCTGTTCCAGGTCACCTCTCAAGGCACCAAACCAGAGCAGAGCTGGAGTGTGGGCCTGATATTTCTGGGTCTGAGAGATTTTAGCCTGCTGGCAGCTGCTGACTTTCTCCCAAGGAAAAATTTCCTCCAGAGAGTTTCTTCTCAAAACAATCTTGGCAAACAACTCTCCTTCCTCCAAAAAATCTTTCTCCAAGTGGTGTTTTGCTGTTTCTCTAGTTAATCAATAGGATTAGAGAGGTGTCGTTCCTATTCACCAACCATGTTAATTCTGTATGGGAACACCTTATAAAAGGTAGTAAAAATTAGAAAATAAAGCCTTTTTTCTATGCTCTTTGCCTTGTGAAATATTTGGAGTCTTTCTTTCGTGTCCTACAGCGGCAGCAGCCCTGGGGAGCTGAGCTGAGCTTCAGGGCAGGGCAGAGCTCTCACCCCATCCTGCTCACCAGGCCCCAAAAACTCAGTGTGGGCAGCTCAGAGATGCCCCTGCTGAGTCTGAAGTGATCCCACACAGACACTGGGTGCCAGTGTTGGTCTGCTCTGCTCCTGGCTGGCCCTGCCCATGGAGAACTCTTTGTTCTGGGGGGAAAAGCCACTTCCAGCTTTAGAGGCCACATTGTTTTGCTGCTCATTGATCTCCTCTGGCTCTTGGCTCCTCACCCAGGAATGGGGGCTGCACCCAGCTCCTATGGACCTGATATTTTCTGAGCCTGAGAATTGCTGAGCTCTTCCCAAGGGAAACTTTTCAACAGTTTTTCTTTTTCCCAGAATAAATTTGTGTAAACAATATTCCTTTCCCATAGCAGCAGGTGTTGTTTGCTGTTTCTGTTACTGAGCCAATGGGAGAGGTGTCAGCCCTATGGACCAGTAATGTGTCTTCTTAGGGCAGCATGTTATAAAAGGGCTGAATGAATTATAAATAAAAATTGTAAATAAAACCTTCTGATTTCTACTGACTGGAGTCAAGCATCTTTATTTTGTGTCCTATTGTGACAAGCTCCATCTGTTGGAATTCAATATTGCACCACAACACGGCATTCCTGGGCTTTCCAGCCTGTCAGATTATTCCTTTTTCTGACCCAGAGATGGGGCAACTCTGCCTTTGCAATTCTGGAGCAGAGCTCCTGTGAGGAGTGTGTTCCACAGTACTGAGGACTGGATACACATTTTTAAGTTTCTTCCCCCAAACAGCCAACCAAGGTTGGGGTTGTGCAACTTTCAGTGGGCACCTGAGCCACAGAAATCAGAGGAAGGCTCCTGAAATCAGGATCAGTTCTTGTCCCTGAATAGGTTCAGGCACTGGGGAGATCCCACGTGGGGCTAAAAGAGGTGAGCCCTTCCCAAGCACTGCTTGTGCTGAGCCCTGGGCATCTTTTCATGACATAATTGGATCACTCGAGCTGTGTCTGCAGTGAAGGGGATAAAATTACCATCTGGAGGTTTGGGGAGGGGGGGGTGTTTTCATCAGTTATGACCACAAATTAATAATGAGTCCGTAGAGCTGGAGGCAGGTGGTGACCAGAATTGCTGTGGCAGCTCTGTGGGCTGTTTGTGGCACCATCCCCAGGATGGTTTTGGTTGCTGGGTGTTGATGTGAGGTGGCTGAGCTGCCAGCTCAGCCTCCTTTGGCTTTTGCTATAAACTGCTGTCATGTTTTGATATCACTGGTGTAATATTTCATTTTTTTCCCTCTTCCCAAGGGTGCTTCCCACAAACTCTGTGCCCTCACTCACTGCTTCACGTCCTGCTCTGGGAGGTTGATGTCCTGGGAAGTCTTTTCTACAAAATATTGAGCATTTTGGTGGGTTAGGGTAGCCAGGCTTCCCAAAGAAGGAGCAGAGGAAGACGAACTGTGAGAGGGGCTAAACGAGAAGGGATAAATTCCGAAGGCAGTTGGAAAATGAAAACAAACACATTTATCCCTGTTTATCTGTGGGTGTGAGGCAGACCTCCTTATGGAGTCTGAGAGGAGCTGAAGCAAGTGGAAGCTGTGAATTCCGGGGGTTTCTGGCCCCAGCTCTGGGGAAGTGCATCACTCATGGTTCAACCTCAGTGGAGCTGAGCTGACTCAGTCTCCTCACTTGGGAAGAAGGGAAAGCAGGAATGTGCTGTGAAATCTCCACCTGCCCTTCCAAAAGGCTTCTGGAAGCTGAGAAGGAGGGCTGGGAGAGGGAAAACGGAGCTGTGTGTGATACTGGTGTCTGTGGGGACACCCAGGTGACACCTGGAGCACCGCTGTGTCCCCAGCCCTGCCAAGGACAACTGCTACAAGTTGCAAAAAAACCCACAAAGGTGGGCTGCAGGGAGAAAACAAGAAGGATGGGACTTCATAATCTGAAGCTGTAATTGACAATTAAAACTCAATATGCAAATAGACCAAAACGTATAGAAGTGTGAGACGCTGTGACCGGGCAGCCATTTTGGGTCCATTTTGTGACCATTTTGGGTCCACCTTGTAGCCCTGGCCAGGCTCTTGTCCTGCCCAAGGTGTACCTTAAAGGCCTTTCAATAAATATCTACTTTATTCTCCAGTCTCTGTTCCAGCTCAGCTTTCCCAAGGCCTCACATCACACAGAGAGGCCCTGACGTGGTGAGAACAAACCCTGGGATCCTCCTGTGCTCCTTCTGCCCCTGGAACAGAACATCCCCAGCTCCCAGCTCCTGTTCCAGGGCTGCTGTGAGCTCTGAGGGAGATTCTTCACCTACAGGGACCATCCTGAGCCCCGGGGGAGGCAGAGGGGACTGTGCTGTCACTGCTGAGGACACGGGTGTCACTCAGGCCTCCCTCAGCCAGGAGGTGCCTGCTGACTTTTTCCCAAGGAAAAATTTCTCAAGAAAGTTTCTTCTCAAAACAACTCTCCTTTCTCCAAACAATCTTTCTCCAGGTGGTGTTTTGCTGTTTCTCTAGTTTAACCAACAGGATTTATAGAGGTGTCATTCTTATTCACCAACCATGTTAATTCTGTATCAGAACACCTTATAAAAGGCAGTAAGAATTAGAAAATAAAGCTTTTTTTCTATGCTCTTTGCCTTCTGAAATATTTGGAGGTGTTCTGGATGATTCCCAATCCAATTCCCAATCCCCCTGCAGGGACATTTGCCTCCTTCTCTGCCACTTCCCATCACCAGCAGCTCCTCTGCACTCACACAGGGGTTTGGGAAGGAGAGAGAAATATCCAACCCCCACCAGGAACCTTTCCAGGGTGGAAAACCTGAGGGCTGGGAGTGCTCTCCCAAAACCCTTCCCCAAAAAATCCGAAGGAATGCAGGGAAAGCACAAAATTGCCCGTCCCAACTCCAGCTGACAATTCTCACTGAGAGAAAAGCTGTGGCTCCCTCCTGAGCCCTGGGTTGTTTTTTTTTTCCCCTGCTTAGCCAGGCTTGGAATCAGTTGAGTGTTGGTTCTCAGGGGATTTCTGCTGAGGGAGTCTTCACTTGTGGCAGAAATGCCATAAAAATCGGGGTGTCAGCAGCTGCAGGCCCAGAATTCCATAAAAATTGGGTTGTCAGGGGCTGCAGGTCCAAAATTCCATAAAAATTGGGGTGTCAGGATCTGCAGGCCCAGAATTCCATAAAAATCGAGGTGTCAGGAGCTGCAGACCATCCAGAATTCCACAAAAATCTGTGTGCCAGGAGTTGCAGGCCCAAAATTCCATAATCATGGTGTCAGGAGCTGCAGGCCCAGAATTCCATAAAAATTGGGCTATAGAGCCCAGAAATGCCATAAAAATCCAAGTGCCAGGAGCTGGAGGGACACCAAGCACACCGGGACTGCTCCCAACCCTCCCTTTTACTCAAAAACCACCTCATTCCCTCCTCTCTCCCTCTACAAGACACTAGGAAGCTTCACCCAAAAGCTGGGTGTCTATTCCAAAACATTAATTTGGAATAGGTGTTCCAAACAACTCAAGGAGACCTTAAATACACCAGGAATTCATACAGGGAGAGGTTACAAATGAAAAAAATCTATATATCCATACTGCAAGGCATGTACTGTACAAACACTGTCATGGAAACAGGACTCGGATCTGCTTTAAAGGACAAGTGGGAAGAAAAAGGGGCTGGACTGAACCCAAAAAAAACCTCCCAGATATCTCAAGGTCTCGCAATTTGCCTGAATTTTCTTCCACTTTGGGGCAAAATCACTGTTCCAATTTCCCACCACTGAGCTGAAAGCTGAAGGTTTGATTTAAATCTGAGAAAAACCATCTTAAAGGGGTGTAAATGTAAAGACAAAAATACCACGGTCAGTTCCAACATGGAGAGGGAAAAAAAAAGGCAAATTTCACTGAGAATCCAACAGAAACAGCTCAAAATAATTCCCATTCCCACTTCTATTCAGTTTTTTCAAATCCACTCCTGATTTCAGCTGATATTTGAATTACTCTGTTTGTAAGCAACACAAACCTGCCTTCTCTAAGGGCAAGGATTCAAACCCTACTTAAATTTTGGACAGCAGGAGGAGCAGCCACAGGCTGCAGATGTTCCAGCCACTGAGAGGAAGGAGAAGGAACAAAATCTGTTTATTCCACAAGGTTCCCTTCACCTGCCCACCACAGAGCAGGACAATTCTCACCCCATGAGTTCATGCCTTGAATATTTGATATTAAAAATCCACCAAATCGTGATCAAACCACCCCCAGATGTCCCAAGGCAGAGCAGGGGGGAAGTTCAGCCTTTTCAAAGGAATTCCACAGCCCCTCTGTGATGTGGGATTTAATTGGAAAGAGGAAAATCTCTGTTCTGTGGAGCTCTGTGTCAGAGAGGACATGAGAGGAGGGCAGAGAAGAGCCTGAGGGGCAGCTCCAATCTCTGCTCCCTGTGACAGGAGCCAGGGAATGGCTGGGACTGGGAGAGGGGGGTTTAGGTGGGATTTAGGGAAAGGTTCTTCCCCCAGAGGGTGCTGAAATCAGGTTTTACTAAGATCAGGATTTACTGAAATCAAGTTTTATTGAATTCGGTTTGATTGAATTCAGGTTTTATTAAAATTAGGTTTTACTGAATTCAAGTTTTAATGAATTCAGGTTTTACTGAATTCAGGTTTGACTAAAATCAGGTTTTACTGAATTCAGGATTTACTGAATTCACGTTTGACTAAAATCAGGTTTTACTGAGTTCAGGTTTGACTGAAATCAGGTTTTACTAAAATCAGGCTTTGCTCCTCAGGTTCCCCAGGGCACAGAAACATTCCCAAGGCTGACAGAGCTCCAGAAATGTCTAGACACCACTCCCAGGGATTTGGGGGTGTCTGTGCAGGGCCAGGAGCTGGACTGGATCATCCTTCATCCCTCCCAGCTCAGGGCATTCCACATTTCTGTGACAGGGAGCCAAACCAGGTATTTTTAGCCCAAACCCTTCCACGAGCTGCTCATCCTCTCACTGCTTCTTCCCATTGATTCAATTTTTAATCAAGTCCAAACAACTGAGCTATTCAATCAATTCCAAAGCTGCACAGGCAGTGGGGCTTGAGGAGAAGATCAGAGCAGGAGCAGAGCAAAGGCTGCTGAGGAGAGAGATTAAACCTTCCCATCCTCACAGAGCACAAAGCAACTCCACAGCCACATGTCCAGGATTAGGGGGATCCCTCCCTCCCAGCTCCTGGTGCCATCCTGAAACACTTCCAGGATGGGATTTACTCCATGAAAGTCCCACAAAGGAGGGAGGGAATCACATAAGGAACCTTTTCCTAATGAACTCCCCCACTGCAAAATCTCTGAAGCCTTTTGTCCCCTGGGCACCTGGAGCTGTCCCAGACAGCTCCAGGGTCTTGGGAAAAGTCTGGGAGTGAGGAACTGCTCCCAGCTGGGATCACGGGGAGGGGGCTGAGCTGTTCCCATCACCCACAGGAAGGAAAAAATGGAAAAACTTTTGTGGTGTTTAAAGACATCCACCAGCGTGCTCCTGGGAATGCTGGGAGGTTTTGCTGGAATCAGGTTTTGCTGGAATTAGGTTTTGCTGGAATCAGGTTTTGCTGAAGTCAGGTTTTATTGAAACCAGTTTGTGTTGAAATCAGGTTTTACAGAAGTGAGGTTTTACTGAAGTCAGGTTTTATTGAAACCAGGTTTTACTGAAATCAGGTTTTATTGAAGTCAGGTTTGACTGGAATCAGGTTTTGCTGGAATCAGGTTTTACTGAAGTCAAGTTTTATTGAAACCAGTTTTTACTAAAATCAAGGTTTTTTGAAATCAAGTTTGACTGAAGTCAGGTTTGACTGGTATCAGGTTTTACTGAAATCAGGTTTTATTGAAACCAGTTTTTACTGAAGTCTCAGTATGCAGAATTCCACAAAAAATGGGGTTGTCAGGAGCTGCAGGCCCAGAATTCCATAAAAATCAGTGTGTGAGGAAGTGCAGAGCCCAGAATTCCAAGAAAAATAGGGATTTCAGGGGCTGCAGGCCCAAAATCCATTTAGAAAAGGATTTCAGGGACTACAGAGCCCAGAATTCCACAGAAATTGGGAATTCAGGGTCTGCAGAGCCCAGAATTCCATAAAAACAGGGAATTCAGGGGCTGCAGGCCCAAAATCCACAAAAATAAGGATTTCAGGGGCCGCAGAGCCCAGAATTCCATAAAAATCAGGGTGCCAGGGGCTGCAGAGCCCAGAATTCCATTTAAAATAAGGATTTCAGGGGCTGCAGAGCCCAGAATTCCACAGAAATTGGGAATTCAGGGGCCGCAGAGCCCAGAATTCCATAAAAACCAGGGTGTCAGGGGCTGCAGAGCCCAGAATTCCATAAAAACCAGCCTGCCAGGGGCTTCACAACATGGATGTGCTCGACACACCAACCTGACACTTCTCCAAGCTCCCAAAACCTTCCATTCCCAACTGATTTTTCCACCAAAAAAATCGGGATATCCCTCCTCTGATCCAGCCACTGCGCTTCCAACCTGCCCCTGGAATTTCCAGGGGGAATTTCAGGGCTCCAGTTGCTGCTCACACAAATTGCTCCGGGGCTTTGTTGTGCTCTGCTCCACTGCCCTTGCAGCAGAACATGGATTTTCCTGTAAAATATCCAAATTCCAGCTGCTCTGGCCCCACTGAGGAGCTGCTCAGGCGGAATTACAAACGTGGAGCAAGGAATCTGATTTTTATTTTTTTTTCCCCCTGCTGAATTCCTTCCTGAGCAGCTCCTGAGGACACAAAATCCCATTATTGGAACAACAGGAGGAGATGGTTTGGGATAAAACCACCAGGAATTGGTTGGGAATTCCCACCAAAACACAATTAATGGGATTATTGGAGGGAATAAGTAGATTTTTCCTCCCATTCTGTGCTCCTGGTTTAATTTTATAGCATTAGAGGAGCATTGAGGAGTGGGATAAAACCAATATTTATTCTTCCAAGGTGTTTTAAGTGGAAAAAAAGATTCCTCTGCTTTAGTTTATAGCATTAAATCCATGAATATTTATAAATACATCACAGAATGTCTGGAATATGAATTCCAGGACAGTCTGGGACCTGGGTCTCTGTCCAGGACACTCTGAAAAAACACAAATCCAACAACTTCTGACACGGCCTGTGGAACAAACTGCCCCCATTTCTCTGGATAATTTTGGAATCACCTCTCTGTCAGTTCCATTAAGATTTTGGAGGCTCCTGGGCTTCAAATCCTGTTTGTTTCCCTCACACTGAGTAGGGTTTATATAATTTTTTTTGATATGAAAGGAGAACTCGACTCCAAACTCCAGGTCCTGGTAAATCCAGGATGGCTCCAAAGCCCATCCCAGACATTCCTGAGCTCCAGCCAAAGCCTACAAAGCAGCACTAAAGGGATTAAAAATCTGCAGGAGGGGTAAATCCACAGAATTCAATGACACAGCACTGAGGAAAAAAAAAATAAAATAATTCCAGCAGCCAAACCAACTCTGAAAGAGATGGAGGTATTTGGAAAAGATTGGACCAGGAGATGTTCCCAAATCCAGGGGATAAATAAATGAGGATTTGAACAGGTGGGACACCCAGGCATGGGAAAAACCACCAGAAATGAAGTAAAAATGGAGAGGGAAAGGAGAGGAAAGAAATATTCCTGCAATTTTGCTTCCTCCATGAGGCCAGGGCAAAACAGTCACAGAATTCCTCAAAAAAGGAGATCAAATTTCCACATTCCAGCTCCACCAGGGCCCAGAGGAAAGTCATGGACCCTGCAGCCAAGAATTCCAGTTCAATTTCAGCTGCTCCACAGTAATAAATAAGTAATTCAAGGACAAATTCTTCCTAAAAACCAGCAGGAAGAAATAAAAAAGGAAAAAAAAAACCTGCTCTGGAATCATTTTGGGTGCTGTGAACGGGTTACTTGGAACCCAAATTTCCCCTGAGCTATTTTTCTACCCAGCCTCTTTCTTTTCCCTGAGCTTTTGTGCAAAGCTGAAAATATCCAGGCGTGCCCATTTCTGGAATAAACCCAAATTTCCCACCCTTCATTCTCCACTGCTCATTCCCAGCCATGCAGGCCACAATTCCCAGGCACAAATGTGCATTTCTACCCCCTTTTTTTTTATTATTTCTTGGCACCGGGATCTATTTGGAATTGAATGAGCTCAGATTTTTTTCCCCTCAGGGTGAAATGCACTACCGGGGTTTCATGGGATTTTTTTTTGGGATCACTGGATGTGGAAGTCTGATCCAGCAGAGGAGAAACACCTGGATTTCCATATATTAATAAATGTATTTAATACATTCATATATGTAGCTAATATGTTTATTTTCTTGGTATATAAAGTACATATTTTAATGTACATTAATATATTAATGTATATTAGATATACAATAATATATTAAATCAATATAATTTAATATATGTATTTAATACATTCATATATGTAGCTAATATGTTTATTTTATTGCTATATAAACTGCATGTATTAGTGTAGATTAATTAATATAAGAATGTATAGTCAATATCCATTCATATATTAAATAAATATACTAATAAAATAGGCATATTAGCTACATAGATGAATGTATTAAATACATATATTAAATTATGCTTATTTAATACATTCATATATTAATCTACATTAATATATGCAGTTTATACACTAATGAAATAAACATATTAGCTACATATATGAATGTGTTTAATATATGTATTTAATACATTCATATATGTACTATCAATGTATTATACATATAATACATTCATCTGTGTTTATTTTCTTGGGTTTTTTTTGCTATATGAATGGATATTTAATATACATTATTATTGTAATGTACATTAATATATGCAGTTTATATACCAATGAAATAAACATATTAGCTACATATATAAATGTATTTAATATATGTATTTAATACATTCATATGTGTATTATGACTGTATTATACATATAATACATTAATGTATGTTTATTTTCTTGGTATATATATTTACTATATTAATGTATATTTAATGTGCATTAATATATTAATCTACATTAATAGATGCAGTTTATATACCAATAAATTAAACATATTAGCTACATATATGAATGTATTTAATATATGTATTTAATACATTCATATATGTAGCTAATATGTTTGTTTTATTGGTATATTAATATATTAATGCATATTTAATATCTATTATGTACATTAATATATGCAGTTTATATACTTATTTATTATATGTAAATATTATAAATGTATTAATATATTTGCTAAATATATTTTAAAAACACCTCTCAGATTGTTTTTAACCACAGGGCGGGACTGGGGAATACTCCAGGGGCCCTGTGCAGGTGGATTCACTTTTTCCCATTCATTTTTCCCCAAGAACACAAAGCCAGGTGAGTTTGTGTGTCCAGGGACGGATGGAACTGTTGGACAAGTGAGGAAAAGCTCAAACCCTCAGGAAAAAACTTTTCCCTGGGTTTTGCTGGTTGCTTGGGGGGATATTTTGGGTTTTTTCCTTATTTTCTCCTTTTTTTCCACAGCTGAAGAGGGTTCTTATCTCCCTGCCTGTCACACCTCAGGCTGGCAGCACAATTTGAGCTGGAAAAGGCAAAATTCACCTTCCACAGAGGCCTTGGCTGAGGGGGTTTTGTTGGGAATTGTTGGGCTCATGGAAAACCCCCAGGACACCAACCATCTTTACTTAATCCCTGTTAAATGTTCCCAAAATCCCGCCTTGGGAAACAATCAGGGTGGAATTCCACTCCTCACATCTTCTGGAAGCTCAAACTAAAACCCAACAGGAGGGATTTTATGGCAGAGCCAATAAAAATTTCCACTTAGAGGGAATTAATGCCTTCAATAACACATTTGAGTCCCCATCTCTTGCATAAATGAAAGGTCACGCACTCAACTCTTCCCAACTCAATTATTTCCCTCATAATGAAGTTTATACAGGACATTAAATGGGCAAATCAAACTGAAACCATCCCTCTTGACCAGCTGGAGTTGGAATAATGACGAACAACGACATTCACTACCCAAAAAAATAAAAATACTTCCAAAAAAAAAAATCCTCATTTTTCCTGAGTGCTGATGGCCACTGATTTGCTGTTGGAAGGTTCAGGACACTCCAAATTCCCTTTCAATTTTAATCCTTTCGAGTGGGCATCACTCATATCAGCCCTCCACATCTGCTAATTAAGCACTCTTCAGTAATTAAAGTTCTTGCAGTAAAATAAAAAATTAAGAATTAGGAGGCAATCATTGGGGATTAAACACTCCCAGCACAAAGGGGAACGTGGAAAAGCCGATTTGCAGGAACAAATTGGGACCTGTTGCAGTTTTTCTGCACAAAATTGGGGAGGGAATGGTGTTTACATGAAATTTTCCCTGATTTCGGTGAGTTTTTCACTCTGTCACTGAAATTATTGGAAGATGAAATAACTGAATAATTAGGGCACATTTAGTTCAGCTTTTCAATTTATTTGGAGTTGTTGGATTTCCTGTTATTTTATATTGAATTTTACCAGCACCCACAGCAAAAAAAAGACTTTTCAATAGTGTGGAAAATTATAAAAATAAATAAATAAATAATGATAATAATTTAATTCTCAAAAAACTGCAGAGTTTCTGTTCATGCTTGGAATTCTTCGATTTGTCTTCTAATCCCAGCCAGGGTTAAGGAGGGTTTGGGTCTTCTAAATCAACTGAAATCCTGTTGGGTCTGAAAATCTGAATTGTGGGCTTTGGAAATCTGAATTTTGGGCTTTGGAAATCTGAATTATGTGCTCTAAAAATCTGAATTGTGGGCTTTAAAAACCTAAATGTGGGCTCTGATTCAGCAATTTGAGGATTATGAGGGCTCCACTGGCAGATGTTACCAAAATGGGGCAAATCAAGGCACCAAAATGGGCCAAATCCAAGCACCAGAATGGGCCAAATACAGGCACCAAATGGGCTAAATTAAAGCACCAAAACAGGCCAAATTCAAGCACCAAAATGGCCAAATTAAAGCACCAAAATGGGACAAATTAAAGCACCAAAATGAACCAAATCAAAGCCCCCAAATGGGCCAAATTAAAGCACCAAAATAGGACAAATTACAGCACCAAAAATGGCACGAATGAAAGTATGAAAATGAGCCAAATTCAAGCACCAAAATGGTCCAATTAAAGCACCAAAATGGACGACATTAAAGGACCAAAATGGGCGAAAATAAAGCACCAAAATGGCCAAATGAAAGCACCAAAATGAGCCAAATTAAAGCACCAAATGGGCCAAAGTCAAGCAGGAAAATGGGCAATATTAAAGCACCAAAATGGCCAAATCAAAGTACCAAAATGGGTGATATTAAAGCACCAAAATGGCCAAATTAAATCACCAAAATGAACCAAATCCAAGCTCCAGAGACCCCTCAGTGGTTCCTGCACTGATTTTTCCCCTCTCCTCCCTCACCCCAGTTCACTGCAGCGCTGGAGCCCAGCAAGTGTCACTTGACGTTTGCTCAAACGCTTTAACAGAGGCTCCCATTTGCAGAGCATTAGCACAGCCTCTCTCCAACGCTGATTGGGCTCATTTGCATATGCAAATCACACAAGAGACACTTAATATTCCCTGGGCTTCATTTAGGGCTGCAGCAAACTGTGGGTCAATATCTGCTCCATGCTCTGCCGGGAGGGGAGGGGGGCTTGGGGCTGAGTCAGCAAATGCTAATTAGCTCTGCCGGCTTCCAAGCCTTCAAATCAATTAGTGGGATATTAAGGCAGACTGGCTGGGAGCTCATTGGAGTCATAAAAATCTCTTTTTTGTGTGTGTGTAGCTAAAAGGGAAAAAAAGAACAGGAAGGTTTGACTCTTCCTTCCACGGGGAGTTGGGGTAGTTTGGGATGCTGATGGAGAGAAAATCATCCAGTCCTGGAATGTGGGAGGGGAAAAGCAGGAAGGGTATCCCCAAACCACTGGAATTTCAGTGGGAATCTTCCCCTTCGCCCTTGTTGGAACAACTGATGCCATAAGTTTTATCTTTGCTGTATTTCAGGTTCTGTGCTGCCCAGGGGTGCAGTTCTGAGCTCACACTCAGTGTCACTCAGCTCTGCACAGAGCAGGGCCACAAAACAAATCCCTTTCCTGCTGCACACCAAGGACAACTGGGACAATTTTCAGGCCCAAAGGATGGCACTTCACAACCTGAAGCTGTAATTGGAGAATTAAACCCCAATATGCAAATGGACCAAAACTTACAAAAGTTTCGTAAGGACGACCTCGTGACTGGTTGTCCATTTTTTGTTGGATTATTCCTTTTTCTGATCCAGAGATGAGGCAACTGAGAGGAGTTTTAAAAACTTTTATTCCACTTTCAGTCTCATGTGAAGGCTAAGATGGTACAGATGTTACAATTCACACCATCACAATCAGAAGCCAAACTATTTCCTAATTCCAATCCATTATAAGCATTTCTTGGCCTATCAGCTTTTGCCACACAATGCTGCAAATGCCTTAAAGCAAATCATCTAAAATTACCCCTCACGGGTCTTACTACAATGCACCCTTCATAGCTCTATTTCTCTAAAGTATCTGGTCTTATTTGCAAGGCCATCCTTTGAAACTTGTTTCTAGGGTTGTGAACTGGATGTGAGCCTTCTGTCAAGCTTTAAAAATTCTCTACAAATCCATTTCCCACATATTTTGTGTCCATTTTGTGACCATTTTGTGTCCATTTTGTGACCATTTTGGGTCCACCTTGGGTGCAGCCCTGGTCAGGCTCTTGTCCTGTCCAAGGTGTGTCCTTAAAGGCCTTTTAATAAATATCTACTTTATTCTCTGGCTCTGCCCAGTCTCTGTTCCAGCTCAGCCTTCCCAAGGCATCACAGTGGGAATCAGGAGGAGGTATGGGAGCAGCACATCCCACACCAAACCCCAGTGTCCAGGACAGGGATCCCCCAGTGATTCCTGATCATTCCCACTCCCAGGGCAGCCATTCCAGGATGTTACAGCTCCAAAATTCCCACTGAGCACTCCAGGACCAACACCACGAGCTGCTGGGAACCAGCAGTGCCCCGAGGAGCTGCAGCACCAGCTCAGGCACCCCAGGGCCCATCCTGCACCTCAGGAAATCCGCTGGATTTCCCTCCCCAAAATCCACAGGCTCCAGCTGAGCTTCCCACCCTGAGGAATGCTCTGGGATGAAGTGACTCTGTAGCCCTGGTTCCATGCCTGAGGTGTTTTGGTTTTCTGAAATTCTTTTTCCAGGGAATTTTATGTAAACAGGAGAAATGTTTTTGTAACTGTAACTTTGTTATTCATTCCTTTTCCTAGGAGGGATTTCTTCTTGATGTCCCTCTGGTCTGATCAATGTGAGTGAAGAAGTTTACCTTTGTTTTACCAATCAGATTGGTCTGTGTGAAATAGTATAAAAGGGAGACACATCCCAAAAATAAAAGAGTCATTTTCAGCCTTCTGAATCTCAGAGTCTGTGTCGTTGTGGTGTAAAACAGCATCATGACTCCACTGAGAAGATCCTCTGGAATCACCTGGTTTACACCAGCTCACAGGCTCAGCCCAGCCCACAGGAGAGGCCCAGGCAGGAAAATCCAAGGGAATGGAGCTTTTAAGGTGTTTCCCCTCACTCAGCTGCACCAACCCCACGGGTATTTGACCTTGGAGCTCATGGATCCAAAGCCAAGCTCAGTGATCAGCCCCATTCCTGCTTTCTGCCCCTTTTCCCACCTAAGGAACTACAATTTCATGAGCAAAACTCCCAAATTCCCAGGGAAATCCAGCAGCCAGCACAGCCTGAATTTCCATTTATTTCTTCACCCTCTAATCAAGATTTTTTTGCTTTATGAGTGCCTGAGCACCTGCTGCAGCCCCAGGCTCATCAACACTGCCACAGGGGCAGACACCTGGCTCGTCTGGTGGGTTTTACATCCCAGAATTTATTGCACATGATGGAGCAGCACTGGCCCAGCCCCTGCCAAGGCTGGCACAAATCACTGCCTCACCCCTGCCATGCCAATTTGCCATTCCCTCCCCTTCCCAAGGCTGGAATGGCACTGCCTGCAATGTGCTTGTTGTGAGCAGAACAATTCCAGCTCTGTTCTCTCCTTTTTGTTCCAGAGCAAAGTGGAAACAAACAGCAAAACAGGATTTAAAAGGCAGCTCTGGGTCTCTCAGGTGGCTTTGTGTGCTCTGGATGTCGTCCAGAAAACAGCAACTCCTGGCTGAATGCTGAAGGAGGCATTTTGGGGTCTTTTTGACCCCAAACCAAGGGATTTATTCACTGCCAGGCCACAGTTCTCTCACTGCTGGCACAGACCCCAAGCACGGGCAGGAACTGGGGTTAATTTGGGATAAAAAGCCCAGGTGAAGGATTATGACCAACCAGCTGCTATTTCTCCCTCCAGATTCCCACCCACGTCACTGGCAGGGGACATTTGTGCCAAATCCCTCATTTCCAACCCGTGGCACATGGAAATGGACCAGGAGCTGCAGGTTTCCAACACGGACACAGAAAAAATTCCCCATGAAAAACCTGTTCAAGGCAAACCAGATTTTTTACATGAGGTGGAAAACACTTAATTGGGGACGGAATCAATGCAAGGGCTGTGCTTGAAATCTAATTATCCATCTCCTCTTGCAGACACTGCCCCGTGTAAAACAACCCTGTCACTCAATGGTATTGACCATCCTGCCCTGCTCTCCTGGTTTTCCATGCAATCCAGAGACTGATACCTTGCAGAAAAAAAAAAAAAAACCAACAAATTAAAGGCCCTGTGCTGACACATCCCAAAATCCAGGATTTTACGGCCTGCCATGCTGTTCTTCTCCCTGGCTTTATCACCACAAGCTGTGAAAGGCTACAAAGTTTATTTTCTGAATCGAGCACAGCTCTCTGCTCAGGAATGGGGATGGAGAAGGTCCCATGTGGATATTCAGGAATCATTTCCTCACTTTCCAAACACCACAGCACAGTCAGGCAGCTCCACCTGCCACTGCCCCACCCCACAAACAGCCCCTGAAACTCAGGAGGAATTCAAAAGGAATAAAAACGTTGAAAGTGCTAAAATTGTCTGAGCTGAAGGAGGGAAGGAAGGATCAGAAATTGGGATGAAATTCCTTCCTGGGAGGATGAGGAGGGGCTGGCATGGAATTCCCAGAGAAGCTGTGGCTGCTCCTGGATCCCTGGAGTGTCCAAGGTCAGGCTGGAACAGGCTGCGATGGTGGAAGGGAGTTGGAATGAGATGAATTTTGAGGCCTCTTGCAACCCAAACCCTTCCAGGATTCCAAAAGGGAATTCCCAGTTCATTCTGCATTTTGCACCTCATTAACAGCTGGAAATTTGGAACACACCCTCAATACCCGCAGGGGAATGGTTGGTTGGTTTTGTGGGGTTTTTTAGTTTGGCTTCCTGTGTTCTTTAGTTTGGGGCTTTTTGTTTGTTTGTTTGTTTGTTTGGGTTTTATGGATTTTAATTTGGTTTTGTGCCTTTTTCGTTTGTTTGGTTTATGGTTTTTAGCTTATTTGGGTTTGTGGTTTTTAATTTATTTGGGTTTGTGGTTTTTAGTTTGTTTGGTTTGTGGTTTTTAGTTTGTTTGGTTTGTGGTTTTTAGTTTATTTGGGTTTGTGTCTTTTTAGTTTGTTTGGTTTGGGGTTTTGAGTTTGTTGGGCTTGTGGTTTTTAGTTTATTTGGCTTGTGGTTTTCTGTTTATTTGGGTTTGTGTCTTCTGTGTTTGTTTGGTTTGTGGTTTTCAGATATTTGCGTTTGTGGTTTTTAGTTTGATTTGTGTCTTTTGAGTTTATTTGGGTTTGTGGTTTTTAATTTGTTCGGTTCGCGGGTTTATTTGTTTTGTTTCTGTGGATTTTTGGCTGGTTGGTTTCGTGGGTTTTAAGCTTCTTTTGTGGGTTTTTAATTTGTTTGGTTTTGTGGGTTTTTGTTTGTTCGGGTTTGTGGGACTTTGAGTTTCTGGGATTCCAGTTTATTTGGTTTATGGGATTTTAGTTTGTTCGGGTTTATGGAATTTCAGTTTATTTGGGTGTGTGGGACTTTATTTGGGGTTGTGGTTTTTTGTTTATTTGGATTTATGGGATTTCAATTTGTTCGGGTTTATGGAATTTCAGTTTACTTGGGTTTGTGGGATTTTAGTTTATTTGGATTTGTGGTTTTTAGTTTATTTGAGTTTGTTTGCTTTGGGTTTTCCTCTTCCAAGGCCACTGTCAGTCCATCAAACCCAGAAGCTCATTTGGGGCAGCTTTAAGAGAAAAACCTCAATTTTTGAGCTTCCAACGCCAACAAGAACTCAAACTGCTCCACGAACGGAGCAACGGGGGCTGCAAAGCCAAACTCCAGCTGGGAAAAGGTGAAAAATGCAGCAACATCCCACCAAACCCCCGAGCCAGGAACGCTCCGAGAGGGATGGAAAACAGCATTTAATTGTATTTTCTCCATCTGTTTGCACAACTCCTGTGAAGAACGAGCCGAGGATTTATCTGCAAACAGCTCCGGCTCCTCGGGGCTGTTTCCCCCGGGATTTAAACGCCTCTAATTCCTGAAAATGAGCAGTGTTCGTGCAGCCCTAATTGTTCCTTTTCAATCAGCCCCGAGTGTTTGCAGAGAGAATTTGGTGCAGCTGCTGCCATCGATGTCTTGGGGAAGGGAAAAAAGCTTCATCCATCGGAATTCCTCAGGGATGCACAAGGCTCTGGCTCCCTCCAGGAATTCTCACTGAATTTGGCTTTTGGAGGGGCAAAATCCAGCCCACCAAAAAAACCCCACCCTAAAATTAAAATTCTAAGTTACAAAGGGGAAGGTTCCTAAAAAAAAAATAAAAATTCAAGGTTATTGCATCTCTCTTCTTTTGTATTTTACTTAAATATTTATATTTTAAATAATCACTTCTTGTTTTATATCCCTTTGTATCGCTTTAAAACTCACCCTAAAATTATAAATCTAAGTTCCACAGTTGAGTATTCCTAAAAAAATAGCATCCGACATTATTGGGTCTCTCTACTTCTACAGAGCCCTCTTTGTTTATATTTTACTTAAATGTAGGTGTATTTTATACCTATTTCCATATAAAATATTGTTTAATTTTTTTTTCATATTTATAGCTATCTCTATCCCTTTGTATCCCTTTAAAATATATTTTCCTCTATATTTATATATAAATATAATATATATAAATATTTTGTATACATCTGTTATGTATATTATATGTATATAATATATATTATATACATATTTTAATATATATTTATAAATATTTTTATATCTAATATATAGCTAATATATATGTATATCACTTTTTAATATATATATTTATATCCCTCTTCTACAAATAAATTTATAAATGGTGTCCTGACGAGGATATAAATGAAAATCCAACCCCATGCTCTGCTTGACAAGGTGGGGATTGCTCCAAGGTTGGATTTGGGAAGTTCCTTTTCCAACCCAAACGGTTCCGTGATTGTGTTTTCCCTTAAATCCCTTTTTATTTGTCACCCTCGGGTCTCACACAGCATCCAGAGGTGGTGATTTCACAGTAATTGAATTTACTTTAATAATTTAATCTTCTTTCATCCCTTCATTAGCGAACAAATAAACCTGCTCAGCATCCACTGTTTTTTTATTTATTATTTCTGTGGAATTTGTATCACTTTTCCTCTCATTGTCCCAGACTTGCCTGATTTATTTCAAGTCAGCTCTGAGTGAATTCCTCAGGTGTGAGGCAGCAAAGGAGAGGAATTAATTCCTCTTTGCAGTCCAGCCTCACACATCTTCCAGAGCAAGCAAAAAAATGGGCATTTCTACATTTTTAGGAAGATTTTTCACCAGATGAGGCTGTCAAGATTCACGTCCCAGGCAAATTTAACTGGGATTATTTATAACTGACTCCAAAATTCTGCAGCTGAAAGGAAATTCAGGACTCCACAGCTGGGTTTGGGGCTGAGAGAAGAATCATTTCGTGAGGAAAAGAAGGAAAAATCCCCCAGTCTGAGGGTGAACGGGGCTAATTAGGAAATCATGCTGAATTCAAGGGACAGTAAACGAGGAAAGAAAACAAATTTAGGGATGCTGAAAGCATGAAAAGCACTTAATTTAAATATTTTCTAAATGAGACGTGCTGAAATGGAGCTCCCTGAACTGCTGGTGTTTCCTAGAAGCTCATAAGTTAAAAAAATTACCTTGAGATCAAAGGGTTTTATTGAAATGGAAATGAAATCCTCGCTGTTCTCCCAATTCCCCAAGAAAAAGCTGACAGTTTTTCACTCCCAGTGGTCCTGCCTTGGTTGCCCTCGGTTCTTTTTCCACATCAGCCACGAAATCCTGAGATTTGTGCTGCTCTAAACCTCTCTTCTCCCCCCAAACAGGATTTTGGGGGGATCCATCCCAAAATGCGATTTTGGGGGATCCATTCCCAGATTGGGATTTGGGGGGTCCATTCCTCAAATGGGATTTTGGGGGGTCCATTCCCAGATTTTCAAGCCCCATAGGTCCAATCCCAGATTGGGATTTTGGGGGGTCCATTCCCCAAACAGGATTTTGGGGATCCATTCCCCAAACGGGATTTTGGGGGAGATCATTCCCAGATTGGAATTTGGGGAGATCCATTCCCAAACGAGATTTTCAGGGCTCCATTTCCAGATTGGAATTTTGGGGGGTCCATTCCCCAAACGGGATTTTGGGTGGATCCATTCCCAGACTGGGATTTTGAGGGTCCAATCCCAGATTTTCAAGCCCCACAGCAGCTCTGGAAGAGGAATTCCCACCCCAAGGAATATCCTGAGCTTTTTTTTTTTGGGTCACTTGTGACCTGCCACCTCTGTGGGGTGAGGTGGGGCAATACCAGCTGTGCCACATCTGGTGGGGAGAGACCCCAAATCTCTGGAGCTTCACCCCAAAGCTCTGCAGCCCTGGCAGCACCAACCTTTGTCTTTTCCCTCCCTGCAGAGGGATGAGCATCTCCGAACCTATTTTCTTCCTGTCCTCTTTTTTTTTGGGTTCTGTTTGGGCTTTTTTTTTGGTGGGTTTGGGGTTTTTTTGTTGGTTTTTTTTTGGTGATTTTTTTTGTTGGTTTGTTAGTTTGGGTTTTTTTGTTGTTTTTTTTTAAATAGAGCTTTCCTGAGAGTTTTTGTTCCCGATTTTAAAATTCCGTTTCTTTCGGTGCGTTTCCCAAGGACGGCTCCGAGGGACGAGGAGAATAACTGAGCGGGCTTTGGTGGCAGATCATCCCAGAGCCATTTACTGCGGGATTCCGATGCACTGTTCTGCCTTTAAATGGGAATTACCGCGTTTGAGTCACAGATTCAGGAACTCCAAGGATTCCAGCAGCAGCCCAGTGCATCCAAACCGCATTTATCACCTCCTTCAGCCTCACTTAACACCCAAAACGCGAATAATTCTCTTTGGGGCAGGCTCAGGGTGGCATTTCCAGCAAGCAAACCCCTGTCCCGCCCCTAAAATAAAGCTCTGATTTATGCCAACGCTCTTTCTGTCACTCTGGCTCAGGTTAAGTTTTAAATACATTTATTTTCCCCCTCAGTTAGAGCCTTGAAAGCCTCCTAATCACCAGTCAAACAAACCCCAGATCGTTTCAGATGTGTGTGACTAAAGGGCAGCCCCGGCGCCAGCCTTTGTACAAGATTTCCTGCGGCATCAAGGTAATAAAAAAACATTACAAAGTGCACAAGGAGCTGTGTGTAAATGCCAAAAAATGAACTGGAAATGTCAAGAAAGTGCAAGAGCAGCTGCGTGTCCTCTGTCCCAGGATTTGGGAGTGATGTGGGCTCACACAGAGACTGGCAGATGTTCCAGCAGAGGGGCTGCAAGTGGGCAAATCTGAAATAAATTGTGAATGATTGGAGGGGGAAAAGCAGATTTGTAAATGGGTTTGGCTTTCCTACCAACAGGGGCTGAGCTCACCTGTCCTGACACCCTCATCTGTCCCAAAATCTTCACCTGTCCCAAAATCCTCACCTAGCCCAAAATCCTCACCTGCCCCAAAAGATTCACCTGTCTCAAAACTTCACCTGTCCCAAAATCCTCACCTGTCCTGACATCCTCACCTGATCCCAAATCCTCACCTGTCCCAAAATCCTCAGTTAACCCAAAATTCTCACCTGTCCTGACATCCTCACCTGTCCCGAAATCTTCACCTGTCCCAAAAGCTTCACCTGTCCCAAAATCCTTCCCTATCCCAAAAGCTTCACCTTTCCCCAAATCCTCACCTGTCCTGACATCATCTGTCCCAAAATCCTCACCTGTCCCCAAATCCTCACCTGTCCTGCCACCCCCCGAGTGAACCCAACCCCTGGGAATAACCAGAGCTGCTCTGACCTCATGGGGACGAGTGGGACAATCCTGGGACAAGCTCTGCCCCCACTGCTGACCCCACTGAGCCCCTG
>JBBMKD010000079.1:4365407-4398809 GCA_037834095.1 Argya squamiceps | reverse complement strand
AATGAAGACACAGCCCAGAAACACACATGCTCTAAAAAGGGGGACCCAAGGAGGGACCATGCAAGACAGTTCCTGGAGTATGGAAACCAGTTTATGGAAAAATATGAATTTTCAACAGACTGATGCAATAGAAAGGGTGTTTAAAGAATGTCTCTGATACAGCAGGGTGTGGGCTTGGCTGAATGCCAAGTCACCTGGCCGTACTTTGCTTTTTTTCTATCTCCTAATTGTCTTACTTTCTATTAAACCTATTTCTTAAAATTTACATAAAAAGTGATCCTCGTTTTTCACACTGGTGTCCCGCTGGCTCCCCCCAGGTGTTCCCTGTGCCATTCCCAACCACTCCAGCAGATTTATGGAGCACTTTGCCGTCTGCAGGGCTCCCAACCCAGCTGGAATCAGAGCAGGTGACACAACGGGACAAGTGTTTGGAGGGGAGGAAGTGAGGGGAAAGGGACTTGGATTCCCTCCTGTTCTCCTGCTGGAAGAGGAGCCAGGAGGGCTCTAGGACTAATAATGAAAAACATTAAAAAATTCAGTGTAGCACTGACAGTGCTCTCAGAGCACGGCAGAGACTCTTTGATCTGTCCAGGACAAATATCCAGATTTACCCAGACAAATATCCAGATTTATCTATCCAGATAAATATCCAGGATTGCACAGAGCCCATCACCCACCTGCCTGAGCTTTCTGCAGGCACAGCAAACCAGCCAACTCCTCTGTGCTGCTCTGACTCCTTGCTGGACCAGACAAAAAGTGACAAAAGTGGCTTTATTTCATGCTTTCTGCATGAGAACAAGGGACATTGGTTCTGCCAGGCCCACTGATCTCCACAGGGCTCCAAGGCACCTTGGCTGAAGGAGTTCAGACGTTCACATCCCAAAAACCCCAAGCTAACAAAAAACCTGAATGCCCCAGGTAGAGACCCATGCTTTGAACACTTCAAAAATCAAATTAAGCATCCACAGTTGGTAAGACTTTAAACACAATCCCAGCTTTCTTCCCTCTCCACTTCTCAGCAAATCCATTTCTTGCTACAGATGTTCCACATTTCAAATCTGGCCCCTGTGGCACTGCAGCAGCTTCAGACTCAGGTGAAATCGTGGAGCTGTGTCACAGGAGCTGTGTCACCATCCCCAAAATTCACCCAGCCCCGAGCACAGGCTGGGCTGGAAAACTCCTGCCAAAGCTTCCAGAGCCCCCCACACTCCGGCAGGGTTTCACTCCCAGCTCCCCTGCTTTGTGCAGGGCAGTGACAGAAAGCTGCTGGGGGTGTTGAAAGAAGCCTGAAGGTCAGGGGATGAAGCAGCAGCAGGATTTGGAAGCCTTGGGAAAGCAGCAGCAGCAGCAGCAGCAGGATGGTTGATCCCAAATTACCATTCCACGGGCAGCCGGGGCCGCGGCATCGCCGCTGGGGCTCTGACGTGTCCAGGCTCAGTTGCTAAGCACAGACACACAGGGAGCAGCTCCAGAGCTCCCTGACAGGCCTTGGGAGAGGAAAGGAGAGGGAGAAACCCCGCCTGGGTTTATAAATACACAGAAATTTCTGTGTATGCTGAGCTGTCAGGGTTCAGCGATGTCACACACACAGACCAGTTGCTGTTATCGAGTCATGGATTATTTCCTTTCCTTTCCTTCCCTTCCCTTCCATTTTTCCTTTCCTCTGGATTTCAGCAGCTCCAGCTGTTTTGGGGCTTTCTGCCCAAGCCCTGGGAAGTGCTGTGGAGGAAGCAGCAGGAGACACAAGGGGAGAACTGCTGCCCCAGCCCAGAGTGATGACTCCTGTCCACCAGCCTTAAACACCTGATTTGAATCTGAATTTGAACCTAAATTCAGCCCAGGGCAGCTCAGCAACAGAGATGAGCCCAACAGGAGTGTTTTAGGCCAAGCCAGAGGCTGCAGGTGTGTCCAGGACACAGGAGCAGAGCAGCATATCCACGTGTTTGGAATCAAGGATTTTATCAAGATGCCAAAATCAATCACCCCCAGGATGTGCAGGAAGCTTCTTAAACAGCAACAGTGGAAAATCAGGATTAAGCCACAGTTTGGGGGCATTTCTTTCCAAACCAACATTTTTTGTTTTCCATTTCTCCCCATTCTGTTTTACCTGGCCTGGATGGATTTAGAGAGGGTAATTTGATACCCTTCCTGTTTTCCAGGCCAAGTAAGAGCTGTGCTTTTACTCCTTTAGGATTCACCTCTGATCATCCTCGGGATTCTCATCCCACTTGGAATTCTTCTGTGCCAAGGACATCAAACCACCTCAGTCATTCCTACAAAGGCTCCTCAACATCTCATGAAAACTCCTCTCACCTCTTCCTCATCCCTGCTGGAAAACCCTTTGGAGCTGTCTACACACACAACTGAAGCTTTTGTCATTCACAATCCAGAAAATCCCGGGATTTTTTCAAGATTGCTCTTGGATTTCACAAGAGCTGCTTCAAAACTCCGGGACTTTCACACTCCAAACAAACCCAAACAAAGGGGTTTTCCCAATGCTTCCCACACTTCCAGCATCTGAGCCTCAATGCAAATGTTCAGCCTGGTTCAAAACCTTCTGACAATTTTACTCTTTATTTTCTCTCAAAGATGAACACAGCAAAGATTTCATAAACCACATAAAGCAATTACCTGCAGAACTTCCCCAGCTCCACAATCCCTGCTGGAACCAGGAATCCTGGGCACACCAAGCATCACTTGGAATCATTTGTTGAGCTCCAGGAAGCACCACAGTCATCCCAATAATTCAGCCAGAACGGGCCTCTTCTCCAGAGGGATGTCATTCCCTTCCTTCAGAACTTTCCCTTTCACAATTGTCTCTTAAATCAATTTTGGCTGTTCCCTCAGTGCCTCCACTCCTCTCCACAGCCACTGTCAGCAGAATAATGAACCCAGGCACCTGTGGAACTGTTTCCATCTCCAGAGCACTGCAGAGGCATTAACCAATTCGTGCAGATCCTGGTGTGAGGATCAGCCCCACTGGGAATTCCCAGCACTTCCCTTGGTGCTCCCTCAGCTCCTCCAGGGCCCTTGGATGCAGTCACAGAATGGTTTGGACTGGGAAGGGACCTCAAAGCTCCTCTCCTCTGCACTTTTCCTGTCAAACCAATGGTTTCCCTCAAAAAAAGTGGTTTAAGATGTGGTTAAGGCACTGAGATGGAAGCTGGGAGGCTCTGACTGACCCTGGAACCACAGGGAGGTGTCACAGACAAGGTGACCCCTTTGTGACAAATGCCACAAAACCAAACCCAAGTTCACAAATCCTTTTCAAAGGAACTTCAGAGCCCCAGGTTTACAAATATTTTATAAGCCAAGAACTGCAGGGAGATGCTCTGGAGCCTTCCTAACCCCACCTGAGCTGTGCAGCCACATTTCTCTAATAAACCCACCCTGGACAAGTCTCCACTTATTTTAGCATCTAAATATCCTTGAAAATCTTGCCCTGGGAGTCTGAGCCTCAATGCAAATGTTCAGCCTGATTCAAAACCTTCTGACAATTTTACTTTTTATTTTCTCTCCAAGATGAACACAGCAAAGATTTCATTTTCTTTCTCACCTCCACTGCAGATATCTGTAAAAATGACACAGATCATCTCAACCCCCAGTTGAAATTAAACTCAGAAAACAGAAGGTAATTTGATGAAAAACTTTTTACCTGGCGTCTGCAAATGGACTCCCACTCATGTGCAGCATTTTTTACTCAGTCTCATTTACAAGGTGCTAATTATTATCGCCAAAACAAAATTTTTCAATTTGTGTTTCAATTATTTCGCAAGTAAAATAATATTTGCATTTAAATGGTTTATCCAGGGGGCTCGAAGGCATTTTCATCTTGTGTGTTAGGATTATCTCAAGAAAGAAAATAAAAACTGAAGAAGGTGAAGTGAGGTTCAAGGTGAAATCCATCCCAAGTCACAGTGGAGCCAAAATTGAAGAATTCCTCATGGAAATATTTCATTATTGGTCTCCCTTTCTCACCATGGAACACCTAAAACCACCTCAAATTCCCTTTGCCACTGGAGCTGTGTTCAGCCATGAAGTTCAATGTTCCCTCAAGGCCCAAGGGAGATCTTGAGCTCCAAATCTCATCTCCCTAAGAATTCCCAAGCCCTCAGCCCTTGGAATTCTCCCAGTATCAACAATCCCATCCTTTCCCTGATGGTTTAAAGAGAGCACAGAGGGGAGAGCTCCTTCACAAATAAATCTGCACGAAGCTCTGAGGGAGTTCCAAGGGGGTTCTTCCTCTTCCCCACCACGTTTTGGATTCTAACTTAGATTTTACACATCAATTCCTTGACCAGCTTGTATTTTTCAGGCATTTTTTGCTCCCTGAAAGCCCAGAAGTTACACAAGTCCCCTTTTGGTGCTTGCAGGGAGGCCACAGACCCTTTTTAGCCCCCAGGGACCCAGAGAAGTTCTGCAGCAGCCAAAACAGAAGAAACCACTTCATCCACTGCCATCCCCAGCAGCTTACACCTCCAGATCCGAAATAAATTAAAAATATCACTCGGAACAAGCAGAGACTCCACTTATTAAAAGCTCTTCACTCTTGCACCACCGTTCTCATCTCCCCACGCTCTGCAAAGTGAAATGTTCTCTGTGTTTACAAGAGCTCTGAGATCTTCCAACAAACCCCTCTGCCAGGCAATTGTGTTACAACAGCTCACACTTGTGTGATTGGATTTGAATTACAAAAAGAGCCCAACAGAAAGCAATCCCTCCCGGGAATTTTTGTTAGGATATAAATCCAATTTTTACTTGATTCCGTTAACAGCACTTTCATATTCACTTCCTTTAAGTATTGCAGCACTTGATATTTATTACCTAATGCCTCCTTGTCACCTTGAGCAATCAATGAAAGTCACCTGGAGTTGACAGTACAGAGGAAAGTTAATAAATAAAAGTTAATAATTCACTTCACCCAATGAGCCAAAAAAACAAGCCCATCACGTGCCCCAAAGAATAATAGCTACAAAAGGCTCCTACCAGATTATCTGCAGAGTGAAACATTTCAATTATACTGAATTCTTTCAGCCCATTTAGACGTGAGTTTCACGTTTACAATGGCAAAAGCTCCATTATTATTTCAGGGAATCATGGAATGGTTTGGAAAGGATGTTAAAGCTCAGGACTGAGAGCTGTGAGCTCTGTTCAACAAGGAATGTCCCTCTGTCCAAACTGAATTTGGTAACTGATGGATGCTCTGATAGCCCAAAACCAGATTTTTTTTGTTCTCTTTTGACCCAATTTAGAAAAACTCTTGTGCCAGGCACTGATTTTTTTTTTTCTTGTACAATTTCTGCATCTTGTGACCTCCCCACCCCTGAGTAACCACCAGAGAAACCCAGAACTCCCTCCTATTAACATTACACTGTGTTTTATTTTTCTCTCGCCTCCTCCATCCATTTAAAACCTCATTTTCACCCACAGACATATTCCACTTCATCTTAGTTTTCAATCCCCAAAGCAGATCAATACCTTTCTTCTTCAATCTACATAGCTCTCAATCAAGGAGCTAACAGGGGGTGAATTGAATCGACTTGTACGTTCAAATTGGGCATTTTTTTGTCAAAAGTCTCATCTGTTAACTGCATTTCATGGAAGAAAAGGCAAAAAAACTCCCTCTAAGAGCCCTCAGCGTTGGATTCCTGGGCAAAAAAAAGGTCATCATTTGTTCTCTAATTTAAGATTGGGAAGTGCTCCCAGGAGGAACAAATGACAGAGCCTCCCTAAAGCTGGGAATTCAAATCCAGCAAAATGAACTTGCTCTTTTAAAATAGAATTAAGTTAATTCAGTAGGAAGAAACGTGTTCACCAAGAGGTGACAACAGCAGGGACCTTGCAGGGTTGGGTTTTCTACCTTGAAATCTTGCCCAGGATCAGAGCCAGCCCTGCCTGAGCCACTGGAGAAGGTGAGACAGTCAGTTAGACACCAGAGCAGAGTCAAAAACAGGATCCTGGAATGGTTTGGGTTGGAAGAGACCTCAAATCTCACCCAACCCCACACCTTCCACTACCCCAGGCTGCTCCAAGCCCTGTCCAGCCTGGCCTTGGACACTTCCAGGGATCCAGGGGCAGCCACAGCTCCTCTGGGAATTCCATCCAGAATTCCTCCCAGGGAAAGATTTCTCCCTTTGTGATCAAGTCCAAACAACTTCACTCAAAACCCAGCCTGGGCTTTATCTCTGGGCTCTGCTGACAGCACAGGGACAATTCCACACCTTGTTCCCTCAGCACAGGAGCTCTGATGGGGCTTTTCAAAACAGATTTTCATTAAAGCCCCCACCAAAGTAGAGAAATTCCAAACCAGCTGGTTTAACACTCTTTGAAGAGGATTTGCAGGACAGGAGAGCAGAGCCTGCAGAGAGGGAAGTGCAGCCCTCAGAGAGGGCAGATTGTCCTTCTGGTCAGTCCAGGGCTGCTGCCTCCAGAGCTGGAGCTAAACCCAGCCCCTGGGAAGGAAGACCCAACTCTGGTGATGCCTTTTTGGGTACCTGAAAACACAGGCCAGACAAAATTAAGGGGATAAAAAGCAGTTCTATTAATTGAAGGGCTTCAGGTATATTTAGGGCAGAACAAATCCATCCAGGGGCTACACCCAAAAATGGATGACAGGTCATGGGGTTTTCACACTTTTATAAGTTTGGTCCCTTTGCAGACTGGGGGTTCATCTTCCAATTACAGCTTCAATGTAACTGGAATATTAACTGTAATGAAGTAATTTACCCCAAGTTTGCTCCCCCCAACTCACTTTTGTTTCCATCTCTCAGGGCCTGAGGCAGTGAGGTGTCCTTGATTCCCAGGCCTGGAGAGGAATTGTTGTGTTTGACCAAAATGGGGAAGCAGCAGCTCACACTGTGTGTGGAGTTTAGAGTTACACACTAAAGAATTGCAGAATTACAAATATACAAAAAATATAAAAGCTAAAAACCCAAAGGCATCACTGGGAAGAAAGTCCCCACACAATGAGGGACAAACTCCCCATCCTTCACAGCCTTCATTATTCCAGCAGGTGGGAACTCTTTTAATATTAACAGCCCAAGTGGTGCTTAACTTTAATGAGAGCCCCTTGGGAATGGTGCTGACAGCTGCCCAGTGTCCAGGATCCCTGCCCAACCTTTCCCTAATGGAGACAAAACAACAATAGAGGGATATAAACAATATGCTGTGGGATGCAAGGAGCATCTTTAAAAATGGCATTGCCTTTGGAAAAGCACCAGCTCCATTATCCTTCTGCAGGATGGGATCTTTTCCTCCCCCCTTTCCAGGAGGAAATGGATTTTTCTGGGTGTTATTATTTGGTGGATAAAGGGGAAAGGAACATTGAGTTGTGCCTTTGTCACAGGAGAAATGAGCTGCAATTTTCTGTACCCCTGACTTTAGCAGCTCTGCACAGCCCTTGCAAGGTGCAGAGCCTCCTTTGCCCACAGGAGAATCCTGCTGGGATTCATGCATTTAAACATTGGAGGAGGAAGGATTGGGGACAGGATGTGACCCCGTGTAAGCCACTACACCCCAACACATCCCTCCCCATCACAAAGTTCCTCAGCAAACTTTCTGTGCCTAAAATCCCCCTCCTCCTGTTTTTCCAGGGAACAAGCTCCACCTCAGGCCATCCTGACTCCAGAAGTAATGACATAAACGCCAACAACAACAAAAAATCTTATTTCAAACTCTGCTTTCACTAAATTAACTAAACAAAATATTGATAAACTGCTGATAAATAACAGGAACCGTAACAAGGAAACAAGTTCTCCATTTGATCTCTGCCATCCTGCAGGCATTCATCTTCATAATTAATTAGATAATACTATTAGTACAGCACTATTTTTTTCCCCCTCCATAGACAAGAAGCTGGAGCTCACATAATTTAAGCAACTGCTTCAAAGGCAGAGTGTGTGGCACGTTAAAATCAGAAGGTCCAGACCATCCTCTCTGCCAATATCCTGCTTTTCTGAAGACCAGGATCCAATTCCCTGATGCATCTAGTAAATTCTCAGTGCACACCCCTCCCACCTTCCCATCTCCACTTTGCTTTTAAAATCTGCAGTCTTTGCATAAAACATGGATCTAAAACGTATAAAAACTGTAAAGGCAATTCTGTACAAATTACAGGAGCTGTGCAGAATCCTCCCTGCAACAGAAACTGCACTTGGTTTTATTCCTGACTCTTTTTTTTTTTTGACAATACTCCTTGAAGTTCAGTAGCAGACAGACAACATTCACCTCAAAATGTCATTCACAATTAATCCCAAATTGTACATGAAATGGTTGACTTCACTCCACGCAATCAAGGGAGAGAAGCAAGAGCACACAGAAGTTGTGCAGTTAATCAACCTGGTGCAATTTGTACCTGCTGAAAGCTCCTCACAAACATCCCGAGATCTCTCTCTCTCTCTCTCTCTCTGCAGAATAAATCTGTAAATCATTTTGCAAATTCTGTTTCTCCCTGGTTTAGGGATGGGGAAGGGAAGCAGAGAGAGTGAGGCTCACACCCTGATGGATCCCCCCGTGCCCACAGCCATGGGGAAGCAGCAGGAACTGGGCTCTGACAACTCCTGCCAGTCAGGGGAGTGTGCAAATAACAGCAGAGCACTGAAGCAGCAAATCCCCAGTTGTGGTTAATTCTCTGCCTGTGATTAACTCATCTTTCTTGGCTATTCCAGCCCTACTTCCACCTTTTGATGCAGCTGGGGCTGGGATTATCGGGCTGTGACCGTGCTTTGGTTACACTGAAGTGACAGCTGAGGAACAGGTAAAATGCCACGCTGCAAGAAATGGAGGTGGCACCAAGGCAGGGGGATGAAACCCAAATAAAGCCATTTCACCAGGACAGAACACCCTTCCCCTTCCAGAGGCCAGAGGAACAAATGTTCCCTTCCTTTTGTTTTAAAGTGTTCTGGACACAGACACCTTTATTTGAGATTCACCGTTGTTTTATCTGTCTGGAAAGGGGAATGGCAGACACTTTGATAAATGGGCACAGGGATTGTTCTGTTCCAGTGTAACCACTGTGAAATGCCTTTGCACAGACACAGCCCCAAGCTCATCTGAAGCAGGAGAGGCTTCTCAAAAACCACCTCAGGAGCTGCAGCATCACATCCCCGTGCTGCTGCTGGCTGTGGGATGACGCAGGAGTGACATCCAGGCTGCTCCTGCCTCTGCTGACACCCTGCTGGGTGACCTTGGCCAGGCCTCTCTGCCTTCCCCAACTCTAGAGCAGCTTTGTTTTATCTAATAATACACTGTTAAAATGATAACGTGCTCAGAGTTTGTCCTTTAAGGACAGGTAAATCAAGCCCTGAACAACTACACTGTGGGATTCTCACTGAGCACTGTTCCCAGGCAAAGTTCTTTTCTTGAAAGGAAGGTTGGGGAAACAGCAAAGTTGTAAAAGTAAGGCTGTCCATGCTCCAGTGGCCTGAACATCCTCCCCCCACCCTCCTCCAGGACACAGAAATGCACATTCACAGCAGAACCCAGCAAATCCAAAGCAGATCTCTATCTACCTTCTCATCCATCTCTTCTCCTGGTGTTTCCAATTCCAACTCCCTGACTTCCAGCACCTCCTGGGGCACCCACTGCTCTGCCCAGCAATGAAACAGGAGTAGAAATGCCTTGAAACTGGAGTAGAAATGCCTTTTTACCAGGAGGGAAGGGGAAAACATTCACCAGCAGGAAATGGGATGCTGTAGGTTTCCTGCTGGTCAGATGGAAGGAGGAGCTGCCTCCTGAGGAAACCCAGGATTCACAAAGGAAGAAGCTGAAATGCCAGCAAGGGTTGAGATTTTCTCTTTGTGAGGACTTGGCTGCAGCTCCAGTCCTGCCCAGGTGGTGCCCACACAAACCAGGCTGGCTCTGGTGACACTGGTGGCCTTTTTGCTGCGTTATCCTAAAGCAATCCTTGCTTGAGAAGCAGAATTCCAGCAGCACTGGAAGAAAACCCCTCTGGGCTGTGATTTCCACCTCTGTCACAGCCCTCCAGCATTACACACAATACCTGTGGAGAGTTTAGGATGTTCCCTCTGCCACACAAGGGCCACCTCCAGGTGAATCCAGGAGGAATTTCTGCATGGGAACTGCCCAGGGAGGTTTGGAATCCCCATCCCTGGAGGTGTGCAAGGAAGGGCTGGGTGTGACACTCAGTGCTCTGGGCTGGGGACAAAGTGGGGATGGCTCACAGCTTGGATTTGGTGACCTTGGAAGACTTTTCCAGCCTCACTGATCCTGGGATTTTGGGTGTTTGCACCTCACTGGGCTGGTAATGACACCACTGTCACACACCAGCACCACGGGTGTTCCTGCACCCTGTTCCACTCCCTGCAAACCTTCACCCCCCAAACTGGTTTCATTCCTGACTTTTTTTGACAATACTCCTTCAAGTTCAGTAGCAGACAGACAACATTCACCTCAAAATGTCATTCACAATTAATCCCAAGTTGTACATGAAATGGTTGAATTCACTCCAGGCAATCAAGGGAGAGAAGGGGCCAGGGGTTCATTTCCCAGCAGAATTTTTGCAGTCAGCAATGGGGCAGGATTTGATTTTTTTATTTTAATTACTCCTTTATCCCACACCTCCCTGGCAGCCACAGCTGCTCCAGCCCTCAAGGTTACAAGATCCTCATCCAATGGAAGTCACAGCATCACCATCTCCTTACTCCACATTTTTTCTGCCCCCTTGAGAATCCCCAGCACCAACAGGACTCTGACACAGCCCCCAGTTCTCTTTCCATCCATCAAACCCAACTGTGCACTCAGAACAAGGAGTTTATTCCTACAGGTGATGCCTGTGCCTTGGAAGGACAAGAAATTATCACAAAGTCAGGGAATGCACCTGACACTGGGAAAAAAGAAGAAAACACCACACAAACCACCATGAAATGCCATTAAAAAATGAGGAAAAACCACCCAAAAAACCTTCTCTTCCACTTTCACACAACGAAGGTGTAAAATCATTTCATCCAAGCTCCCTGCAGTCTCCAGTCTGGAGCCAAGACACTGAAGCAGAGTTAATTTGATCCCTTTAATCAATGGGATTGTCCCAATTACACATTAACCACCACCAGGCCTGGCTGCCCCTGCAGAGCAGGGAGAATTTGCAGGTTCCTGCCCTGCCGTCCTGGTGATGGCAAGCAGAGAACATCATTTCTCATAACTGCACTTGCAGGAGCATCCGTGGAGGGCAGGGAGAGGGAACCCTGCAGAGCTGGGACATTCTAGAACACGGGGGTTTATTGCAAGGGTGGGGGGTAAAAAGGGCCTTTTCCTTCAGCCACAGCCTGGGCTGAGGGGAAGCCCCAAAGAGAGAGGGAGAGAGAGAGAGGTTAAGAGGTAAGAGAGGTAAGAGAGAAAGGTCCTTGTTACAATACATTTTATCTCCTTTTGTGTTGCATATTCTAATTTACAGTGACCAACCCATACAGTGATACAAAACCTACAAACTTTGCACACAGCCTACAAGAACTGCTATATTACCATATCACTCTGGATTCTAAACTCTAAAGGCTGTTTTCTTATCTATCTTTTCCCTGATACCTTGGCTGGGCTACACCCTTGGGTCCCTTGGTGTCATTTTGTTTGTTATCACTCAACCCATCTCCCAGTTAATCACCATTTTCCTGCCTGCCATGATCACATCTCAAAGCTGGCTTTCACTTCTATTTCACTCACAGGTTTTATATTTTCAGTACTTCTTGCCAGGCAATCATATTTGTAAGCTTTTCCTGTCCCATCTTTCCCAAGAGCACTGTGCTGCACTCCCCCAGAAACGCTGTGTAAACACACAACTGTGGCTGCTGCTGTCACTGGGTTCATCTCCACACCCCAACCCCACTGAAAGCTATGGAAGTATCTTTTCCTCAGAGCAGGAAAAAACCTTGGAGCTGCACTGGAATCACCTCACAGCCAGAAGCCTCATGTTTCCTGCTGGAGAACTGAGGAATAAACGGGGAAAAGCAAAGTTGTGGTGCCCCAAACTCCCCAAACAACCTCGTGCAACTCACTCCATGAAGCAGAATTATTCCATGGAGTGGTTTGGGATGGAAAAAACCTCTGGAGATGAGGCTGGAGCCATTGGTGAGGGATTTGTCTCTGCTCTCAGAGGTTGGGTGGGATCAGAGCCTCCCTCCCTGCTGGGCTCCTGCCCTGCAATATCTCCAGGACAGGATGAAGTAACTCTCACTAAACTGACCTCAGGGAAGCATTTCAATGAGCAGTGAAAATTAAAATCCTGAGCTGGACCATAAATCCTGAGTTACCAGGCAGGATGGATGGTTCCCATCTCCTCCCAGGTGGAGCAAAAAAGCCTCACCTGGTTTAAACTCCCCTTCAAGCCTTTGAAACTCCCCTTCCCATATTGCTCACTGGATATTAGAGCAAATCAATGGGACTCCACCACCTCTGACATTTCTGTGGATGTCAAAGAGACAGCTCAATGCTGCACTCAACAATTCCAGCAGTACAGAATCTTTACTATTGAATCAGTTCCTTTTTTTTTTTGTAGCCCTTAAAGTGTTATCTCTCCCCTTCCATTTGAATTTGCTCTATTTTCTGTTGGAGGAAAAAAAAAAAGCCTAATTTAAATGTAGGCCTATTGATGGTGTTTCTGAACCTCCCAACGCCTAGAAACATGGAGAAGAGTAAAGAAGCATTATTTAAAATCCACTCAGCTAAACAGAGCTTTGCTATAATTTCACTAAAGCCTGTGAAAAATTACTCCAGCCCTGTGTCTCAGGATACTCCTGATAAAAACAGAGCTAAAAACACTTTTCTTGCAATGCTACAGGCTCAAAACCAGTCCAGGCTGCCTGACCTTGCCCCCAACTAACCCTCAACATTATCATAACAATTTCCTCTGGTCAAGATCCAGGCCAAATTCTGGCAGGGGCTGGGAGGGCAGCAGCAGGAAGAGAAGCACAGCTGTGAAATTTGGCATTTCCCACCCAGCTGGGCTCTTGGAAACCAGAGAAGGGCAGTGAACAAACACCACGGAGCAATTCCAGCCTGGAAATCCCTGGAGGGATGAGGAGAGGGGAACCATTCCCTGGGTGCAGAGCAGGGAGGAATGAATGCTCAGTTCTGCACAGGGACACATCCCCCACAGCACTGACACACCCTGGTGAACAGCCCAGTCACACCTGGAACACAAATCCATCCATGGGATCCATGGAACTGCCTGGATTCCTGCCCCAAAGCATCCTGGAAATCCCTGGAGAGTTGAGGAGAGAGGAACCATTCCCTGGGTGCAGAGCAGGGAGGAAGGAATGCTCAGTTCTGCACAGGGACACATTTCCTACAGCACTGATCCCCTGGTGAACATTCCAGCCACACCTGAACACAAATCCATCCATGGGACTGCCTGGATTCCAGCCCCCAAAGCATCCTGGAAATCTCTGGAGAGAGGAACCATTCCCTGGGTGAAGAGCAGGGAGGGATGAATGCTCAGTTCTGTACAAGGATACATCCCCTACAGCACTGATCCCCCTGGTGAACATTCCAGCCACACCTGAACACAAATCCATCCATGGGACTGCCCGGATCCCAGTCCCCAAAGCATCCTGGAAATCTCTGGAGGGATGAGGAGAGAAGAACCATTCCCTGGGTGCAGAGCAGGGAGGAAGGAATGCTCAGTTCTGCACAGGGACACATCCCCTACAGCCCTGAGACACCCTGGTGAACAGCCCAGCCACACCTGGAATGTCTCCCCTGATTTTTTCAGCTTTCTGATGTTTTGCATTTCTGTGCTGGAGTTTCTCACACGTTGTAACATAAAGTAGATTGTTTTGAAAAACTGTGCATTCCTTCCTGGGGGAAGGACAAAATGATGGACTTCCAGGTTGATCAGCGGGGTCAAAGAGGTGTCAACCTCATCCCCCAATCCCTGATCAAACTCCAAAGACTATACAAGTCAAAATCCCAACTAAACGTCCTTCTTTTACTCACACAACTGGGCAGTGTGAGTGTGGTTCTTTCGTGTCCTCTGGTGACACTGGAGCACAAATCAATCCATGGGACTGCCTGGATCCCAGTCCCCACAGGAATCCTGGGCTCTGCCAGCAGCTCCTGACAGGGGGAGGCAGCAGCAGAGGAGCAAACACCCAGCTCTGCTCCCTGCAGCATCTCCCAGGAGGATCCCAGTCCAGCAGATCCAGCATCTCCCAGGAGGATCCCAGCCCAGCAGATCCAGCATCTCCCAGGAGGATCCCAGCCCAGCAGATCCAGAATCTCCCAGGAGGATCCCAGCCCAGCAGATCCAGCATCTCCCAGCAGGATCCCAGCCCAGCAGATCCAGCATCTCCCAGGAGGATCCCAGCCCAGCAGATCCAGAATCTCCCAGGAGGATCCCAGCCCAGCAGATCCAGAATCTCCCAGCAGGATCCCAGCCCAGCAGATCCAGCATCTCCCAGGAGGATCCCACCTCAGCAGCATCAAGCACTTCCCTGAGAGGCTCCTGGGGATGAGCACAGCTCAATGGGGAGAAAAGCTGGGGCTGAGATGTTCTTCAGCAGCCACAGCAAAAAAAAAAATTATAAAATGACAGGTGAGGAACAACTTCCAGCACAGGGAAGTGTCTGCCCCAAAGGATGGGATCTGTACAAGGAATGGGAAGGCAGAAGGTGGGATGGATACAAGGAATGGGAAGGCAGAAGGTGGGATGGGCAGTGCTGGGTTAGTGATGGATTCCCTGGCCTCAAAGGTCTTTTCCTGGAATGGTTTTGATTCCCTGAACTGGGTGCCCAAAGCTTGCAGCAGAGTCCTGGCCACAGCCCAGCAGGGGCTCCTCTTCCCCTCCTCAGACACTCCCAGGGGGAAACGTGCTGGGTGTGGGTGCTCCTCACTGGGAACTCACAAGTGGGGACTGAAGACAAGAGAACAAAATGAAGAAAATCATTTATGATTTACAGCACAAATTCACACTGTGGTGGGGCAGCCCTGAGCTCACCCTGGGCTCAGGAAAGCTCGTTAGGCCTCGGTGCTGATTAATGGGGGCAGGCTCATCAGAGACCCCTCTGCTCCCAGGATTCCTGCAATCTCACAAGCTCCTCTTTCCTCACCAACAGCCTCCAGGCTTTGTCTGTCTGAACAACAGGAGTGGAATCATGTTTTAGTTACTGCACTTTCTGAGGAGAATTCCCCAAAACCACCTCAGAGGGATGCACAGGATATCTCTAACCCACAGTTACCCACAGCAGGACCCAACATCACCTTCCATAAGCTCATGGATGGATCCAAAACTTCCTTAACAGGAACTAAAGGGGCCAACAATTCCACAGGATGCTGAAATGAGCAGCACACAGAGGGGGTGAACCCACTTCACACACATTTTAAACTCTGCTGTTTAAAACAGGAATCTGCTTTGTTTTTCCTCCATCCCATCCCATGTTCCCAGTGTGCCTCTGGACAGAACGAGGCTCCAGCTCAAGGCTTTAATTCAAGTTTCATGCAGAAGCACCAGATTTAGTGACTGCACCTCCTACTGAGCCTTCTCCTCACGTTTCCAGCACTGGTCCACACCTAATTAAAAACTTGGGACAACTGGGAATGTTCTTTAATCCCTTGTGGTCCCTCAAGAGAGTGAAACTGTCAGTGCAGGTGGAGATCCCTGCAATGAAACCTGCTCTGCCCTCTGTTCCTGCCCACATCTTAAATTCATAAACCAAACTCATAAACAGCTTCCTGCTCCTCCACTCTTCAGAAGAGAAGTCTGGCAAAAACTGTTTTCCATGGAGAAAAAAGAAAATTACAGGAGTTTAAAATTGATGAGCTGGTGTTTCAGACTGGTGCATCCTCCCTTAACCCAGACCAAGCAAGGTGCTGACTAATAAAGCACAGTGTGTAAATAATGGTGTCAGGACCCTTTTAGAACAGGCCATTAAAATGTATTTTATCTGTGTTTATCCACACACTCGGGGCCTACACATGCCCCCAGTGCACCTGGCAGTGCTGATTCCCCAGAAAGCACCAGAAAAGGGTGAGCAGCACTGCTGTGCCCACCTGACTGACAATCAATACACACAATTCCAGAACCATCATCACACTGGAGAGAGGCCAGGCAGGGCTCACCATCAACCCACAGCCAAAAGCAAATCCCTCTGCCCATTTTATCCCTGTGAAACCATCACTGACAGGAGGAACCTCACAAACCACCTCCTCTCCCCTTTCCAGAGTCACGATAAACTTCCCACCACAGGCACCACCTTTGTTCCCATTCCAGCTCCATCCTCTCCCCAAGGCAAGCTCTGTTGTCCTGCCCTGGGACACAGCAGCACCTCATGGCACCCCCAGACCTTGTGCTGCTTTTTAAAAGCCATTTCTGGGCTGCAGGCAAGGCCCAGCTGCTGTGATGGGAGCAGGATTTCTCCCCCTTTTTTCTGAACTCCTGGCTGACAGCTCCACACACACACGGCTCTGCTGCCACACTATGGGAACTCCTGGCTACTGCTCCCTCCACAACCCCGGAGCTTTTGGGAGAGCTTTTGGAGCTCTCAGGACTTTGTTTCACAGGGGTTCAGCACAGGCTGAGCTGATTTCCTGGGATTTCACCCTAAAGCCAGGGTGACCCTGCAAAGGGCTCCTCCCGTGTGCATCCCTGCGGATCCAGCACCAGGCACTGATGCCAGAGTTGGTATCCTGCTCCCAAAAAAAACCATCCTTGCTGGGGTTTCAGAATCTAAAGAGAGGACTTATTGATCAATGCCTCTGGCTCCGATGCAGATAAAAAACCCAAAAAAAAAAAAAAATCTGAGCTGTAAAAAGCTTTCGTAGGTCTTCTGCTCACAAAGCAAAACAAGGCAGAGCATCAGCCTCTGGCTGAAGGATCCAGAACAGAGCTCAAAATGCAGACAGGAGGGACCAGGGGCCTGGGAAGAAAGGATTAAATGCTCAGTGAGGTACAGAGTGAAGCCTGGAAGATCCACTATGAATAAGCCACAGGCAGCTCAGAAGAAGAGAAAAAAGCTGTAAGCTCCTGGTAGAGTAAATCTGAGATTTTGGTATCTCTCCATCAGTCTGCTCACATGAGGAAAGCTCAGCAGAAGCTGCTGGAATGGTTTTCCTCTGTGCACAGGCTGAATGTTCACGCTGAGGAGATGAAAAATCGCCACCAGAATAAACATTCAGCCTTTCTGAGGGACCTGTAGGTTGTTGGGGTGGGTTTACAGCCTCTCCTAACAGATCCTCCCAGTCAGCAGAACTGTTCAGCTCCCTGGCAAGAGTGCTCAGGAGCAGCAGTTAATCCTCAGCCCCAGACCCTGAAAGGAAACCTGCCTTACATAATAAAATCAGTCTTGCATTCCAGATAAAGTTCTCCCCACACCCCCCCAAAAAAAAACCCCCAAACCCAGGGAGCTTTCATACCCATCAACACCCAAACACACATTCCTCCAGCCCGGGATACAGCAGACAAGACAACGGGACTTGGAAACTCTTGGAAATCGGGGCACTGCACAGTGTGGAGAGCAGCCACTGCCAGGCTCTCCCACTCTTCCCCCTCCCACACACACGCACACAAGGACAGTCCCCAAATATTTGCTGTTTACACCAGAAATAAACTTCAGTCCCTTAGATCTGCTTTGGCTGCAAGGGCAGCTGCGGAAATGAGGCAGGAGACACAAGCAAACTGCCCCCAAATTCAAGTCTGCTTCTGCTTTCAAGCCCAAACATGCATATTTCATAAAAACCAGGATGCTGAGGCACAACGAGCTCATATATAAGAGATATTCAAGCGGGGAGGCAGGAGGAAAAGGAGGAAAGTGCTTCCATCTTCATGCAAGGCATCCAGAAATCTGTTTTAGCAGCTGTGGGCAAGCAGCAGGGTGGTGAAATCCTCAATTCAGATGCCAGGGGAAGGCAGAGGGGAAAGCGGGGCTGGCATTTTTCACAGTCATCCTGCACATCGCCGGTGCCCGTGCCCAAGGCTGACCCACCGGAGAGGGGGAATGAGATCATAGAGATCAGCCGTGACCACAGCCCGGCGCCTCAGGGATTGCTGCTCCCGGAGGATGCAGCTCCACGGGGCTGAATCCAACAATCCAACACCCTCAGAGCCGTGCCCGAGACACCAGGGCAGTGTGTGCTGAGAGCCCAGTGCCACCGACCCGGGGCTGACACCCCAGTGCCACCGACCCGGGGCTGAGAGCCCAGTGCAACATCCCAGTGCCACCGACCCGGGGCTGACAGCCCAGTGCCACCGACCCGGGGCTGAGAGCCCAGTGCCACCGACCCAGTGCCACCAACCCAGTGCCACCACCCCAGTGCCACCGACCCGGGGCTGACACCCCAGTGCAACGTCCCAGTGCCACCAACCCGGGGCTGATAGCCCAGTGCAGACAGCCCAGTGCCATCACCTCAGTGCCATAATCACCTCAGTGCCACCACCCCAGTGTCACCATCCCAGTGCCATCACCCCAATGCCACACTGCCCAGTGCCATCACCCCAGTGCCATCACCTCAGCAACTATCCCAGTGTCACACTGCCCACTGCCATCATCCCAGTGCCACCACCCCAGTGCCACACACCTCAGTGCTATCACCTGTGCCATCACCCCAATGCCATCACCCCAATGCCATCAGCCTAGTGCCACACACCTCAGTGCCATCACCCCAGTGCCACTAACCCCAGTGCCATCACCCCAATGCCATCACCCCAGTGGCACACACCTCAGTGCCATCACCCCAGTGCCACACACCTCAGCTCTATCACCCCAATGCCATCACCCCAGTGGCACACACCTCAGTGTTATCACCTGTGCCACCACCCCAGTGCCACCACCCCGGTGACACATACCTCAGTTCTATCACCCCAATGCCACCACCCCGGTGACACCCCAATGCCACCACCCTGGTGACACACACCCCAATGCCATCATCCCAGTGCCACACACCCCAATGCCACCACCCCGGTGACACACACCCCACACCCCCCCTTCCTTCCCGCCGCCCCTCTCAGCTCGGGGGGAGCCGGGGCTGGAACCGAACGCTCCCGCAGAAGTTGCCCCACGCCACTCACCCATGGCCGATCCAGCCAGCAGCCCCAGCGAGAGCAGCATCGCCCGGCTCCAGGCGCTCCCCTCCGCCGTCATCAGAGCCACGAGCCCCAATTTCCACCAGTGCCTTCCGAGGCTGCAGCTGCATCCCGGCTGGTCCCATCCCAAGGAAGGTTGCATGTCAAAGGGCAGCAGCAGGAATGGGGCGTGCTGGGGGTCTGCTGGTTGCCGCTGTTGGGTTTTTTTTTTTCCCCTTTTTTCCTTCCTCTCGGCGATTGGGATAGTCCTCGGCTCGGCTGGATGAAGAGGAGAAAGGAAGGAGGAAAGGGGGGGAGGTGAGGGGGGGGGAAGCGGGTCAGGCTTGCGATTTTTATTTATTTTTTTTTTCCCCCTTTAATTTTTTTTCAGCCCAGGAGGAGGACGAAAAAAAAAAAAATCCCACCGCATGGAAGGCTCTGAGCTTCTGCAGCTGGAATGAACCAAGTGTGGCAGCAGCTCGGGGAGAGGAGAGGAGAGGGAAGGCGAGGAGAGAGGAGAAGAGAGGAGAGCAGGGGAGGGCTGGCGCGTCCCTCCCGGTGGCTGTCTCAGAGCCAGCTCCTCGGCAGCAGCACCACCACCAGCACCAGCACCACGCAGCCCTCGGGGATTTATACTACTTCTTTTTTTTTTTTTTTATTAAGCCACTTGATTAATCGTTCCCGGAGCTTTTGTTCCCTTCTCTGCAAGCCGGGCCGGGGGGGTGTTGTGGATTTGTGGATATGGGGGAGATGCTGTGCTTACACCCCCTCCCACCCCAAACCCGGCACCAACCTCCCACCTGCACCCAACCCCACCAGCCCGAGCTCCAGCACCGTGTTTATTTTTGATACTCCAGGTTTCTTGATAAGGAACGAGCCCCCCCCAGCCCCCATTCCTCTCTCACACACATCCCTGTTATTCATCGCCCCCCCTTCCCCCATAAACAACTTGATGCTATTGACACAATTTTTGTGATGAGGCGAATTTTGTTGCCAACACAGAATCACGACAGACCCTTCTCCTCCCTTCTCCCTGTCTGGGGCTGTCCTCGCAGCCCCAGAGCTGTGCCCTGATGCTGCTGGGACTTGCTCCAGGGGTATCCTGGAGGTGGGCAAGGCTGTGCCCCCTCCCCGGAGCCCTTGGCAGGGCTGGCAGAGCCCCGTTTCTCCCCCATCAGCAGCACCAGCAGCACCTCCCCTTGTTTTTGTTTTAACATCTCCCGGTACGCCGGTCCCTGGAGCTGCAGGCAAGATGGGGAGAAAAGGGAGGGGAGGGAGGGATGGGAATGCAGCCACTTAACGCCACATTCGGGAACTTCATTATCTTGCTAATGATGCTCAGATCCAGGGACAAGGAAAACAACTCGAACATGACACCAGAGCTTAAGGAAATAAATAAATAACGAAGGAAAAGGCACTCTGGAACGCTCTCGAGCATCCTCCCCCCACCACTCCTCCCTCCTCGCCAAGCACCGACTTTCCGTTCGTGACGGGCTCGGAGCTGCCCCTCTCCCACAGCCCTGTGGAACGGGGGGTGTTTGCCATCCTCTCCAGCCCTGTGAGCCCCCTTTCCCCCCGGTCCATCCCGATTTTCCCCGCTCCCCCCGGGATGCGAGGCCGGGCCGGTGTCCCCAGTCCCCAAAGCGGGCCCGGGCCGTTCCCTCCGGGCCGTGCCGGGGCCACCTCCGGGGTCCCCTGGCCCCCCATCCCCCTGCACCCCCGGCTTTGCATTTGCTGCAGTTTCTTGCTGCAAAACCCCCTTCTCCGGCCGTGTTCCGGTTTGCCTTGAATGAGCTTATTTGACAGCGAAAAAAACCACCCCAAATTATATATCGAGGGCTCGCAGATCTGTCCCTCCACAGCCCCGGGATCAATCTCCTCCTTCTCTCTCTTCCCTCTCCCTCCGTCCCCTCTGCATTTCAATCCTCGCACTGCCCACACCGGGAGCCGCTGCCAAGAAGAGCCAAGGCAACCGGGGCTGGCACATGAAAGAGTTGCTTTATGTCTGTTTAAGCTGCAGCATCAATTCAAACAGCCGCGATTGTGCACAGGGGGAAAGCTCTGGGGACACGGGGCCACCACAGCTCCGTCAGTGTCCCCTCGGCCACCCAGCGATGTCCCCCCAGCCCGATATTGCAGTGATGGGGCTGCTGCAGGGCAGGGGCTGAGCCAAAAGAGCCCCGCATGCACCAGGAACGATCCACAGGCATTAAAAAATAATAAAAAAAGGCACTGAGGTGCCACAATCCCACTTTTATTCCCGGGCAATCGGATCGCAGCTATTTCAAATCCAGGGGTTCCTGCCGGGGAGGTTTGCGTCGCAAAAAAGAAAAAAAAGGAAAAAAAACAACCCGGAGGGTTAGCGTTGAACTGTCTCCAAAATTATTAAGAAAAAAAAAAATTAAACCACTGCGTTTATTCACGGAATGGAGCAATTGCGATGAGCACAAACCATCCCTGTCATCATCCCCAACTCCTGCAGCCGCCACATCCCCGGGGGAGGGAGGGATGATGCTCCGCTCCCCAGCCCGTCTCTCACCCCCAGCAACTCACTTGGCGTCCTCACCTTGCGAAATCACCTCTCACTAAACACAGAATTCCTGCCTGCCGTGCCGAGCAACCCACCGGGACACAAATCCTGCTCTGCAGTGCCACCCGCAGCCGGAGCCGGGCTGGAATGACACATTCCCTGCAGCCAACATCCAACATCCCACTGTGTCATGTCCCGCTCGCCCCTCGCCAAAACTCTGCTCTGGTTCCTCCCAACCACAGCAGCCACCCCAAATTCCAGGTGCTGCACGGGTTTGGAGGGTGGATTTGGGGAGGAAATCCTTCCCTGTGAGGGTGAGAGGACCGGGAACAGGGAAGCTGTGGATGCTCCATCCTTCAAGTGTCCAAAGCCAGGCTTTGGAGCAAGCTGGGAGAGGGAAAAGTGTCCCTGGCCATGGCAGGGTCACAGCCCAGGACCCCTGAGGGACACCAAGGGGATCACAGGAAAGGAGCAGCTCTCCCATGAGGAAAGGCTGGGAGAGTTGGGATTGTTCCTGGAGAAAAGAAGACTCTGAGGTGACTTAATTGTGACTTCCAAGACCTGAAGGAGCCAACAAGAAACACAGAGAGAGACAATTTATAAGGGCTTAGAGTGACAGGGTAAGGGGGAATGGCTTCCCACTGGCAGAGAGGGGTTGAGGTGGGATTTTGGGAAGGAATTTTTCCCTGTCAGGGTGGGGAGGCCCTGGCATAGGGAACCTGTGGCTGCCCCATTCCTGGAAGTGTCCAAAGCCAGGCTGGACAGGGCTTGGAGCAACCTGGGATAGGGAAAAGTGTCCTTCCCCATGGCAGGGGTGAGATGAGCTCATTTAAGATCCTTCCCCATCCAAACCTTTCCACCATCCTACACCTTCCCCAAGGTGTCACCTGGTGAAACAAAGCCTGAGGCACGGGCCACATCCTCCTCCACAAATCATTCCTGCTTTTCTCCACCACAACCAATTTCCTTTGGGAGAAGTGTTGTCCCATGAAACCCGACTACTTCAGATTCTGAAGCACCCTAAGCAGCTGCTGCCTTCTCTTCCCCACAACATTTAAAGGAAAACAGCCACAGACACATCAAAATATTTACAGGAAGAAGCGAAAGCGGCATTCAAAGGAGCAAAATTGAAAATTAAAGTGTAATAGGGAAGCTACTGTAAACAGCTGATCTTCACAAAGGAAAGCTGGATTTAGCACAGAAAAAATTATGCCAAATCATGTTTCGCAGGACAAATAATGGGGAGAGAGGGAAGGATGCTCTTTGCATTAATTGGGTAATATTTACTGTGTGCTCCCGAAATAGGAAAAGTAAAATTGACAAATCCAGCTCACAATCAACAAGAATTAACACGTGGCCAATTCTAAACGTCCCAACAAACTTGGCCCATCCTGCTTGGGACATGGAAGTGTTAAACTGATATTTCGTCTTATAAAAAATAACTTCACAGATGAGGAAAGAGAGAAGTTTCCAGACGAAGCCATGGAGGAACAGAAGGGGAAGGCTGCAGCCTGTGAAACCACCAGACAGGAATCCCTTTGAGAAAATGGGGCAGAAAGTTGTTTCTGTGCTCAGAAATAGTCTAACAATGTTCTATTTTCATACCCACGGCACAAATCTGTTGAGGGTTTTTATTACAGAGAATATCTCTGTTCTTTAAAAATAGAGGGGAGCCAGCATCCCACTAATTACAGTGAGCCTATGATTAGAGATAATTAGATACATTTACAATTTAGAATTTCCTAACTTTAGCTGTTTATGAACCATAGATGTGTCCATAGTGTGTGCACAGAGCATCAGTCATTCCCTCCAGCTATGAGGAGTAAATTGATAACACATTAAATTATTGAACATGGCAGGAGCAAAACTGGAATTTAAATGGGTGTTTGGAGGAGGGAAGCACAAGGATTGGGATCTGGAGCAGGTGACCATCACAGGCACGTGGATGTGGCTCAAAGGAACACAAAACAATCCCACTGGAAATCCCAGAGGAACCTGGAGGGTTTGGAGGGGCATGACTGCAGTACCTGCTCTGTGGTGATGCCCAGAGCAGGACTGGAAAGGTCTGGAATGGCCATTTCCACTCAGGAATTGTTCTGCTCCATGCCAGGGGCTGATCTTTCCTCTAACACTCAATCCAGGATCTCCCTCCTGCTGAAATGCAGCAGACACAGGGAGCTCCACAGAGAACTGGGATTGCCCACCCTGGGGAGGAGAAGCTCTGGGGGACCCTCACTGTGACCTTCCAGGACCTGGGGGGGACTGCACAGATGATGGAGATGGGCTTTGGACAAAGGATGGAGTGACAGGACACAGGGAATGGCTTCAAACTGGAGAAGTGGAGATTTGGGTGGGATATTGGGGTGGAATTCCCCCCTGGGAGGGTGGGGAGGGGCTGGGAATTCCCAGAGAAGCTGTGGCTGCCCCTGGAAATACCCAAGGCCAGGTTGGACGGGGGTTGGAGTGACCTGGGACAGTGGGAGGTGTCCCCATGGCAGGGGTGGCACTGGATGGGCTTTAATGTCCCTCCCAACCCAAACCATTCCAGGATTCTGTGGCTCACACATTCCTTGAAGCATCTCAGGATGGACAAAACCTCTGGAGCACGTCCAGCCCTCCTGGCCAGGTTTCTGAACTGAATTCATCATCCTGGAGGTGCAAGACACAACCAACAGATTCTCCTTTGCAGTTCTTCATCCCTGAGAGCTCTGAGCTTGGGGCAAAGCCTTTGCTTTTATTCCTAGAATCTCATTTGATCTCACAACTCAGGGAATTCCAGGAAATTCTTGACTCTCCAACGGATTTCACTGCTAATTCCCACATTTTGGGGGCTGTGTTGCACAACTACAGCCTGGCAAAGCAACTTACCTGAAATAGACTTTGCTTGCAGGCAGAGCGTGTCCTCCTAACTGCAAATCTCCCCGAGATTAATGAAGAAATCACATGTTTATTATTAACACCTTTCACCTTGTGTTGTTTTACAGGAGCTTCTGCAACACTGGATAAAAAAAAATAAATTAATTCAAGCACTTCAGATTTTCTACTTACAATTATTCACGGCAGTGGCCAAGGCTGAGCTTTTCCCTCTCTCCATCTTTCAGTTTTCCCAACCATTCAAACTTTCCATTCTTCCAGGGAAAGAAAAAGACCCAAATTTCCTGAGGGAAGAGCAGAACAACTCAAAAACTTGGGGCAAAATACTGAGAGTTGTGCTCTGATTTGTTAAAAAAAAAAAACAACAAAAACAAATTGAGGATTGTTGTCCTACAAGTTATGGGTAAGTGGCTGCTGGATAGAGAGGAGAAACTCATCCTTCCCTCTGGATCACCTTCCCAGAAAATAAAATGTAAAAAAAAACCACCCAAAAATGGATAAAGGCTCCTAAGAGCTGGATTATGAGGAAGAGAAAGAAGTAATTTGGAAGTTTGATGTAATCCCCTGAAGCTTGACTGAATTCCTGGGTTAAATTCCTGGAGAAGCTGCAGGGACAAACCTCAACTGCTCTGCCAGTGAGAGCCATGCAAAATTTTAAGGGAATTCAGTTTTTCTGTCCTGGTACTGTGAAGGAAAAGCTGCCATTTATCAAAGTCCCAGAGTCCTAGAAGGACTTCATGTTTTCCCCAAAGTGAACATTTCCATCTCGAATAATCCCCTATGATTTATAGGGTGAGAAACAGCTGGATGACAATTCATCTGAAATAATTTTTTTAAGGATGACAGAATAAGAAGGGGCTTTTTTCTTTTCTTTTTCTTTTCTCTTTTTTTTTTTTTGTATGGGAAGATGGAGACAAATAATAAAAATGTTTTATTTATGAAAAATGCCCGAGCTGCTCAGAATTGAGTGCTGGTGCAATAAAGATGGTTGATAGAAGAGAGACTTGGCTGAGAATTTCAGAGATAGGGACTTTATTTGTGTGTTCAGAGGGAGATTAACACAAAACACTCAATGCCTGCCTGGTGCACCACTCACTCCTGCTTTATTCCCTCCAACTCTTGTTAATCCAGAGTTTAAAACCTGAGTTTTAATAGTAAGAACCAAGCCATAAAGCTTGAATGTGGAATCCTGCTTAATTATATCCCCTTGTGCTGGCTCCACTTGGGAATTTCAAGGCTCTGAGCTTGACAAGAACCTCTGCAGAGCAGCTTTGCTCCCTCCCACCCAGGCTGGGGCTGCTCACTTTCAGCCACTTGGCTGGGTCAGAGGCACCAGACTGATTAAATGAGATTTTACAGCCTCTGGGAGCCCCGTCACAACAAATCACCACCAACCTCTGCCCAGCCTCACCACCAGTGACTCAGGGCAGTGACAGAGATCTGAGTGTGTGTTTCACCCAGCACCACTGAGTCAGACAGCTCCCAAATTCACGTTTAGGCTTGGCCTAAGAGGATATTGCACCTGTACAGCTCAAATTGGGAATTAACTCTACGAAGAACTGACTATTTCACCCAGCACCACTGAGTCAGACTCCCTAATTCACATTTAGGCTTGGCTTAAGAGGATATTGTATCTGTAGAGGTCAAAATGGGAATTAAGTCTAATCTGAGTGTTTCACCCAGCACCACTGAGTCAGACAGATCCTCAATTCACGTTTAGGCTTAGCTTAAGAGGATATTGTATCTGTAGAGGTCAAAATGGGAATTAATTCTACAGAGAACTGACTATTTCACCCAGCACCACTGAGTCAGCTCTTAAATTCACATTCAGCTTGGCTTAAGAGGATATTACATCTATAGAGGTCAAAACGGCAATCAACTCTACAAAGATCTGAGTGTGTTTGACCCAGCACCACTGAGTCAGCCTGCTCCCAAATTCACCAGGAAAAGGATCACAGGCACAGGGTGTGACAGACCTGGAGATGCTTCAACAAATCATGGAATTTCAGCATCATCAAATCATGGAATAGAATCCCAGGATCCAACTGAGGTTGGAAAAGAGCTCCAAGGCCGTCGAGTCCAGCCTGTGCCTGATCCCCACCTTGTCCCCAGCCCAGAGCACTCAGTGCCACATCCAGCCCTTTTCCCTGGACACCTCCAGGGATGGGCACTCCAAACCTCCCTGGGCAGCCCTTCCAATGCCTGACCACCTTTTCCATGGAGGAATTTCCCCCAAAATCCAGCCAAAACCTCTCCTGGGACACCTTGGGGCCACCTCCTTGTCAACACCAGGGGAGCTGAATTTCTCTCTCACTCCAACATGACAACAAAGGCAGCAGGGTCCCATTTCTTGTCCCCAAGATCTGTGTCCCTAAAGCTAAAACATTAGGCTTGGCTTAAGAGGATATTGCACCTCGAGAGGTGAAAATGGGAATTAACTCTACAAAGATCTGAGTGTGTGTTTCACCCAGCACCACTGAGTCAGCCTGCTCCCAAACTCACACTGAGGCTTGGCTTAAGAGGATATTGCACCTGGAGAGGTGAAAATGGGAATTAACTCTGCACAGCTGGAAAAGCCTGGGTGTTCTGCAAGTAGTTACAGGTCCTACAAAAGGTGGAGAAGATTCCTGGAGGAGCTGCAGGACCAAATGTGCTTCACCTCTTCAGGAAAAGTGCTTCCCAAGGGGACAGGCTTCAGTGTGGGTCTTAATTCCTGGAGCATCCTCCTGGTGGCCTGGGGTAGTGAGAGCTGTCCTTGCCCTGTTCCCAAGGGTGGAATGGGATGAGCTTTAATGTCCCTCCTAACCCAAAGCACTCTGATTCACTGAGCTTTAGATTTAGTCCCTGATACACCAACACCAGACTCATTCTCTCCTCCTGTGTTTAAAAAAATCAGCTCTTCCTTCCCTTTTAATCCCATTTCTGTAAACAGAACAACGTCGTGGTGTAGCCTGAGCTGGTGAAAAGTATAAAATTCAGTCTGTTTACTCTTGTGGCCTTGATAAACAATCTTACAGGGATCCTCCAGGTGACATCCTGCACATTAGAACGACTCCAGCCCTCACTGTTCCTCCCTCCACGCTGCATCAACATCTATTTTGGGTTATCCAGATGGCTGAGGTGCTCTAGGACAATTTATAAGCAGGAATTCATGCCTTGGCAAGATGTGCCCACTGGCCCTTTTTTCCCCTCCTCCACGCACGGCTGAGAGCCAGAATTTCAACTCAGATAAATGAGACAAGCAATTAGGAACCTCCAGTGTTTCCACAACATCCCTCACCCTGCAGGGAAGGGGACAGGGGGGTGACACCAACCAAACTGAGAGGCTGTGGGAGGAACACCAAGGCAGCTGGGAGAAATCCCAAAGCTCATCCATCGCTCCCAAACTCCCTCCAGCAGCAGCAACAACAAACTCAGAGCCCCCAGTGCACCTCAAACGTGGGGAGATGAGAGGGGGGACACCAATAAAAAGTCACATCCCATCCCTGGATGTGTCCCAGGCCAGGCTGGATGGGGCTTGAAGCAATCTGGAATAGGGGGAAGGTGTCCCTGCTCATGGTGGGATGGGCTTTAAGGTCCCTTTCAACCCAAACCATTATTTCATCAATGTTTTATTTCTTAGGGACAAGCAATCTGCACTGGATCTGTCCCTGGGATCTGCTCAGCTGAAATCAGGGAGCTGAGGAGCAGCCAAGCTCCCCCCAGCCTGCAAGGAATGAGGCTGGAGCATCATGAAGGCACAAGGGATGAAACCACAGCTCTGCCTCAGCCAGGAATGCTGGCAAGGCAGGGTTCTATGGATTTAATAACCAGAATTCCTGCTTCATTTCACCAGGATTATATGGATTTAATAACCAGAATTCCTGATTTCTTTCACCAGGATTATATGGATTTAATAACCAGAATTCCTGCCTTATTTCACCAGGATTACATGGGTGTAATAACCAGAATTCCTGCCTTATTTCACCAGGATTACATGGCTTCTCTCCCCAGAACTCCTGCCTTATTTCACCAGGATTATATGGATTTAATAACCAGAATTCCTGCCGTGTTTCACCAGGATTCCATGGTTTCTCCACACAGAACTCCTGCCTTATTTCACCAGGATTACACGGGTGTAATAACCAGAATTCCTGCTTTATTTCACCAGGATTACACAGTTTCTCCATGCAGAATTCCTGCCTTGTTTTGGAAGGATTAATGGCTTCTCTCCCCAGAATTTCTGCCTTGTTTCCAGCACAGGATTACACAGACTCTCTCCCCAGAATTCCTGCCCTGTTTCAGCAAGATAACATGGATTCCCCACCCACAATTCCTGCTTTATTTCACCAGGATTACATGGATTCTCCACCCACAATTCCTGCCTTATTTCACCAGGATTACATGGATTCTCCACCCACATTATTTCACCAGGATTACATGGATTCTCCACCCACAATTCTTGCCTTATTTCACCAGGATTACATGGATTCTCCACCCACAATTCCTGCCTTGTTTCCAGCACAGGATTACATGGCTTCTCCACTCAGAATTCCTGCTTTATTCTGCAGGATTACACAGGTTCTCTTCCCAGAATTCCTGCCCTGTGGAATTGCCAAAATTCCACCTTCATTGGGTGTCTTTAATCCCATGCCCTGTTTTCAAGATTCTCACCATTTTTTTCTCTTTTTTCCCCATTATCCACCTCATGGCTGTGCTCCCACATGGACCTTACAGGAGTACTCCAGTTCTCAGGAGCTTTTTTGCTCATACCTGGAAATCCACAGTTCCAGCCTTTCCCAACACATTTCCCCCAAACCTCTGTGAGAGACAGGGAAGAGAAATCACCCCCATTTTACAAATAAAAAGCTGAATTCTGGCAAGGAAGAACTCAAAGGCTTCATCCATCCAGTTTAAGGGCACAAACCACAGGAAAATAAATTCTCAGGGACACAGACCAGGATCTGGAGGGCACAAAAGTCATAAAACTTTTCCTCTGCCTTGACCAATTCCCAAACTCCTTTCCAGTGCTTTCCATCACTGCTGGATGTCACACGAAGCTCCTTGGGCAAATCCTGATTTCTTTCCTAACTCATTGCATTGATTTTTTCCCAAGATTCTCTTGCAGGATCCATTCCTTCCATTGTGGCTGCTACAAAGTTCCTTTGAAAAATAATTTTACAGAGCAAAATAATGATTTACTTATGGTTTTCCAACCCAAATCTTAGATCAGAATTTCCTTTGGCTCAAGTCAGGTCCGTTCTGCCCCAGTAAATTCCCATTTTCTTTAAGTGGAGTAGAAGCTTGGACTTTTCTCCTGTTCAATGCACTGCCTGTTTTCCTCCAATATTCCTAACACAATTAGCATAACAAGATAAAGGAATCATCAAGTCCTTTCCCATTTTTCTTCCTCTGTAAAAGGACTGATGACAAACTGGGAATCAGGATCTCTACTGAATTACATTTGCCACAAAAGAGTTCATTAAGTAATAGTACATAATAAAAATCATCTGTCAGCTTGAGGGATTGACCAAATCCACTTAAGGGAACAGCTGGTTATTTTCTGGAGCACTCCAGAGCCAACGGTCAATATGTGCAAGGAGAAAGAGTGGGACACAAGGAAACAAGGAACAGGTGAGGGATTGGCATGCCAGGAAAGTTTTTGGGATTTTCTGCACAGAATGGTCACAAAATGGCCACAAAATTATCACAAAAGGGTCACAAAATGGACACAAAGTGGTCACAAAATGGTCACAAAATGGACACAAAGTGGTCACAAAAGGGTCACAAAATGGACCCAAAATGGTCACAGAATGATCACAAAAGGGACGCCCAGTCACGAGGTCTCACACTTTTATTTCGGTCCATTTGCATCTTGGGGTTTAATTGTCCAATTCCAACTTCACACTATGAAGTCCCATCCTTGTTCCTCCCTTCAGCCCACCCTTGTTTGTGCTTTTGGGTCTGAAAATTTGTGACATTGTCCTTGGTGTGTAGCAGGAAAAGGATTTGTTTTGTGTCCCTGCTCTGTGCAGAGCTGAGCGACACTGACTGTGAGCTCAGAACTGCCCCCCTGGGCAGCACAGAGTCTGAAAATACATCAAAGATAAAGCTTAAGGCATCACTGGAAGTCCCTGACAAGGCCCTGACCCTGAGGACACGGCAGGTGACACAGGGGCAGCTTGTTGGGAACAAAGGTCACCCGTGACACGGTGTCACTGTGAACCCGCCGTGCCCTCAGGGTCCCAGCAGGGCAGCCCTTCTCCACAAGGATCAGCTTCATTTCCATCCTGCTGCCTCCTCCTCACTCCCAGACTCCTCACCAGGCCCAGCCTTAGTGAATCTCTTTCCCCAAAGTTTATTTTAGGAGCAGCTTCACCCAAATCTCCACAGGGAAGAGACGTGTGAGGCCCGTGGTGGCTGCACAGCAGATCCTCCTCAGGCACCCAACCAACCAAAACTAAAGCCCAAACCAGCTGTGAGTGTTCAAATTCATCTGTTACACCAGCTTGGAGTCTCACCCTGCAGCACAGGCAGGATGGGAATCACAAAATCACCAGGCTGGAAGAGACCTCCAAGATCATCAAGCCCAACCCAGCCCCAACACCCCAAATAAACCACAGCACCTTGTGCCACATCCTATCTTCTCTTACAGAATCAACCCCACGATGGAAACCACTGCAATTTCTGCCTTTAAACATCTCTTTTCCCCTTTCAAACTGCCCTTGCCCTGCCCTGCTGGTAAAATCTGCCAAACTCTCATGAATTTTGGGGAAAGTCTCCCCTCTCCTGGGTAAAAATCCAACCCTTGGTGCTCCAGCAAAAACCAGAATGAGCTGGAGGATGCAGCAGCATTTGGAGGAGGTGCAGCCACCCAGAGTTCCAACATTTTGGACACAGAAACACCTTCCCCCCCAGGCATTTAACAGCATTTATCTCCCTTTCCTCTCAAAATCTCCCCCAGCTGGTGTTGCCACCACTGCAGCTTTCCTAAAGTTGTTTAGTCCAGCTCCCCAGCACAAACTTTGCCAGAATGAGCTCGGCTCCCATGAAACTGGAGATAACGTGGGGAGGGGGATTGATTGAACAGCTATTAATCAAAGGATGGGGTTTATTCTGGTGATGTCATGAGCTGCAGAAGTACAACTCATACAGTTTATTAAATTACAGGAATGCCAAGAAAAATAGATAGCTTTAATAATCCATTTTTGCCTATCTGTTGTATTTTATATGTAGCTTGCAGAAGAGAATTAAAAAGTTTTCTACCATGTAAAATTGCCACTTAGAGGAAGAGGGGGGGAAAAAATCCTCCAAATAGATTCTGTCACTGATAGAGGATACAATTATTCCAGGCTAAAAAGTTGATTCTTTTGCTAACGTGTGAGATTACAGCAGCTCAGAGCCCACAGGAGGGGAGGGGGGATGGTTGCAGGATGAAAAATGGTTCCTTGAGCTTTAAAAGCACGAGTGCTCCAAAGCTGAGGAAGAACAGCAAACACACGAGGTCTGGCTTTGAGGGGGAAAGCTCCAGCAGCACCCCCAGGGGCTGGACCACTGTGGGACCCAAATCTGGAGGATGCTGCCACAGCATCAGATTTGGGGCTGCTCAGGGAGCAGAACACAGTCAGAGGTGGCTGAAGGAGAGGGGGGAAATGGCCAAAAACCTGCTCTCCATCAAGGTGCAGCTGGTGTGAGAGCCAGGAGATGTGTTTGGGGATCAGCTCTGGTCAGACTGAGCGTTTGGATGAGATAAAGGAAGGAATTGTTCCCTGGCACAGGGTGGGAAGGCCCTGGCACAGGGTGCCCAGAGAAGCTGTGACTGCCCCATCCCTGGAAGGGTCCAAGGGCAGCCTGGGCAGGGCTTGGAGCACTTTGGGACAGTGGAAGGTGTCCCTGACCATGGATGGATGGTCTTTATGTCCCTCCCAACTCAAACCATTCCCTGATTCTACAAATTATCCCTCCCTACAGCCCCAGCCCCAACCCAACACAATGCTCTCCTGGTTTTTACTATTCTCCCACCATCCTCACCATCTCCAAGCCTTTGCTGTGATTCAGAAGCTCACCCATCCCAGCTCCTGCTGCCTGCAAATCCCAGTCACATCATCTGCAAGGAAACCTTTCAGAGAAAATCACCCAAACATTGCTGCTGAGCTGGATCCCTTTCCTCTGGGAGGCAGACTCCCAGGAACACTCCTGGGGCCCCTTGTGCTGTGATTCAGGATGTGCTGTGTCTGGCACAGCATGCAAACACCACATTGTGAACCCAGAGCCTTCAGGATTGACACTTCCAACTGCTCCAGGCAGCCAGGCTCACACGTTGGAGATGGCTCATTTATGTTGATGAGGCAGGAGCCAGTTCCTGCATCTTAAAAACTCCTGCAGCCTCTCAGCTGTGCTTTAAATATTGCCCTCCCAGCAGCAGCATGCAGGGACAGACACGGGTAACACCTTGTACTAGCAGGATCTCGTGCAGGGAGCAGATTCCATGAGCCTGGATTTATCAGTCCAGCTGCAGATGCAGGGGGGTGTCAGTGCTGCTGAACAGGGAGATCCATCTGACACAAGCAGGAGCAGAGCACTCAGAACACATCCAAGGTTTTGGGGGGTTTTATCTCCTCTACTGAAACTTGCCCGTGCTCATCTTTGTTGCTCTGATTTTTCAGCCTTCTGATGTTTTTTTTACATTTCTGGACTGGAGTTCTCACGCTTGTAACAAAAACAAAACCTGATGTTTTGTAAATAAAACATTCCTTTCCAGGGGGAAGGACAAATTGATGGACCTGTGGGTTGACCAGTGAGGTCAGAAAGGTGTCAACCTCGTCCCACAATCTCTGGTCAAAGTCCAAAGCCTGTTTAAACCCTAAACCCAAATAAACTGCTCCTTCTTTTCTCTCTTCTCAACCTGACAGGTGAGTGTGGTTTTTTGTGTTCATGTGGTGACAGGGGAAGGGAAGGGAAGGGAAGGGAAGGGAAGGGAAGGGAAGGGAAGGGAAGGGAAGGGAAGGGAAGGGAA
>JBBMKD010000079.1:4339954-4365307 GCA_037834095.1 Argya squamiceps | reverse complement strand
AAGGGAAGGGAAGGGAAGGGAAGGGAAGGGAAGGGAAGGGAAGGGAAGGGAAGGGAAGGGAAGGGAAGGGAAGCTGGGCAGAGATGTCTTATTGAACACACACTCGCCCAGGGCAGGCAGCATCTCCTGGGGTGAGGGAAGCACCCAGCTGAGGGATGAAGAGCAGGAAACATCCAAATCCATCCCAACCCTTCCCCCTGAGCTCTCCTGGTGCTGCTGGCAGGACGTGGGAGCACTCAGGCACACTCAGAGCACAGGGAGGGAGGGGAGGAAGCTCCAAAGGTCACCCAGTCCATTCCCCAGCCCAAGGCAGAGCCAGGAACATCTGGCACACAGCTGGCAGAGGTGGAGCTGAGCCTGCCCTGGGCAAAGCCTCCCTGGATGCTTTAGTGCACATTCAGTGATTCCTGGCTGAGCAAAAAGGAGATCCAGGCATCCCCTTCCAAATGTTCACTGCCAGCAAACCCTGTCCCTGCACAGGGATCCTTAAATCCAATTTCAACCCAACTCCTGCCTTATTTGTGCATTTTCCTGTTCATGGAGCAGTCCCTAAACCAGACATTCTCCCAGAAAAACATTTACCAAAAAAATTCCAATTAATTGGCCACCACTGCCTTGACATGGTTGACTTGGGTGTCGTGGTTGTTTGTTGGTTTGGTTGTTTTTTTAAATTTAAACAAGATTATATTTTCTTACAGACAAATCAGCCGGGCATTAAGAGTTCAGTGGTTTGCCCACCTCCCATTGCTCCTGGAGTTCTAATTCAAACCCCATTTTCACGCAGAATTTGGTGCTATCAGAGCAAATTCTGATTTTCTCCAGTTCATTTGCTCACGCTGAAGCAGATGAACATTAGTTAAAAGCTCCACTCCCAGCTCCAGTTCCAACCTCCTGGCTCAGAACACAAGATTTTGAGAGCAGCTTCTTGCATCCATGAGAAACTGCTCCAAGCTGGCTGCCAGGTTCTGAGGGATCTGACAGGGATTCCAAAAAACAGGGGAAGGAGTACTTTTAATCCTGGCCACAGCAGCTCTCTGCACATTTTCAGACACTGGCACAGCTCAGGGACAGGGAGATTTCCTGCCATTTTCCCCATTTTTTCCCTGGCAGAGCATGCCACACCCTGAGCAGGAGGCTGGAGGGCTCATCCCACCATCCTGCTCAGCACAGAATTCCCTAAAGGAGCCTGGAAACAGAATCCACCCCCCTCACCACCTGGTTCTAAACATTCTGGACAATTTGGCTCCCACTCCTTCTTCTCCAATGGACTCGAAATTGGAGCTGTGGGGTGTGGCTGTAATTATTCCCCCCCTGTTAATGAGGTATTTTGCAGGTTACCAGGCCCTGACAAATGTGCTGCTGGGGCTCTCCTTCCCCATTTGTGCACTCCTGAATTAATCTTATCAGGAAGCACAACGTTCCCACTGCATTTATTCCTCACTTCCTTTCATTTGTATAAATATGTTGCTCTGCCATGTTCTCTAATTGCTTAACATCTGCTGGAAGGAAGAGAAAATAAACACATTATGGCAAGAACAAACTGTGATAGCCTTCACAAATCAGAGTGGACTGAGAATTCCAGGAACATCACCAAGTGGAAATCATGCACCCATGAAGTGAGGAGAGTTTGGGATCAAGATCCTTGCATTGACACCAAGCAGTTCATTTTTGGTTCAAGTGTGGAGCTGGACATGAACCAAACTTTGGCATTTTTTCTGCAAGTGCAAAGCACACAATTAGATTTAGAAAGAAAGACAGAAAACAACAGCAGAAACTACATGACATGGAATCACCATTCAGAATCACAGGTCATGTGCCTGTGATATTCTCAAATATTCAATATTCTCAAATATTCCCAAGTATTCACATGGGATTTGAGATTAAATGAACAGAATTCAGATATCCATGACCTGTGTGGATCCCTTCCAAGCCAAGATTTTCCATGATTCCAACTCCCTGACGGTGCTGTTTGCCCAAAACCTGGGACAAGTGAGCCCAGCAAAGCCTGACAGAGCCATTTTCTCCTCAGCCACTGCTCTCAGCATCCTCAGCACTTACTCAGCTCCCTGTGCCAGCACCCATTTATTAAATCAACATTTCAGGGGTCAGGGCCAAGGGATGACAGTGGATTCATGGGTGGCATTTCTATAATCCCACAAAAACTCGGGGGCAAAACAGGAGCTCTAGACCCGTGAGCTTTTCTTACAGTGGGAGAAGACATCTAAACCTCAGGTCTGAGGTAGTTTTGGTGGAATTTATGGAAAAAACTGACAGAGACATGGCTTAGACCAGTACAAAACACCATCAAACTGGGCTAGAAGCTTCTGCTGGAGCAACAGAATAGTCAAAGAGTCTTAATTTCATTTCTCCAGCCCAAGAAATCCTTCTCCTCTCTCTCCTCTGCTCCAGCCTGCATTTTATCACCTGTTTAAAAGGAGAAAACAAAGCCTAATTTTAGCTAAAATATGAAGTCACGGGGTGTAACGTGAAGCTGCTGTACATTACCTGTACAGCTCAATGTCACAGTGACAGAGCTGACAGTGCACTTGGGTTTTATTGTGTGATTTCATGAATGACTATTAACCACTGCACTGAGCCCTGTAAATAGCAGCTCATTTCTGAAATCTTTCTTTTTTAAATGACTCCATGCTGCCTCTGCCATTCCTTGCCTTGCTCTCTGAAGATGCCACTTATCAACTGGGGATTAAATTGTGTGCAAATGAAGAGTTTATTGACTTTAGCATTTTCCCCTCCATATTTTGTAAGCTGAAGTCCAACCATTCACCCAGAAAGAAGCATCTTGTAAAAAGAGGGGAGGAAAGATATCAATTGCCAGAGATCTTTTATCCAAAATGCAGCTCCTGGAGCCTGATACTCCTGGACAAAGTCAGGAGGGACAAAATGGGGGTGTTATAATATAAATCAACTCATGTGGTGGCAATTTTGGACTCTGCACATCTCTATATATTCATGAAACCCTTTTTGTCCCCTTCAGAGGATTCTCCTTCTCACCGACTCCACTCACAGGGCCAGAAAACAGCAGCAATATCCAACATAAACAGAATTATTTTATCCAGAAATAAAGCTCCAACCACCAGGAACACCAGGAGATAACACCAAACACAGAAACACGAGGAGATAATAGTGCAGATGCCAAGATAGGAGCAGCCTTAATTGTCTGGATCTGGCAGGGAGGACAAACTCCTGTGCAGATGGGTTTTCCTCCAGTGAATGCTTTGTGCCTGTGCTGGGCAGCCCAGCTGAGGGTGGGGAAGCAGCTTTGCTATCAACTGCTTGCTTTTAATGAGCAAAAATTATTCTGCCTGTGCTCTGCAGGCACAGCTCCAGGGTAAAAGCCAGCCCTGCCTGGCTGGGAAATGGCTTTTTGTCAGGACAAGTTAATCCTGTCCAAGGAATCTGCTGTTATCTCGGGGAGCTCATCCCTGGGATGCTCAAAAAGGGAACTCAGACTTCTGGAGCACAAAGGTGGGGGTAAAGCTGAGATAACCAGAGCCAGCCCAGCTCCTCCTGCAGCATTTCCAGCCTCGGAATCAAATGGTTTCACTGGAAAATCCCCTGGGAATTGGGCCCTGTGGGACAGCACTGCCTGTCCCAGCTCCACCTCATATTATGGAGTTTGGCAGCACTGCACAAAGTGAGTTAACCTGACCCAGCCCAGCTCCTCCTGCTGTATTTCCAGCCTGGAAATCGAATAATTCCACTGGAAAATCCCCTGGGAATTGGGACCTGTGGGACAGCACTGCCTGTCCCAGCTCCCACCTCACATGATGCAATCTGGCAGTACTGCACAAAGTGAGAGTAAAGCTGAGATAACCAGAGCCAGCCCAGCTCCTTCTGCTGCATTTCCAAGCTGGGAATCGAATAATTTCACTGGAAAATCCCCTGGGAATTGGGCCCTGTGGGACAGCACTGCCTGTCCCAGCTCCCACTGCCCAGGCTGGTGTTGGCAGCACTGCCCAGCTCTGGAGAACTGCACAATGTGTGGTAAAGTCGAGTTAATCAGAGCCAGCCCAGCTCCTTCTGCTGCATTTCCACCCTGGAAATCAAATGGTTTCACTGGAAACCCCACAAGAACTGGGATCCCAGTTCCCAATTGTTCAATACCTCCCAGTTCCCAAGCACAGAGCACTGCCCCAGCTGCCACTGCACAGGCTGGGACGTGGCAGTGATGCCTCAAGTTTTATCTTTGCTGTATTTCAGGTTCTGTGCTGCCCAGGGGTGCAGCTCTGAGCTCACAGTCAGTGTCACTCAGCTCTGCACAGAGCAGGGACACAAAACAAATCCTTTTTCCTGCTGAAAGGACAATGAGTACAAATTTTCAGGCCCAAAAGCACAAACAAGGGTGGGCTGAAGGGAAGAAATAAGGATGGGACTTCATCAACTGAAGCTGTAATTGGACAATTAAAATCCAATATGCAAATGGTCCAAAATTTATAAAAGTGTGAGACCTCGTGACCATTTGTCCATTTTGGGTCCATTTTGGGCCCATTTTGGGCCCATTTTGGGTCCACCTTGGGTGCAGCCCTGGCCAGGCTCTTGTCCTGCCCAAGGTGTGTCCTAAAGGCCTTTTAATAAATATCTGCTTTATTGTCCACCTCTGTCCAGTCTCTGTTCCAGCTCAGCCTTCCCAAGGCATCACAGGCTCCATGAGTTCTATTTTGGATAAATTATCTTTTGGAATTGATATATTTCCCCCCCCCCCCATTTTTATTTCTATCTCAGTGACTGGTTTTGACTTCAGCTTCCAAAATATGTAGGGGAAAATACTGAATCAATAAACTCCTCCTCTGCACACAACAGAATCCCCTCCCTCTACATTTTCCTTTTAAAAGTGGAGGCACCACTTCAGTTTAACTGGAGGAAGTGTTTGAGATCCAGCTCACTTTGTAATAAATCTCTGAGGGAGAGGGATGGAAAAGAGGCAGGAACACAAGTCTTTAAATCCATAATAGATGGGAAACACTCATCAGAACATGTGAAAAGTGAAAACAGTTTACACATTAAAACCTGGCCGGTTTAAAACACTTCCCTAACATGAAAGTCCCTTTTTTATTAGTTAAATATTGATGATTATTGTAGGATCCTACTTAGAGTCAGCTGGAAAGGTGTGGGGGGGCCTCAGCAGCTGCTACTGAGAGAAAAATGCAAACATTTAACTCCAAAAAACAGGCAGATTTTCCAACTAAGAGTGGGTTTAGATTGGATATTGGGAAGGAATTCTTCTCTGTGAAGGTGGGGAGGAGCTGGAATGGATTTCCCAGAGAAGCTGTGGCTGTCCTTGGATCCCTGGAAGTGTTCAAGGCCAGGTTGGACAGGGCTTGGAGCACCCTGGGGTGTCACCCTGAGTTTTCCTGCTTTTCAGTGTTTGCAGTTTGTAGTGGAGATTCTCACACAGCTTCAGGTAAACTATGTATATTTTTAGAATTTATCTGTTTTGTTTACATATCTCTCCTCTGGGAAGAGAAATATGAGTGATGGTGATGTTCACCAACCAGATCAGAAAGGTGGCAACCTATGTAGCCAATCTTTTGCCTTCTGATCAAAATGTATAAAAAATAGAGTCGAAAAATTAAAATAGAAGCTTTTCCTGCCTGACCTCCTGTGTTCTTCGTGTGCCTAAAATTACCACACTGGGGTAGTGGAAGTGTCCCTGCCCATGGATGAGTTTTAAGGTCCTTCCCACCCAAACCATTCCAGGATTCCAAATGGGAATTCCCTATCAGGAATTAGCCAGGACAGGCACCTCCAACTCCAGGACAACCAGGATGCTCCTTTCCCTCCCCTGACCCAACAGCAGGGCTGGGCAAAATCCTTTCCCTGGGGGAAAAAACATCCACCCAGAGATCCTGGAGCAGGGGACAGGGACACAGGGACTGCAGGAAATGCCAGGAGTGGTAACAGCCACACAAAAACATCACCTCCCTCATCCAAGAGGGGAAATATTCCAGATTCTCCTCGGTGTCCCTGCCCTCTGCATGCCTGGCAGGAACACGTCGTGCAATTCACCTTCAGTTTACAAATGGCCACGCAACGGGGAGGAAAAAAAAAATAATGAAGCATGAAATGCAAAGCCTGCATTGGAAGTGAACCATGAAACAGCAGCAGCAGCACAGCTGCAGCCAGGGAAGGGCTCAGAGTCACAGCACAGCAACACAACTGGGAAAATCTGGGGCCAGAGCAGCCCCCACCCCAAAACAACCCTGCAGAAAAGGGGAAAGGAGTTGGTGGGAGGAATCCCACACACCAAATTCTCTGTTTCCAGCAGGAAAAGCTGGAGGCACAAGGGTGGGAAGCACTGGACAGTCAGAACCTGCAGCAGATCCAGAGTTTTTCCAGGGATGTGGAGCTAGATCAGCTCTCGTTTGCTCCTGTGGAAACACAGAGCAACTCCAGGGGAATTACTGGGGTAAAACATGACCAGGGCTCTGCCAGCCCAGGCCAGGGACACACAGAGCCTCAGCTTCCAGTCCTGCTCTTTCCCAGGGATTTGCTGCCTGGCACAGGCTCCAGGAACCACCAAAACTGCCCTGGAGAGCTGCACCTTGGCTGTCCCTCGTGTGCCTGTGACAAACAGCTCTGAGTGCATCGAGTCCAGCCCAGCCCCAACACCTCAACTAAACCCTGGCACCAAGTGCCACATCCAATCTTTCCTTAAACACACCCAGGGATGGTGACTCCACCACCTCCCTGGACAGACCATTCCAGTACTTTATCACCCTTTCTGTAAAAAACTTTTTCCTGATATCCAGCCCTTGGTGCAGCTTGAGGCTGTGTCCTCTCGCTCTGTCAGGGCTGTCTGGAGAAAGAGACCAACCCTCACCTGAGCACAGCCACCTTTCAGGGAGTTGTAGAGTGACAAGGTCACCCCTGAGTCTCCTTTTCTCCAGGCTAAACAAGCCCAGCTCCCTCAGCTGTTCCTCACAGGGTTTGTGTTCCCAGCCCCTCACCAGCCTTGTGGCCTCCTCTGGATGTGTTTGAGCATCTCAATGCCCTTCCTAAACTGAGACACTCAGAACTGGGCACAGCACTCAATGTCCTCCCTAAACTGAACTGGACACAGCACTCAATGTGCTCCCTAAACTGAGCTGGACACAGCACTCAGTGTCCTCCCTAAACTGAGAGATCAGAGCTGGACACAGCACTCAGTGTCCTCCCTAAACTGAACTGGACACAGCACTCAATGTCCTCCCTAAACTGAACTGGACACAGCACTCAATGTGCTCCCTAAACTGAGCTGGACACAGCACTCCATGTCCTCCCTAAACTGAGGGGACAGAATTGGACACAGCACTCCATGTCCTCCCTAAACTGAACTGGACACAGCACTCAATGTCCTCCCTAAACTGAGACACCCAGAACTGGACACAGCACTCGAGGTGTGCCCTCACCAGTGCAGAGTCCAGGGCCAGAATGATCTCCCTGCCCCTGCTGGCCACACCATTCCTGATCCAGGCCAGGAGCCATTGGCCTTGTTGGCCACCAGGTCACACACTGCTGGCAAATGGGGACCCATGTCCCCATTCTACCTGGCCATGAGCCATCCCACTGGGAAAAGCAAGCCCAAAACAACCCTGGAGAGCTCCTGAGGCACCTCCCAGGGCTGTGGATGCTGCCAGTGGGGTGTAATCACCTCAGGAGCGAGGTGCATGTTTTGATAAGAGCACACCACTCACCTGAACTGCATCCAGAACCCTTCCACCACTTTTATGTGTAAGAATGCAGCTCCCCAGCCCTGCAGCAAACACAGCCCTGCCTTCCCTGCCTCTCCGGACTGCCTGTTCTGGAAGGAGATCTGCTATCAGCTATCAATTGCAGTAGCAAGCATCTAATTTGACTTTGGCAGCAAGATGACAGTGTCTTGAATGCTAAATTACATCTGCAAAAAGGTCAAAGCCCATGGATACCTGAGCATTTACATAATTCAAACAGCTCATCATCAGTTGCCTCTTTTATTTTTTTCTTCTTTTTTTTTTTAAAGCTACTCCAAAGCAATGAATTTGCCATGACTTTCGGGAAAGTGACTTTTAGTGGGTAATGTTCTTGGGTTTGACCTTGTTTCGACGGTGTTAATTACTGCCATTATCAACTGCTTGCATCTTCAGGAAAAAAAAAAAAGGCAATTAGTTGTAGGAATCAGCCCTCCCCTACACGGGTGGTAATAAACCCAAAACCCCTGGCCTGGCAGGAACAGCTTTGTGCAGCCTCCCATCACCTCCAGACCCTCCTCCCTCCATAAAACCACCCCGAGCTGCTCAGCAAACTGGAGACAGAGTCATTTCTCAGCAGTGCCACCGATTTCCTGGGCAACTTTTACAAATTCTGCAGCAGAAAACACTGAGGGTAACGAAAAGGGATTTCTGTCCCCTGCTCAGGGTGAGGAGCAGAGTCAGAGCTTTCAGATCCCATTCCAATCTGATTTTCTGGATAACAAACACCAGCGATTTTTCCATCTCAGTGCCTCAGTTTCCTTCCTTCTTGCTGGGAATCTCAGCACAGCCCAAATTCCAGGGATGGACACCCTGGGGGCACCTCACCAACTCCTCCAACTTTCCTCACAGTTTTTGCAGATGAATTACAGCTTTGTAATTAATCTTCCCCTTTTTTTTCTCTAACTCTATATGTTAATCACCGTGATTATTTCTGGTAATTCCCTTTTATAAATGCTCCTGGAAGTGCCCAGCAGCGGCTGCACTATCTGAAATGAAATCTCTGCTCAGGAAACACGGCAAAGAGTGCAGGGCAGAGGCTTTGGGAATAGATGGAATTGCAGTGAGTGCCCAACACTTGTTTCTTCACTGCACTCAAGAGGCACAGGGTCAGTGAGGCTGGGAAAGCCTCCAAGGTGACAAAATCCAGCCTGTGACCCATCCCCACCTTGTCCCCAGCCCAGGGCACTGAGTGTCACCTCCAGCCCTTCCTTGGACACCTCCAGGGATGGGGATCCAAACCTCCCTGGGCACTTCCAAGGCCTGACCACCCTTTCCATGCAGGAATTTTCCCTGATATCCAATTTAAACCTCTCCTGGTTCAACTGGAGGCCGTTCCCTCTCCTCCTGTCCCTGTTCCCTGGGAGCACAGCCCGACCTCCCCTGGCTGTCCCCTCCTGTCAGGGAGTTGTGCAGAGGCAGAAATTCCCCCTGAGCCTCCTTTTCTCCAGGCTGAGCCCCCTCAGCTCCATCAGGAATTCTCCAGCCCCTTCCCAGCTCCATTCCCTGCCCTGGACACGCTCCAGCCCCTCCAGGGCTCCCCTGCCATGAGTGACCAGAGCTGTCCCCAGGGGTGCAGGTGGCAGTGCCAGCACAGGGGACAGTCCCTGCCCTGTCCTGCTGTCACAGCAGTGCTGATGCTCTCCCTGCCTCACTCAGAGCAGGAGCATTCTGAGCAGGAATCTCTCCCTAAGAGGCTTTTTCCCTCCCCCTCACACCCTGGGGGAGAAAATAAAAAAAATAATGAAAAAACAGGACAAGGTTTGCTCTGAGCTTGTCCATTCACTGCTCAGTCAGGAACAGAAGTTTGAACACCTCCCCAAATTCCAAACACCCTGAACACCTGTGCCATCAAACCCACCAGGCAGCCCCTCCCTGCTGCAGCATTCCTGCCTGTCACCTCACTGTCCCACTGCCACCACCCCGCTCCAGGGGTCCCACTCAAGGTCCCACTACCCAGCCTGTGCTTCCCTCCAAGCCCATCCCAACACTTCAATTCTGCCTCTCTCTCAAATTGAAAAAAAAAAAATTCAATTTTTTTTCCTTGTCCAAGACCTGAAAACACGCTGGAAAGACATGGTTAGGGTTAATAAGTATCTCTATCAATAGAATATTCAATCAGTATGAATAACCATCAGATCTCTCCCCACCCTTCTGACTGATGATAGCTAAATTACTTCTAAATATAGCCCTTAAAATCTGCATTAATCCTGTCTGCTCAAACACGTTGGCTTTATTGACAGCATGAAGATATAAGCCAAGCACCTGCATGCAGCACAAGCTTATAAAACAGGAAATAAGAGCAATCCAGATGAAATGCAACTTCCATTAACCTTGCCTTTTTGTTTTCACTTCTCTGAATGCTCACACTGCCACCAAATAATCATTGCATTGCAGGCAGCTCTGGACTCCTGCCCTAGCAGAGAATTGCACAGCAGAACCACTTCCATCCACACTCCATTACTCTCCAGCCTGGAGGAAGATAACAAGAGGGAGAAGTTCCTCTTAGGAAACCAAAAGGTCAAGAAGATCCGTGGCCTGATGGACTTGCAGCATCTGTTTCCCATTAAAAGCTGTGTCAGTGTTTCCTGGGAGTCCAACACCAGAGCCACGGGGAACAATTCACTTCCCAGCCCAAAACATTCCCACTTACAGCTCTGAGGAGCTCCTGGAGAGCTGCTAGGTAAAAGAAATCCATTTTTAATGACCACATCTGGCTGTGTTTGGATTCACCAGCACCCAGCTGAAGCCACAGTCTCACTGTTCTTACCAGGAGTAAAGAATCCTAAATTCATGGAATTGAGTTGGAAGTTCCAGCTCCTCCCATTCCACCCCCTGCCATGGGCAGGGACACCTTCCACTGTCCCAGTTTGTTCCAACCTGGCCTTGGGCACTTCCAGGGATGGGGCAGCCACAGGAACTCCTCCCTGCATGACTTACAGGGCAGCAAATACCAAGAAAATGTTCCAAGGGGAGTTTTTTTGGAGCCAGACCTGCAGCTGGGTCATTTCAGGAGCAGCTCAGGCTGCATCCCTCAGCACCTCCAGCTGACACAAGAAGGCCATGGACATATCTGGAGCCCGTCCCCTTTGGCTCTGGGGTGAATTACACACAACTCCATCAACTCCAAGGGAAATACAGGTTGGATATTAGGAAGAAGTTTTTTACAGAAAGAGTGATAAAGTATTGGAATTGTCTGCCTGGGGAGGTGGTGGAGTCACCATCCCTGGGTGTGTTTAAACAAATAATGAATGGGGCCCTTGGTGCTGTGTTTTAGTTGAGGTGTTGGGGCTGGGATGGACTTGATGATCTTGAAAGTCTCTTCCAACCCAGTGATTCTGTGGTTCTGTAACTCCTGGAGTCACATCAGAGCCAGAGGTGAACCAGGCCCAGCTCGTCCATCACACTCTGGGTTAATGCACAGCCCTGGAGCTCTGGGCTCCTCGCCACCAAGAGTAATTGGATTGCAAGAAAAGCACAGATCTGCCTCCAAATGACATTTTTATCAATATCTGTCTGTTTACAGGTGTCTGTCATAACCTTCAAATACACTTAAATAACTCATTCATCCCAGCATTGAGCGTGTGCTGGGGAGAAGATTCATCAAGCAAATGCAAAACTGCTGCTCCAGTTTGTGCCTTCTGAGAAAATGTTCATCAAAGAACGTGGAAAGGTCCTGGAGATCCTTCCTGGACTGACAATGAGGGTTGAGTGGCCAAGGTTTCCCAAGAGAGGAGGTGGAGCCAATGGAACAAAGATTCAGCCCAGAAACAATTCAGTGTTTCTTTACTAACCAGTTTATGTGAGATTCACTGCTGCCCTGGGAACATCTCAGCTCAGTTCCATCAATCCCACTTGAAATTTAAGGCTGAAGAATTACCCTGGCCAGTGTAAAAGCTCAAGGTTTCATCTGGATTCTGATATGCAAAGACAAACCTGTGAAAATGAAGAATAAATCTTTCAGCCTCTCCCAAACCTCCTGGTCCCAGCCTGTTTCAAGCTCCAGTGAACCCAGATCACTGCATCTACTCCACAATTTGAGTCCAAACACCCCTCAGGCCAGCCCGACCTGCACAGCAGGAGCTGATCTTGTACCTGAAGGCCAAATTGATTTGTTTGCAATTCCTGGGAACTGTTCTGGCTGCAGGAATGCTGATGTTCCCTCCCAGCACTGAGCACCCCTGGCTATTTTCGGTCTGTTCTCCAGGCCAGGTGAGATGGCAGCAATCAAATCCAGCAGAGCCAGGCTTTAGCAGCATCAGCACCTTCCCAGACAACACCAACACTCACAGGGGTTTATCCAAGAGTTAAATGGCATGGGATGGGTCAGGGTAAAAAGGGATCTTTAATGTCATTTTTTTTGTATGTGCTAAAAAAAAAAACCCAAAAAAACCTTCACATGTGTAATTAAAACTTCCAGAAATGTGTTGCTTTGATTTTTTTCAGTCTTCTGATGTTTGCATTTTTGTAGTTGGGAGTTTTTCACAGATTATAACATAAACTAAGTGTTTGTTTTCATTTGCTTTTTTTTGTGATGGACTTTTAGTTTGACCAGTGGGGGCGGAGAGGTGTTAACCTCATTGCCCAATTGCTGGTCAAACTCTAAAAACTGTATAAACCCAAATCTCAAATAAATGTCCTTCTTTTTTTGCTCTAACACCAGCTGTGTGAGTGTCCTTCTTTTCGTGTCCATCTAGAGACAGAAATGAAACCATTTGAATGATGGCACCCACTGAACTGCCCAGAAAACACAGTTTTTCCAAGAATTCAGGCAGTCATGGCAAGGTTTGAGTTCCCCCGAGCCCCCTCCCTGCACTGGAAGAGCAACAGTTGGAATTAACACCATGGCAGTCTTAATCTGCAATTTTTTAAGGGGAAAAAAACCAACTTGAAGCCTCCTCCTTGAGGAGGAAGGCTCAGTTAGGACGTGGTTAAAATGCTTCCCTGAGGAGTCACCCAATATCCAGATAAAGCCCCTTGGGTGACTCCAGCCTGGGGGGAGCTGCTGAATGATTCCACATGCCTGGAGAACAGAGAAATCCTCTCTCCTTTCTGAGACACCTCAGTGCCATCTGAAAGGCCTTTTTGGAGAGTTTTTGACCAATAAAGCAACAGGGGAAATCCACCTCCTCTCCCCACAGCTTTCTGGCAGCTCCAGTGCCTGGAAATCACACAATTCCTGCTTCCAGTGAGCAAAGACAGAGAAACCCTTCATAAACAGAGGCTCAAAAACCCCAATTTCCAGTATACCTTCAGATTCCTTCTAGATTTCCTTTACTTTTAATTGTAAATCTGCAACATGGCTAAGAAATGCTAGAGATTGTGCTTAGCTCTTAGATAATACAGGAAAGGGGAGAGGAGGGGAGGAGAAGGAGGAGAAGGAGGAGAAGGAGGAGAAGGAGGAGAAGGAGGAGAAGGAGGAGAAGGAGGAGAAGGAGGAGAGAGGAATCCCACCCTGGGATTGGCACCACAAGCCCCTGGAGCACACACGGGTGCAGCAGCCCCCTCTGGGTGATTTTCAGTACTGGATTTTCTCACTGCCGAGCCCGCCCAGCCCAGCACATGCCCAGCCCAAATCCCACCTCCCCATTCTCAAAACGCTGACTCGCCACCCCTGGAGCCTCCACAACGCTCCCTTCGATTCATTCTGCCTCGCTAATGACCTGACAAATTAGGCAGAGGCTTATGTGTGTCAGATGAAAGCTCTGTGATAATGTCTTTAATGTTTTACTTTAATATTGAATTTAATTAGGACGGCCAGGAGGTGGCTGCGGGAGGAGGGAAAGGACTGAAAAGCTGGGAAGTGTCACCAGCAGCTCCTTTTCCCACATCTGAACTGGAATGGCTCCGGGCCAGACGAGCAATTACTCCAGGAGCAGACAGGGCCAAGCCAAGCATGCCAGGCCCATATGCTGCTGCCTGGCCCCAGCCAGGAGAGAGAGAGGAGAGAGGGTCTCTGAGGGTCTCTGAGGAGCTCTGAGGGTCTCTGAGGAGCTCTGCCACTCCCCACTGCTCCCCCAGCCATCCACAGGCACCTCAGGGTGGCACTGGGATCTCAGGAGAGCAGCCAGCCCAGGCTGTTCCTGTCCCTGTGGCTCTCACAGGCCCCACCTGTCACAACAGGACATGAAATAAAGATGCTTGACTCCAGTCAAGAAATCAGAAGGTTTTATTTACAATTCATTCAGCCCTTTTATAACACGCTGTGCTAAAAGACACATTATTGGTCCATAGGGCTGACACCTCTCCCCCATTGGCTCAGTAACAGAAATAGCAAACAACAGAGAATCACAGAATCGCAGAACCACACAATCACAGAATCAATCACAGAATCAATCACAGAATCAATCACAGAATCAATCACAGAATCAATCACAGAATCAATCACAGAATTACAGAATGTGGAGGTTGGAAGAGACCTTCAAGATCATTGAGTCCAACCCAGCCCTAACCCTCAACTAGATCATGGCACCAAGTGCCACATCCAGTCTCTTTTTGAACACATCCAGGGATGGTGACTCCACCACCTCCCCAGGCAAACCATTCCAGTATTTAATCACTCTTTCTGTAAAAACTTCTTCCTAATATCCAACCTATATTTCCCCTGACACAGCTTGAGGCTGTGTCCTCTCCTTCTGTCAGTGCTGCCTGGAGAAGGAGACCAACCCCATCTGAGCACAACCACCCTTCAGGAAGTTGTAGAGAGTTACAAGGTCACCTCTGAGTCTCCTTTTCTCCAGGATAAACAACCCCAGCTCCCTCAGACGTTCTCCAAGCCCTTCACCAGCTTAGTTGCCCTCCTCTGGACATGTTCAAGCATCTCAACGTCCTTCCTAAAACACCTGTTGTTGTGGGAAAGGAATATTGTTCACACAAGGTTGTTTCGGGGAAAAACTGTTCAAAAGTTTCCCTTGAGAAGAGCTAGCTCTTGTCAAGATCAGAAACTATCGAGTCCACACCCAGCAGCTGCCAGGGATGCTGCAGCTCCCTGTGGTCCCTCCCTGCTCTGGCTCTGGGAGGATCCAGAGTGAAGCAGGTCATGCTCAGAGCCAGGCAGGACAGCCAGGCCACCTCACTGGTGATGCTGCTGTGACACTGCAACCACACGAAGGCTTTGACTTCAGAAGGCTGAAAATGACTTGGTTATTTTTGGGATGTGTTTCTTTTATATTATATATATTTTATATATTATATATAAAATATTATATATTATATTTATATTATTTTACACAGACTAATTCGATTGTCGAAACAAAGACAACCTTTTTTAATTACACTGGTTAGACTAGAGGGACAGTCCCTCTTAGGGAAAAAATGTAAACCAAGTTCACAGTTACTAAAACATGTTTCTTGTTTGCAGAAAAATTTTTGGGAAAGGAATTTCAGAAAACCAAAACATCTTAGGCACAAAACCAGAGCTACACACTGGGGTGCAGGGACACGGCTTCACCCCCCCAGGGGACAGGGACACACCCCTGTGAGAGCAGGAAAAGGATTTGTTTTGTGTCCCTGCTGTGTGCAGAGCTGAGTGACACTGACTGTGAGCTCAGAGCTGCCCCCCTGGGCAGCACAGAACCTGAAATACAGCAAAGATAAAACTTAAGGCATCACACGTGCAGCCCTGGGGCAGTAAAGCTGATTTTGGGGACGGGGGCCATGGGGCTGCGCTCCCTGCAGTCACCAAAACTCATCTGGACACAGACACACACCAAGAGCTGCAGGAGCCTGATCACCCCAGGCAGCCCAAAGGAGCCTGAGAAACCCAAATCTCAAACACACCCCAGAACAGAGAGGCCTTCCAGCCTCCTGCTTGACCACAACACGAGCCAGGCTCTCCTTGCTAAAGGATCATGCAAAGATTTGGGTTGGAAGGGACCTCAAAGCTTACCCAGTGTCACCCCCTGCCACCTCCCACTGTCCCAGCTTGGCCAACCTGGCCTGGTCACCTCAGGGATTCTCTTTTAAAGGCACCTCATGTCCCCAGCCCATCTGAGACCACAGGAGCTTGCAGTAATAGCTGTTGCATATTACATTTACAGAGCCCTTTGTCCAAGGATTACAGACTTTCCAAAACTTAATTAATTAATCTGTGACCCTCCCTGCCCTCCATAAGGTGCACTAAATTCTCTGTCAGCATTTCCAGACTGAAGCACTATTTTACAGCAGTTATTAATTGGCTGTAGGTTTCAAGTTCCTCACCCAGGGAAAGACTCAGTTCCTGCCTTCTAAGCACAAAGCCCAAGTGAGGATTCTTGGGGCTTTCTGGGTTTAGGTTCTGGCGTTGTTTCTGCCTTCCTGACATCAGACACAGCCAAACAAACAGGTCAAAACCTCCTCATTTCACAGCTGCCATCAGAGGAGGACGGAGAAATGCAGATCATTAGAGCAGTGGCCGTTTCACCCCTCACAGAAAATCCCACAAATCGTGCACAGCTCTGCCTGGGGCCTCCCATCTGCAGCTGAATCCAAAGGGGTTGGCACAGCTGAGAGAGCTCCTACACCTCAGTACCAATAATCTGTTGGTTACACTGAACAACCTGTCAAAACATCTCCAAATCCAGAGGTTGTGTGTGTGGGTCTGTGTGACACAAGCATCCCTTGCTCTCTGGAGACAGCAGGGGGATTTTTAGAGGGTATGGGAAACAGGCACCTCTAGTTCTGTATTTATTGCAAGCAGATCTCTTCATTTTCAGGCCTGGCAGGGAACTGAAGTGGAATGCACAGCTCTGTGTCTGCTAAAATGGTCACAGAAGGGAGCTGAGACCACAGGGAGCATTTCTACTGGGACCTGGACAAAACTGGACTGGGAAGAGCTGGGGAGGGATTGGGTGGAGGAAAAGAAAAACACCCTGGTGAGATGAGTGCCCTGAGCAGAAAAACCCTCCCTCACCCTTAACCCAGCTCATGGCTCCAGGGCAGGGCTCAGCATCAGGGAAAAAGGGGCTGAGGGGGTCCCTGCCCTGCTCTGCCCCAGCCAAACCCCCAATTCCTTCACAGCCTCATCTCCCTGCCACCACGGAGATGCTCCCTCACCACAGAGAAGAGGGTTATGGGCACAGGGTTTAAAAATAAATCAACTTCTGCGTTGTTTTGGAAGCAATCTACGCCAGAGATTTGGTTGTAAAAGCTGTTTTATAAATGGAGGCACAATTATTGTTTGACAATAAAAAACCCAAACAGTTTTCCTATATTTGCTGGGAATAAAACCATTTTGCAGATGTCTTCAGACAGGCTTTTCAACTGCTTTCCGCATCTTAATTTTCCCTTTTAGGTTTTTATTACATTTAAATTAAACTGATGCCTGTAAGCAGTCAAGGGCAACTTTTAACAAGTCTATCAGTGCTGAACTTTTCACTGCTCAGATCTCTCACCTTTGCCCAGGAGACTGTAAACAAAGCTCACCCCTTCTCCAACGCCCCTCCTCTTCCCTGCTGTGGCAGGAACACTCTTCCAACCCTTTGTGCTTCCAAAAAACCTCCTGGTTTTCACTGTCAGTCACTGCTCTAATTACTCATCCCAACACAGAGGCCAAAAGCCCTTTTTGCATCTTTGATTTTTGGGAAACAAAGCCCATCCCATGAGCTGGAAGGTGAGGAATAACATGCAACAGAGGAATAAAATACAACAGAGGAATAAAGGGAATTTTTTTACTGACCAGCTCAGACATTGATAAAAAAACCCAAAGCTATAAAAACCCACCTCTTCCCAGGGCAAAATTTTTGCTTGAATGGAGCTTAGAACAAGAAAAGGTTCCTTAAAATGCCCTTAACAGAGAATCTTAAAGTAAGTGAGCTGTGTTTTTGAGGTTTCAACAAGAATTTGCCAGGAGTTTTGGTCTCCAGCAGGAGAGGAGATCATCCCCACTCCCTCACCTGCTTTTTCCCTTCCAGCACCACTGCTCCTGCTTCCCTCCCCAGCAGCATTTCAGCACTTTCTCCTCCACATTTAACACCAGTCCAGGGCCTGCAGCAGTGGGTAACATCCTCAGGAGAGGCAATAAATGCCCCAAAAGAGAGGAGATGGCTGAGCTGAGCTTTCCTAAGCTTGGTTTGCTCAGACCCTCCAAACCCAAACCCTCCAAGAGACTAAAACCCCTGCTGTGCTGTTATTATAGGATATGAAAAGCACAATACACATGCAGTTAGGTTGTTAGGCTAAAAAGAGGGAAATTTATTTTTAATTTTGATTCATATAGGTTTTAGACAATGACCAAGGATTGGAGAATAAAGTTGCTACCTCTCCAATCCCACTGGTCAAACTAAAAGCCTATCAATTGTCTCTCCTCAAGAAAAAAAATGCTAAATAAAAAAAACAACTGTCATAACATCACCTTGTTTACATAAAAATCTGTAAAAAAAACTCCACTACAAAAATACAAACATCAGAAGGCTAAAAAAAATTAACACTGTACCACACAGAAGCAGCTGCCTGAACACCCTCTCCCCACCCTCCTCCAGGACACAGAAAAGCACATTTCTACCACTTTGAAGTAGCCTAAAACTGCTTTTACAATCCTTTTTAGAATGAAAACTGCATCTAAACAGCCAAACCCATGGAGAATTTCCAATGGGCAATCCCTTCCTGCTGCTGCCCCTCTGTGTTGCTGAGGTTCCCAGCTCTGGCAGGGCAGCTGTGGTGGCTGCAGGCTGGATTAATGTGGCGTGGCAGAGAGGAGCCCAGCACACCTGCTCTAAATAAAGATTTCACTTCTGTTGCTCTATTTATTCTTGTTTCACTCCCATCTCAAAGTAAATTCTACGCAGGCTCCAAGCTGCTCTTTGCTTCTGGGGAAACAATGAGAGCCCCCAGGTCCAGCCAAAGCTCAGAATTAGGTAAATAATTAAGTTACCTCAGATCCTCTCAGTTAATTCCCCTGGATGGATTTAGTTCCCATTTTCTGGGTTGAATGTACTGTTGCATTCGCTGGAATTTTTCCACTAAAGGAATCTTCAGCCTGTTTGGGGGGTTCTGTGGATTAATGAAGCTTCCTGCCATGGATTCTCCCAGGAAGGAGGGAGGATTTTGTGTACTTAGCATTTTTGTTGGCTCCAGATGCTCTGCCAGGTTTGTGGAGCCACCAACACCTCGGTCCTGAGGACAGGCACCACCTACCAAAAGGTTCCACTAGGTAAAGGAAGCACATTTTTGTCAGCACCTGGAAATTCAGGAGAGGTTCCTCCCAGTTTGTGTCAGCCAGGCCCCAGTTCTGAAGCACAAGCAGCATTTTCTGCCTGCACTGGGGGCATTTTCAGCCTCACCTGCACAGAGCAGCCAAAAAAACCCCCTTTCTCAGCCGTGCCCACCCAGGGCTGATCCCAAAGCCACAGTGGGGAGCCCCTGGCTCTGCAATATCTGCAATAATCTGCTTTTTCCTACCCTGACAAATCCTGACATGCATAAAGCGATAGCAGAGAGGCTCAAAGTTTATCAGCAGCACATGTAAAATTGCATTTTCCCATCCTGAAGACAAGCAAGGACGAGCTGCTCCTGCCAGGGACCACTCCACAATTCCTTACAGCCACCAGGGTTTTGTCAGGATGAGCCTTGTCCCTCATCCCTCTCCTCAACCCCTCTGGTTTCTCCTAAAGTGCCTCTGCCACCCTCAGGAATCCCTGGGCTTCCCCCACATCCAATTTCTCTGTTCACAAATGAATTAAAACATTCCAGCTTCCCGTGGAGATGCTGCAAGGATTTGATGGGAATGTGTTTCTACCTTACACCTCCTCTTTGGGGTTTTTTTAATGCACATCCCTAAACCTGTACCCAGCACATCACAGGCACTGCTGGAATAAAAACAGCAGCACAACCCTGCATAGGCAGAGCAGCAGGATTTCCAAAAACACAGTGCTGGTACCTGTGGTTTGAGCCAGCCCAGGTAGCCCAGCAGATGCTGAGGTGCAGCTTGAACAAAGTCAAATTCTCCATATGGCTCCAAAAGCCACTTTATTTGCATGTTTCTATGCAAGCTGAAAGGCTCATTGGGGATTTTTCCAGGTGCTCACATCCCTCCTTCCCCCAAGTCTCCAGCAGCAGAAACAGCCAAACTGCACTGCTTTATTTCCTAATAAAAGTGGGGAAAATTTTGCTTCTCTTCCAGCTCTCCAGCCTAAACCAGAGAAACAAACAAGAAAAACCAGAACCAGACAAGCAAAACCTGAGCACAGAGAATTACAGAAGCAGACTCAGCACAAGGCAGGTGTTGCAAAGCCAATCCCCATTTGAATTTGACTAATAAAATAAAAGAATTAAATCAGCTGAATAAGGAAATTGATAAAAACAACATTAAATTAATAAGGAAAATTAAGAAGAAGAGGAAAACACCAACTCTCCAGGGCTGTGCACCTGGAGAACAGGTCCCATTGCAGGGATGTGCACCTGACAAACAGGTACCCAGCACACCCAGCTCTCCTCAGGAGCTGATTCTGCTCCAAATTCACTCCTGCACACCTGAAGTTTGAGATCTGACTGCAAACCCTGAGGTGACCTGGACAATTCTCCATGGCAGAACTCACCACACACATCCACTGCTCCCAAAATATCCCTGAATGCGGAACCAAAGGGAAAGAACAAACTTTCCCCAAAGTGAAAACAGAACAAAACTCACCCTCAAGAGCAAAGGGAGGCGAATCCTGAAGTTGCTGAATTCCAGGAGGGTGTGGAATGTTCTGGAACCCCCTACCAGCCCATGGAGGTCCCTCCCCTTCCTTTTCCCTCCCATTCCCTTTCCCTCCCTCTTTTCTGTCCCACACCCATCTCCCTGAAGTTTAATAAGACCACAATATTGGAAATAACTTCCTTTCATCATTTTTAATGAGGTTTTTTAATTAACGGTGAGCAGTGCCCACTTGCAGCCAGCACCGGTTGAGTTTCCTCACAGTCTCTTGTTGTTACTTTGATCTTTAAATCACCTTAAACCTTAAATTTGCTGAAACCAACATTGACCAGCTCCAACAAACTGAACCAAAGGGACTCAGAGATCTGGGAAATGAAATTTATGGCACTTGGAGGATGTTGGAGCAACCAGGAGATGCAGGGGAGATCCTGGAAAGGATCTGGAAATCTGAAAAGTCCCTGCTGATAAAAGGACTAAAGGATATAGGCCAGATAAGCAAGAAATCAATAATCAATAGAATGCTGATTGATGAAGAGAATTGGCTTAGAGACAGTGAAGGTTAATTCCTTTGTTTGCTAAAATTGGATAAATGAGTGGAAAAGTTTGGGACCAGGGTCTGTACCCAAGAATAAAATAACACCTCACTCACTGACACCACTGTTGGGGAATCTGGTTTATCCCGAGGATTTTGGAGGATTTGGGGAATGATAACACAGCTCAGGTGGTCTCTGGCAGTGGGGGCATGTGAAGAAAGGGACCCTGAGGGGGCTCCTCCAGTTTTTTGCTGGTTCTATTGCCCAATCTCAAATTTTTTTTCCCTTAAAAAGAAAAGCTTCTGTCTACTAATTTATTTATTTACAATAAATTATGCCACCTAAATGAGAATATTAATTATTATAAATGATGATTTCCTCTGTAGCAGCCCTCCATTCATACCTCTCACTAATTACAATCCCACCCAAATTCCAGCACAGCCCATACCTGCCTGGCACATCCTTTATTTTTGCCTGTGGAGGGCAGGGATTGCTCCATAATCCCAAACCTTTGTGTGTCCAGGGGTCTCAGCTCTCCCCCTACAACAACTGAACCCCCCCCAAGAGGAGGTGAAGGCTGGGGTGAGTCTGTGCAGCTCTTTTTGGGGTTCAGGTGTTGGTTGTAAAGTCGTGGTTTTGGTGTAAGAGCTGTCCTAGAGTAGACCTTGCAAAAAAAAATTCATTCATAACCAGTTGGTTCTCAGCCCACGGATGGGAAGTTGTGAATCATGGATTAATTCCCAGTGCAGAGCTGAATGGAGAGCACAAGCGAGGTTTGCTTCCCTGTTTTTTCCTTGGGTTTTTTTAGGTTTTTTTTTTTTACTGTGTGGAGTGCTCAGGTATTTCAGGAGGCTTTGTTTAATTCCCATTTTTTTGCTGGCCTGCCAAGGTAGGAGCAGTTTGCTGGTGTCCCACAGCACCTTTGGGGGTTTCTTTGGTGTTGATGGAGCCAGGAACATCCTGGGGAGCAGAGACAGCTCCCCACCAGTGATACCTTTCCAGGTGGAAAGAGAGTGGAGGGATTTTCTGAAAAATACAAATATTTGTGGAGTTTGTGGCCCATTCCTGGTGGTGCTGAGGGGCTGAGCTGGGGCTTGGTGCTCATGTTGGTGCCCAGCAAGCCCTGGGGGTCTCTGGGCTGGGCTGGGCAGGGGGCTCAGCCCCAGCTGGAGCAGTTTGTGATGTTGTCCCTGCAGGTTCTGGCTCAGACTGGGACCAGCTGGAGGGAATGAAAGTTCAGGGAGGGTTGTGAGGGGTGTAATATCAAATTATCACCTCCTGTACGTGAGCACAAATAGCGACCTGGAGCAGAGATTCAGCAGAAATGAGTCTTTACCAATTTCCAACTTTTACTGCCTCTGCCATTTCTTGTTATGCTTCCAGGCTGCTCTGACCCTTCCAGGCCCCATTCCCACCTCCTCCCTTGACCAGGCTCCAGCTTTACAAACCCGCTGCCCTGACCTAGGAGGCACCTGAGCTTTCCCCCCTCACCCAGAATTTCTGGGCCTTCTTTCCACGAGTTGAACACAGATGAAAACGGGGCTGCTCTGGTGAATTGCTGTGCTGCTGCATGGTGTGATTTTAGCACTCTGCATCAGGGATTAGCTGCACAACTCCTGTTGCCATAGCTCTGGTCCCTCCAAGACTTAAATGTGTCACATAAACTGAATGAGGAACACAACCAAACCCGGGGAGAGGAGGGGGGAAAGGTGGGTAACAAAGGAGGGAGCCACAAACAAAGCAGGAATCCTTCCCTTCCATTCCAGCCTCGTGAGTCAACATTTATGATGACAATAATTCCGAGCTGTAAACAGGAGTGAACAAAAGCCCCGTGTGGGAGGGGGGAAGGCATGACTGGCATTCCTTGAGATCGGCTCCTCAGGCCTCCTTCAAAGCCCTGCCTGTTCATCAGAGCCCTGACAGCTTTCCCAAAGGAAATTCCAGCTCCAGAACAGACCAGCAGTCCCCTTTAATCCCCTGTGCAGTGTGTGTGCCTGAGTCTGGGTGCCAAAAGCAGGAAATCATTCCCAATTCCTGGAGTTTCTCACTGCAGTCCCCAGGGCACTCTGCTGGAGGAGGTGGCAGTAAATGGGAAGCTGCCTGCAATAGTTGGTTGGGTTTGTTTTCTTCCTTTATGGAAAGGGGGGAAAAGTCACATTTCAGCCACAAAAGCTTCCCTGGGAGCCTTTCAGAGCAGGAATAAATAGTTCTGTGTGGCAGGGTTTAAGAGGAGCCAGTGCCCTCTTGGGCTCAAGCAGCTGCTCAGTGCTGCTGTCCTGGGGGCTTTGGTTTGCCTGGAGCAAGGAGCCAACCACAGCAAAGGGCCAAAAACAAAGTGGGGTGGGACCTGAAGGAAAAATCCCCGTGATTCTGGATAGATGGAATAGCTGTGACAGCAGGAAAAGGCAGAATTTATTTGCCACCTGTTGCTCGTGTCAGCCTTTTAAATTTAAAAATCTGAAGTCCTTCAGTTGTGTTTTGGAGATCAGTGCAAGGTGAAGTTCTGCTGTTGAAGGTTGTACCTGCCCTGCTGCAGCAGTTTGTCCAGGGGAGCAGGGATGCATCCAGGGATTGGATTGGAAGCTGAATTGTGGGATTTAGCACGGAAAAAAACCATGTGGTGAGCAGCAAGGACAGCAGCAGCCAGGCTCTGGGTCAGTGTGTGGGTTACAAACAGAGGGGAGGCAGGGGATGGATGGGAGCACATTCCCAGAGCTCTGGAATTCCCTCTGGAGCTGTTCATCATTGATCCTGCCTCTCCACCTGTCCCTCCTGCCCTCTGCAGTTTATGGACCTTTCCTCGAGCTCTCCTGCTGTGAGAAAACCTGTCAGAAAACCTGTCTGAAAGCCCCAAGGGTCAGAGGAGTTAAAAATCAGGAATGTCTTTGGGGAAAAGAGAATAATGAAAGTGATGAGGCTCAATTGCCTTCAATCCATTTGGCTTTTAATTCCACGATAATGGGTACCAATTAGTTTAAGGAAACACTCATCTTTGAAATATTCATTGGGATGCTGGAAAATTGGCCTCATCTTCCTGGGGAGGAATCGGAGGGAAAGGGCTGTGTTGGGGTTTTTTTCATTTCAAAGAAAAGGAGAGGCGGATTTTCAGTGCCATGTTTCCACTGTTCCAAATATATTTTCTCCCGAAATCAGTGTCATCTTTTGTAAATGCTGCTTCCCTTCCGGGATGGCTCCAGCCCAAGGCAAAGTAGCCCAGTTTATTGGCAGTGTGGGCGTGGAGTTGGGTGCTTTATTTATCTGCTTTGATGCAGGACCCCAGAACGAGGAGCAGAGGAGGACAAAATGTGAGGGCTGAGTTTTGAAAACCTCATTTCCAGGATTCCCAGGTAATGAGCTCCTTTGGAAAATGATGCCCAGTGCTTGTGTTGTGCAGGCAGCAGAGAGCTTCTGGTCTGGTCCATTTTTCCTTTCCAAAATTAAAGTCTGCTGGGAAAATATCCTTCCAGAGGCTTTCAGCTGACGAAAAAGCCTTCCAAGGCTTTTCAAAGCTGTGACTGGCCAGCAGAAAATGTCACTGTTGAGAGGGTCTTTCCCTGAGAAATCCCTGACTACCTCATTCCTTCATGGCAGAGCTGCCAGAGGAGCAGCCAGCCACCTTCCTGTGAACCTCACCTGAGTGAATCTGATACATTTTATTTGTGTTTTCCATGCAATTTTCTAACTTAGCTCCCTGCAGCCTTGGGCTGCTCTTCCTGCTACAGTATTTAATTGAAATAAAGGATGTGCAACACCTGTTTTGGTTGGACTTTCACCTGGGGGTCTCTGTGCCATAGAAATACTGACAATAACTTCAAACTGTGGTTTGGAGTGAGTTGCTTTGCACTTCTGCAGCACTGCACAGTTGAGCAGGGCTGGGAGAGGTGGTTTAGCTGGGATGAGGAGAGCTGATCACACAGAGTAATTCTGGTTTTAATACCATGATGTGGCTGCACAAGGGAAATGTCAGTGTTCACCCACAGGTTCTTCTGTGTCTTGGGCAAAAAGGCTTTAATTTGATCTTTGATTTGCTCAGAGTCAGGTTCTGAGCTGGGAGATCTGAAGGGAGTGTCAGGCTCCTGTGCTGTGCTGGGATTTGGTGTTCCCATCTCCTGAGAGTGTCCTGGCAGGTGTTTGGTGCAGCTGTGGGAAATGCTGGGAAATTCCTCATGCTTGGAGCTCTGGGGATCACTGAGTGCTGCTGTGTGGCCAGAGAGGAAACTGCTGGAATGACAGAGCAGTTTAAAATAATGACAGAGCAGTTTAATGACAGAGCAGTTTAAACTTGTGCCTCTGGTTACTTGCCCCTTTCCTGCTCCAAGATTTGCATCTCTGCACCGGAGATGAGTTTTTTACAGCCCTGGGCCTTCACTGTCATCTCCTGTCCTTTGTCTTATCATCTCATGTCTCTTCTCTTCTCTTCTCTTCTCTTCTCTTCTCTTCTCTTCTCTTCTCTTCTCTTCTCTTCTCTTCTCTTCTCTTC
>JBBMKD010000079.1:4321907-4335541 GCA_037834095.1 Argya squamiceps | reverse complement strand
AAGAAATCCCTCCTAGGGAAAGGAATGAATAACAAAGGTACAGCTACAAAAACATTTCTCCTGTTTACAGAAAATTCCTTGGGAAAAGAATTTCAGAAAACTAAAACACCTCAGGCACGAAACCAGGGCTACACAAGGGAAACCTGAGGGGACCAAACCTGGGCTCCACGCAGGGAAAGGAGGAGGGCTGAGGAGTTTCAGACTCTGTGTTTTCCCTCTGTTGCACGAGGCAGTGCTGCTGCTCCCAATGCAAAGGGTGAACCTTGGATTTCCAGCCCTGCTGCCTCTTGCTCCAGCTTTCTTCCCTTCCTCCCACACTCCTCGTGCAGCACAGGGAGGGTGCCCTGAGGAGGAAAACACGAGGTGAAAAACACATGAAAAATTCAAGGATTATTTTATTGAGCATCAGAATAAACCCCCGTATATGTTTACATGGTTATTAGAAGCAGCTGCAGCAGCTCCAAGCTGTGAGGGAGAGGTGGGGATGTGATGTTTCCATGGTGGATGTGGGATTGAAATCCCTCTCCAGAGCAGGGCTGGGCTGCAGAGGAACACGAGGCAGTTGTGCCATGTCTGGTAGAGATTTGTAGCTCCACATCTTGGGTGTCTGGCAGTGTGTGAACAGCTCCTGGAGTCTGTGCCCTCTGTGACCTCCTGTAACAACCCTGAGCTCTGCAGAGGGTGAGATGTGGGGCAGGTGTGCACCCACCAAATCCATCCTCTCACTCCCCTCCACAGCTGGACAGGAGAGAGAAAATTTAATGAACAGTTCATGGGTTGAGATAAGGACCAGGAGAGACACTCATCAAAACAGGCGCTAATTAGAGATACGAAGTCAATTTATTGCTGACAAAATCAGAGCAGGATAATGAGAAGTAAAATAAACCCTTAAAAACACCTGTGGCTCTCCAGAAGCTGTGGGTGGATCTCCACATTTCCATGGATTTCCAGGGGCTGTGGGGCATCTCTTCATCCCTGTGGATCTCCAGGGGCTGTGGGGGATTCAGTGTATTCCCGTGGATCTCTGCATTTCCAGGGGCTGTGGGGGGTCTCTGCATTCCCATGGATCTCCACATTCCCATGCATTTCCAGAGGCTGTGGGGGGATCTCTGCATCCCCATGGATCTCCACAAGCTGCAGGTGGATCTCCACATTCCTGTGGGAGATCTCCACATTCCCATCTTCCACCTTCTCCACAGGTTGTGGGGGGATCTCTGCATTCCCATGGATTTCCAGGGGCTGTTCCAGAGTTGTTCCTCCCACATGTTCTCACCCCACTCTTCTCTGGCTTTAATTCCAACCATGCAACAACTTTTTGTTTCCATTTCTTCTTAAATCTGTTATCCCAGAGGTGCCCCCACCACTTCTAAGTGGCCCAGGCTTGGCCAGCAGCATACCCACCTTTGGAACCAGCAGGGATTGGCTCTGCTGGATGTGCAGGAAGCTTCTGGGAGCCTCTCACTACCAAAACCCCTTTAGATGTCTTTAGGTGACAGAGGTTTCAGCACTCCCTCGGTGTTGCTGGAGCTGTTTGGACTCCAGCACGGACAAAGCATCACCTGCTGCAGGTGGGCAGTGTCACATGGAGTGGTGACACTTCAGTGCCTCAAACCCAACAAGAATTTGGGGTCCTGGAGCCTTCAGTGCCATCAGACCTGTGCTTGCCCTGCCAGCTCCAAGGCAGTGGGGTTGTTCTTTGTTTTGGGTTTGGTTTTTTTTCTGGGCTTTTGAATGCTGTTCTTATCTCCTCACATTTTCCTTTTTTCCCCTTTTGTAGAAGGAATGTCAGGGCTGAGGCAGAGACAAGGAAACACCTTGTTCAGAGTGTCACTGCTGCTTGTGCTGAGCTGCTGTGCCAAAGGCAAATCCAGGGCGAGGAGCTGCCTGGAATAGTTCCCTGTCTAATGGAAAGCAGAGGGATGTGTAGCCCGGGCTCCTGATGGGAAGGAGGAGATTGCAAGGTGAGCAGAGCACCGTGAAGGTGCTTCTGAGCCTCTCTCACAAGATTTGGATGTTTTCTGTGCAGCTGCCCAAAACAAATGTTTGCCTCCCCCGAATTGGGAGCTGCCCTGTTCCTGGTGGAGAGAATTTTTACACTAAAACCGTGTGGGATGTGGAAGGTCAGAGCATCCCAACCCTCCTCCCTGGAGTGGCCACGTGGCTGAAGGTTACCATAAAATCCACAGGAGTTCCTTCTCCTTGGCGTGGCAATCGATGTTGTGCAAGGAGCCAGATCCCTGCTTGTAAATCAGCTCAGCCTGTAATATCTGTCAAGTGTTTGGGGACACCTGGCTATCCATGCTGGATAAATGTCAGCTGTTATTACAGTTTCTTGCTCGGGTTATTGATTTCTCCCCTGCTGCTCTCGCTGGGACGGAGCCATTTGAGGGCTTTTGGTGGATCAGCTCTTCCTCCTTCAGCTCATCTTTTGCAAACTTTGAACCCTGAAGGGCAGGGTTGTTATCAGGTCTCGTAATTCCCACCCCTGGGATTGTCCAAGGCTAGTTGGACAGGGCTTGGAATAACCTGGGATAGTGGAAAGTAGGATTTAAGGATGGGATTTAAGTCCCCTCCCAACCCAAACCATTCCAGGATGATTCTGTGTTAAACAATTCTTGCTTTCCAAAGCCCAGGAGGTCAAGCACTGCCCAGCCCCTGAGTGCATCCTGCCAGGGGCACAGAAATCTCCCCTGTGACCCTCACAGTGATGTTGTGTGTGTTCTGCTGCTCCTCCAGTGCACACATCCACACCCACTTACCCTTTATCCCAGAGATTCTCTCCTGTTTGAATGGAAATATGTTCAGCTCTGTTATTTCAGCCTGAAGGACGAAGTTATCATTCTGTCTCCCAGCAAATGCTCTGCCCTCACCTTTCAAAGCTCAGCCATGAAATGCAAACCTTTGACAGGATCTGATCCCCAGGAGTCCCTGCAGTGTTTTAGCTTGGCTGTAAAAGCTGCCTCGGTTAAAGGGGGAAAATATATTTATTATTCTCTTCTTCCAACTCCAGAAAGTCTTCCCTGCCCCCCTTTTCCCTCCTGCCATCATATCAAGAAACTTTCCTTGCTAGTGTGGAAAATGTTCAGCTTTTAAGGGCAGAAGGGCCCAGCTGTGATTATTTAGTCAGGATTTATTGAAAACACCGATGTGCAAACCTTGCTTTTCCTAAATCAGCTGCACCAAAGGCAGCAAGACCCTGGGTGTGCTGGGTGGAGATGGATGTGCCTCATTAGCAGGGCAGCTGTTGGAGAGACCCTGGGTCTTCTACAGCCTTTGCTGACCTTCCCACGTTACAGGAGAGCTTTTCCAAGCTCCACCAGCCCACAGAGTGGGCTCTGTTCTCCTCCAGCCCTGATATCAAAGCTTTTTTCCCCCCCTGGTCCATGTGAAGCATTTTTTGGGGTTACCTGTGGGCAGCTCTGGCTGGTGTCACTCCCCACAGTAAGAACTCAGCTGCTGTAAATTGACTGTGTGGTTGTGGCAGGGGATGTTGTTGATTTATAGACTGAGAGTCTGGCGTGCTCATCTTTTTAATTAGCATCAGATCCTTGCCTGGGAGCCTCCTTGCATCAACATGTTGCTGTGCCAGGTGCTTTGGAAAGGCAGCAGAAGAGACTCCAGGTCCCCAAGAAGATGCAGTCTGGTGCAATTAGAGGGGAGAGCTGCCTGTGTCACATCTGCTCACAGCTGCAGCCCTGAGAACTACCCTGAATTTCACCCAGATAAATCCTGGAACCAGCACTTCCAAACCCTGCTCTGGCTGTGCTCAAGCTGCCTGATTTAAAGCCTCAAATTTAAAATTTAGCTCCATCTGCGGGGGTGTCCTGGAGAGCCAGCTCAGGACCAGAATCAGAAGTAGTTCCGTGACTATTCAAGGTTCAGTGCTGGGCTCAGGGTTAATTTATTTATCAGTGCCTTGATGAAGGGGCAGAAACCTCTTCAGCAAGTTCTTTGGTGACACAAAACCAGGAGGAGAACCCCAGGGTGCTAGAGAGGTGGGGACAGAGGAAAATTCTGGAATTCAGCAAGGGGAAAAAGCAGATCTTGCACCAGGAGAGGAAGAATCAGGAGGAGAACCCCAGGGTGCTGCAGAGGTGGGCACAGAGGAGCTGTGTGGAATTCAGCAAGGGGAAAAGCAGATCCTGAACCAGGGGAGGAAAAACCAGGAGGAGAACCCCAGGGTGCTGGAGAGTTGGGAACAGAGGAACATTCTGGAATTCAGCAAGGGGAAAAGCAGATCCTGAACCAGGGGAGGAAAAACCAGGAGGAGAACCCCAGGCTGCTGAAGAGGTGGGCACAGAGGAGCTGTGTGGAATTCAGCAAGGGGAAAAGCAGATTCTGAACCAGGGGAGGAAAAACCCCAGGAACCTGACCAGGCTGGGAGGAGAACAGGACCTGTGTTGGTCCTTCCAGCCCTGGTGTGATTTTATCTGTTAACAAATTGGTTTTTGGGCAGCACGGAGAGGGAGAGAGGCAGAGACTGGAGCAGAAATATCCTCTCCCAGCTGTCAGGTAGCAGCATCCCCCACCTGCTGCATGATCTGAGCTCCTGGCACAGCAGCCCCAGGGCAGGAAGGACACTCAGGTCCTTTGTGCCAGGCAGGGAACTCCATCCAAACCCTGGGCAGGACACGAAAGGGCAGTCGTGCTCACCTCAACGTGACTGAGACACACTTTATGGGTTTCTTTCTGATTGCACTGGGAGCAGGGGGCAGTAAATCGCTGGATTTTTATATCTTGTGCAAAAGCTGACATTGCTAAAATATCCCATTATCGCAGGCTGCCATAAATGAGCTCTTCCAAGAGCCACAGCTGGACTCTGAGGGTGGAAGCAAAGCGATTACCGGAAGCCATGAGCTGCTCCTGGAAGAGCAGTGGGAAAGTCAATAACTTATTAGCACCAGTTTCTGGATTATCTGGTTTCCTGAAGTGTCTCCGTCCCCCACTGCTCGGCTAAACGGGGTTTTTGTTATGCAAAGCCGCGGATTGTCAGCCCCCGTTCCCTCCCTGCAAAGAGCCGGTGTTTAACAGAGTGAGAACAGGGCTGAGAAATGCCAAAGGCAGCGAAATCACAGCTCGGGGTTGTTTAAAATTCGCCTCTGTTCGCCCTCTCGGTGAGAAACGGTTGGAGAAAGTGAAACGTCGCCAAAATAAAAAATAAGACCCAAGGCGGTTAGAGCTGATCCGTGTGTGTTCAGAGCATTGAGGATGTTCTGACGGGGAGGGGTGAGAAATTTATCATCCTTTTGTGGGGAGAAGTTCCTGAAGTTCTTCACCTTGGAGTGGGAACCAGGCGAGCAAGGAAGAAAAACTATTTGAGCACTGAGACTTGAGGGACAAGAGGTTCAGTCCCAACCTTCCCAGAACCTTCCAAACACTTGATGTAGGTGTTCTGGCCACTCTGGAAAACTCTTGGGAACTGTACAATGGTTGTAGACAAGGGAAGAGGAGCTTGGAGTGAGTTTCATAAGAGGAATTCTCCATTTGCTCCTTCACATGCACTGAATTAATTTACTTATTTGATGGACCATAATGTCTCTGTCACCTTCAAAACATTTGGTGTAGGTGTTTTGGCCACACTGGAAAACTCCTGGGAGCTCTACAATGGTTGTAGACAAGGAAAGAGGAGCTTGGAATGAATTTCACTAGGGGAATTCTCCGTTTGCTCCTTCACATGCACTAAATTAATTTACTTATTTGATGGACCATAATGTCTCTGTCACCACTAAAGCAGGATGTACACAGCTTTATAGAGATGTATTCCCTGCACCATTAAACACTCTCCCTCTGACAGAGCCTGTGAATAAGTTCCAAGAGATAACCTCAAATGTTTTAGGGCACGGCTTTCTAATAAATATATATGGATATCTGCCCTTGGAAACTCTTTGGGATGCAGCAGATTAGAAAGGAGGGCAGTAGGTTGGGGAGGAAAAGCCTGTTAACAAATTGGTTTGAACGTTCAGCACCTCTGCTGCTGTTCCTCTGCTCTGAGTACACATGGCAGTGTAATTTATGTCCTGGAATTACAATCCATATGAATTAGCCTGGCACAAATAGATCATTTCCTAATAATAATGGCAAGATGCTTCAAGGAATGATGATGAGAACAGCACTTTCATCTGTGTCCTGCTTTACTGCTGAATAATTATCTAATCATTTCCTTGTAGGGATATAAAAGGGGGTTTATTCCCCCCCTATAAAGTAACAAATGCTTTTTGGTGAGAAACAAAGCCCAGAAATAACAATAATTGGCCCATTTCTGTGCTGACACTCCAGGGAGAGTGCCCTATCCAAGTCAGGCTTTAAGGGAAAGTCCAAGTGGGGAAATCCGTGGTGTGATTTGGGGTAAATTCCTTCTCTTTCTCTTCAGGAGTGAGAAACTTGGTGTTTATTGCAAGATGTGAGCACAGGATGGTTTGGGTTAGAAGGGACCTTAAGGACCATCTCCTTGCACCTCTTGCCATCCTCTTGTGGTCTTCCTTCAGGCACTGGAAGGCCAATTTTAGGACACCCCAAAACGTCTGTTTCCCATTCTGAACAATCCCAATCCCCTCAGCCTTTTGATTTTCAACCCAAATTCTGTCTCTGAGCTGCCCGTGCTTTGTACAGCAGCAGGCCCAGTGGTTCAGGGAAAGACTGGGCTTCCAGGTGCCTCTGCAATATTAATTGTTGAGTTGCTAATTAGTGGAGAAAACCAGATTTTTTTCCCCTCAGTTCTCCCTCCCTGCCTCACCTGTTGAGCTGCAGGTGCTCGGTGAGAGGAGTTCCCTCTCCCTCTCCCAGCCCCGGGGCGGACCTTGCAAAATTCCCTTTGACTGCCTGGGGTTACCATAGTAATAAGTCACCATTAAGGAACCTTCTTTGAGTCTTGTTTAATCCTGTGGAGTCCTGGCAGGGCTGACGATCAGAGAGGGGTCTGGTGAGCACACCAGTGCTTGGATCCTTCTCTTTGCTCAGGAGGTGCCAAAATCCAGGCAGGAATCCCGGAGGAGCCGCCGCTCTGTGCTGCTCCAGCCCTGTCCTTCCCACTGTGTGCTTTTTTGCTGCCTTTTGGGGCTGTTATCAGCATTTTTAGAGTCCTTCAGAGGTGGCTGGTGGGAGAGACCACGGATTTTCCATCTGCAAATACCCTTGTCCCAGGGATGGGACTGACTCTAGTGTCTGTATGTGGTTACACTGGTCCTTAAACACTTCCCACTATTGGAGTTGGCTAAGTTAGATTATGATTTCTCCCAAAATCTGGGGTTTTTTTTGCTTAGTGGCTGTTACAAAAACATTTTCAGCAGTTTTTTCCCCCCAGTTCCTCTGCAAATACCCCTTGTCCCAAGGATGAGAATGACTCCAGTGCCTGTGTATGTTTATACTGGTCCTTAAACACTTCCCACAATTGAAGTTGGCCAAATTAGAATGTGATTTCCCCCAAAACCTGTGGTTTTTTGCTTAGTGGCTGTTACAAAAACATTTTCAGCCCTTTTTTACCCCAGTTCCTCCCTCTTTGCAGCTGTTATTTGACCACAAGCTGGATGCCTCCTGTGCTGCTGCTGCTGCCAATTTATTGCCTCCCCAAGGTGCCATAAACCCCCTCCAAAGGCAGCCTGGGGTGGAGGACACGACCCCCACGTGCACGGGGGGAAGCAGGAGAGCAGCTCCCAGAGGTTTTCCATCACTTGTTTAACCTGCTGGCCCTTGAGCAGCAGTGGAGTGAGAAATGGCTTTTCCTGGGGCTGTGCCCTTGTGGATAATTACCTGGAGGTTGCTGCAGGGAGGGAGGCAGGAGAGGCTCAGAAGCTGCTGAGGTGGCCCTTGTCACCGTGCTGGGGGACACAGCACTGAAATCATGTCCCAATAACCTGTTGACAGCATTACTAAAACATCCAAAATAAGCAGAACAAGTCGGCTCTGGCCTCAGCCAGGCAGAAGTCGCCTTTGTTTTCAGTGTTCTCAGTGTTGGTGGTTTCTCTGCACAGGTTGTTGCTGCCCTTGAGTCTCCTGTTCTCACAGCCCTCAGTCACACTGGCCATGCTGAGAAAGCCAAAAAAATAAAGAGAAAACCAGGGAAAACTGTGTGCTGGAGGCACAACGGGGTTTTTCCAAATGATGCAGGGCAGAACTGGGAAGTTCAGGATGAGGACTTGGGGTGTGAGGTGGTGATGATGATGATGATGATGATGTGATTTTAAGGGATGTGAGTTTATTCAGGCAGTAATTAATCCCCATTTAGCCTCGTCACCACTGATCTTGCTCAGGACTGACTTGGGGAATTCCATTTTTTGGAGCACTTTTGCAGGGTTTGATCCATCCCAAGTACTGGCGAGGCAAACCCTGTTGGAGAGGTGCTGACGGACCAACACATTTCATTTTCCTTGATTCCACGAAAGAAAAAAGAAAAACCCTGCTGAAAGGCCCTGGGCAAACTTTGTTTGATTGAAACATAAAAATCCATCACAATAAAAAGCAGCCAATGTATCCAGGAACGTGCATTAAGTGAAGCAAGCACTCTGAAGCCTTTCAATGACACCAAATTAATGATACTAAACCCCAGTGCTGGGTGATGAGCTGCCTTCATTGTGAGCCTGAGTACATTTCCTCATTTACAACCTCGCCGTGAATTGTGCTGCTCTTGCCTGTGTGGGCTCTTAATTGAGATTTGAACTGCTAGATAACTATTAGCATGCAAATCAGAAATAGTGGGAATAATAATAATAATACAAATGTTCTTAACCTACTCAACTGCTGGAACAATACTGCAGACAGAGAAGGATGATCCTGCAAGTGAGGTGGCTTCTGGATGTGAAGATTAGGGAACAAAAATACACTTGGCCTGCCTGGGTGCTTGTTATTTTATTATATGCTATTATATATATTATATAAATATATAAATAATGGGGAGTTTTTTAAGCTACATGAGCTGCTCTTGTTGCTGCACCCCACTGATAATCTGTGCAAATGCCACAGCACAAGTGTGCAAGAGAATGATTTTGAATTCTCAGCCTGATTAACCCTCCCTGTGCCACCAAAAAGGTTTGATTTCAGTGGCACTGCTGCTACACTGGGATTCTCTGCACCATTTTTTATTTCTGTGATATTATTTACTGGTGTAATTAGAAAATAAAAGGTCACTCCAGCTAATAATTTGTTTCCTGATGTATCAAAGCTTCTAACACGGCCAGGATGAATTATATTTGTGCAATAGTCATGAATTATTGGTGAAACATTTCAGACTGACTTGCTGGCTGGAGTGTCAGGGTCAGGCCTTCTGTTTCCTTCTGTTTCCTTCTGTTTCCTTCTGTTTCCTTCTGTTTCTCTCTGTTTCTTTCAGTTTGCTTCTATTTCCTTCCATTTCCTTCAGTTTCCTTCTGTTCCCATACATTTTTTTCTGTTTCCCTCTGTTTCTTTCTGTTAGCTTCTATTTCTTTCTCTTTCCTTCTATTTCTTTCTATTTCCTTCTATTTCTTTCTATTTCCTTCTATTTCTTTCTATTTCCTTTTATTTCCTTCTGTTTCCATTTCCTTATATTTTCTTCTGTTTCTCTCTTTCTGTTCACTTCTATTTCCTTCTATTTCCTTCTGTTTCCTTCTATTTCCTTCTGTTTCCTTCTATATCCTTCAATTTTCTTCTGTATTCTTATATTTCCTTCTGTTTCCCGCTCTCTATTTCCTCCTGGGGGAGAACTGGGTTTCCCCAAACCTCCCTTTCAGTGCCCAATTCCCCCCACCCTCCCTGCTCCTCATCCCCAGGAGGGACAGAGGGGAATGGGAAGGGGCTGCCCGGGGAGGTTTGGAGTTCCCATCCCTGGAGGTGTCCAAGGAACACCTGGATGTGGCACAGTGCTCTGGGCTGGTGACAAGGTGGGGATTGATCACAGGTTGGATTTGATGACCTCGGAGGGCTTTTCCAGCCTCGGTGATTCTGTGAAATGAAGTCAGAGTTGCCCCACGTTGGAAGTTCTGGGGTTGGTAATTTTAGGAACTTGTGTCTATCTGCTGCTGTAAATGGGGCTGCCCTGGCTCCAGCCAGGATTTCCCCCTCTCCCTCACACCATTATCCTGTCTTTTAATGACGTGTCCATGCCTGTGCTCCCCTTCAGCCAGGGAGCAGGATTATCATTCTCCTTTTATTACCAATGACAGCATGAGATTTTTCAAGGCCCTGCAAACAATGTTTGGCCGATCACTTTGTAAGTGATTGGGTTATGGTGAATTATGGAGTTCTTTCTTTCTGCTCCCAGCAGATAAAAATACATTTCCTCAGAGCTAATCTCGATGTAAAACCCAAATCCTGTCTCCATCTGTAATGTGTGATGTGATTTGAGCAGGGGCTGACAGAGAAGAGCCTTAATGAGAGGAGCCATCACCAACACCAGATTTTGGGGCTGCTTCTTCCCCCTCTGAGGGCCTGAGAGAAAACAGTCAGAGATTTGATGGGCCCAGTTACAGAGGCTTTGACAGAGGAGCTGAATTCCTGGAGTCACTTGTGGAATGTTGGTTTGTCAACATCAATAGCAGCAGCTCCAGCAGAGTGACAGCCCAGCCCGGGGATTCTACTCCAGGCACGTCCTTGGCCATAATCCCTTTGCTCAGGGCTGAGGTACAATTACACATAATTATGTGCAAGGGTATCAAACCCCCCTGCAGAGCCCGTGCTGCTTAATGCCAGAGCACTGTGAATTCCTCAAACACCTCTGCAATCACCTCTTGCTTTGTCTTCTTATCATCAGGATTTAATATGAGGACTGGCAAGTGAGAAACTCTCCCTCTCCTCTCCCCTTTATTTGTTGTGGTGCTTGAATTAAAGTGGGGGGTTTTAAAAATAAATACAAATTTAAATTGCATTTTATTTCCTTCCCAGCTGCTAACTCTGTGAGACCGATTGGGAGATCAATTATCACAGCAGTGAATAAATCTAATTTTTCAATATAATTTACGGTAATTCCATATCCTCTGCCCGAGAAGGAAATAGTGCTGGCTGCTTTCCAAACCAGGCCTTGGAAAGAACTTCAGAAGGATCCTCACAAAACCAGCAGCACCACTGAGCTCCAGCTGCCAGGACTCCTGGTCTGCCCCTGGTGCCAAAGGTGGGGAGGGCTGGATTTGTGTGCTCCGAGGAAATTCCCCTGGAAAATTCTGGAATCAGCTTTGGGGAGAGAACCACAGTGGAATTCTGAATATTTGTCCTGGGTTTGTGGAGGATTCTGGCTTTTGGGGTGTGGACTGTGCTGAGCTCTGGATCATAATCCACAAGTGGGATTCATCCCTGTGTCTCTCTTCAGTGTCCAAAATAAGGAAGATCCATGTGGGTCAGATGGGTTCAGGGCTTTAGCACAGCACTGACCCTCTGGAATGTGGGAATTACATGAGGAAGGTCAGCCTGCAGGTGTTAGCAGTGGTCAGGATGGCAAATTGTCTGATAGTGACTCCCAGGATGGCAAATGACTGATAATCACATCCCAGGATGGCAAATGACTGATAATCACATCCCAGAATGGCAAATTGGCTGATAGTCAAATTCCAGGATGGCAAACTGGCTGGTATCACATCCCAGGATGGCGAATCCAGCTGATATCACAACCCAGGATGGCAAATCTGGCTGATGTTCACATCCCAGGATGGCAAATCTGGCTGATACTCACATCTCAGGATGGCAAATGACTGATAATCACATCCCAGGGTGACAAATCTTCCCTGGGTCCCACCTCAGTCACTGCTCCCCTTGGATGTCACTCAGGACCAGTGTGGAGTCACCTGGACCAATGGAACCTGGAAATCTCCCACCCTTGTGCCTCAGGTCTCCATCTGGAAATCTGGAGGGAAAACTCAATATTCCCTGTTCCAATTCCATTTCCCCAGAGTTCTTCCATGGCTCAGTCAGGAAGGCCAACACTGGCAGCAGTTCCTGGGCACTGATGTAATTTCTGGAAAATTCTGGTATTCAGGTGACTTCAGATGGGCTTAAATGATTCAAAAAAACTCTTGCACTGGTTGGACAGGGTGAGAGAAACAAAAGGAGGCTGCAAAAATCATTGTGTTCATTTCAAAACTGGCTTTAAATCTACCAGGAGTAGAAATAATGCAGTTAATTGGCAGGAATTTAGAAATCCTTTCATATTGAAAGCCCCAGGACAGACAGACTGAGAACTGTGAATCTCTGGGTGTCACCAAGGGTGCTGCACATGGCCTGAGCTGCAAACAAGCAGGGAAAGGATTTTCCATGTTATTTATGGCTCATCCTCACCCAGTGACAGCACATTATTGTACCTTGCATTAAAGATTCATCCCCAAGCTGGTCAGATTGATTCCTCCCCTTGCCATTAATGCACAAACAAAGAAATTATTGTCATTTCTCAGTGCTGTTGAAGCTGCAGCACAAACACTTGCAGAGCACACAACAGCCTGGAGGAGGTCACCTGCCAAGTCACAGATTTTTTCCTTTCACCTTGTTCACTCAACAACTGCAATTTCTGCCTTTTTTTCCCCCTGATGTTTGTACATTCCCCAGTGCCCTTTGCAGTGTGTGTGATTTTCCACATTAGGACTGAGCCCTCTATTGTCCAAATGACAAGTTTCCACTCCAGTAAAAGCCACACCCGGCGTTTTGGGGCAATTTGAGGGAGGTGCTGTTTCAATCCTGTGCTGGATGGAACGAGCAGCATCTCTGACTCCTTCTGCAGAGGCAGAAAGTGCTTTTGAACACTCAGGGGTTGCATAGTGAGATGCAGAGCAGCAGATTCAGGACAATATCTGGGCAGCCAAAATGGACACAGTGCTTGGGGACTTACCCAACACCTTTAAATGTGAATTTTTCTGTGAAATCCTGGGATTGAGGCAGTTTTATTGAGGCAGAGCACAAGGCCCTGTAGGATTTTGGGTGCTTCCCTTGTTGGCAAGTTGGAGCAATGCCATCCTTTTTGTCTGTTTGGTTTGCAAACTGCTTGGACAGAGCCTGTTGTGTGTCTGCAGGACAAAGTGAGATCCTGGAATTGTGTTCTTTTGGAATTGCTCTGTCACAGATATCAGTGGTTCCTGAAAAGGCCTAGGAGAGTTTTGGTTTGATGTTCAGAATGGGAGTTGAGCTGATGGAAGTCATCCTCATGGAAAAATTATCATAGAATTATCAGCCTGGGTTGGAAGGGACATTAAAACCCATCCAGTGCCACCCCTGCCATGGACAGGGACCCCTTCCACTGTCCCAGGCTGCTCCAAGCCCTGTCCAACCTGGCCTTGGGCACTTCCAGCCCCTCATTCCTCATCCCTTCTGGGCAGGGCTGTTCTGGATGTGTCAGAGCAGTTTGTGTTCCTCTGTGTGAGCAAAGGCACACTCCAAATCACACACAGGGATCTTCACACACTAAATCACACCCAGGGATCTGCACACTCCAAATCACACCCAGAGATCTTCACACCAAATCACACCCAGGGATCTGCACACTCTGTGTCACACCCAGGGATCTGCACACATCAAATCACACCCAGGGATCTGCACATTAAATCACACCCAGGGATCTGCACACTAAATCACACCCAGGGATCTGCACATTAAATCACACCCAGGGATCTGCACACTAAATCACACCCAGGGATCTGCACACTCCAAATCACACCCAGGGATTTGCACATTAAATCACACCCAGGGATCTG
>JBBMKD010000079.1:4300117-4321807 GCA_037834095.1 Argya squamiceps | reverse complement strand
ACCCAGGGATCTGTACACTAAAGCACACCCATGGATCTGTACACATCAAATCACACCCAGGGATCTGCACACTAAATCACACCCAGGGATCTGCACACATCAAATCACACCCAGGGATCTGCACACTAAATCACACCCAGGGATCTGCACACTCTGTGTCACACCCAGGCATCTGCACACACTAAATCACACCCAGGGATCTGCACACCAAATCACACCCAGGGATCTGCACACTCTGTGTCACACTCAGGGATCTGCACACTCCATATGACACTCGGTGACATTTGCAAAAGACTCGATAGTTTGCACCCCTGAGCATTTAGCCCTGTAAATATTTATTAACCTCCTCTCAGGCAGGGACGGCAGCAGAGGCAGGAATGACCTTCCCTCCATCTGTGGCTGGGGAAGAGGGGGAATCCCTTCCACTGAACACCTGGAAAGGCTGGAATATTCACAGCTCTGACACTTCAGCGACACGGTGGAACAGCAGAGAGCCAGAGGAGGCAGCGAGGGGCAGAAATGAGGAGTTGCTGAGAGCAGAACAGTTCTGAGCTTAATGCCAGCACAGCTCTGCCACCTCAGGGCTGCGTGGGCTTGGAGTTGCTTTCAGTGCCTCTTCATTAAGGTAGATTGTCTTTGCAGCCTTTGGAGAGCAGAGCAAACTGTTCACCTTTGTAAGAATTGTTAGTTGGCTGTTGCTCCTGACTAATGGCATTGTTTCACTGCTTTCAGCTGTGTGGCTTGAACACTGAAAATCCTGATTTTAAACCTCCTGGCTAGGAGCAAGGGATTAATTCCTTTTTGCCTGTAGTAAGCAGTTATTGACAGTAAATGAAATAGTAGTGGTGGGACACAGGTGTGGCCAGGGTGCTGTGTAATTCCTTGCTTTAAAAATTCCTGTGTAAATCCAGAGTGTAAAGTACTTGCACAGGAAACGATGTGGCCACCAGGAGCACTGAGACAGAGTAGCTCTGTTTAAACCAGACCCAAGAGGGTCCAAGTGACCCAGTGCATGGGCCAGAGGAAGTGGTGAACAGGGCAGGAGAAAGGTTCTTAATTTGTAGAGAAAAGAGAAGTGAAGCCAAGTGTCTGGAGAGAAACGTTTATTGACTCCTCGGCATCGCAGGCAGCATCCTCCCATCTGCTGTGGCCCGAGCTGAGGCACCATCTGTGCCAAGTGAGACTCAGAGAAGTCTCCTCCTTTGCTTCAGGGCACAGGGATCGTGCGGGATGAGATGTGGAGAGGAAACAGGAAGCCTCCTCATGAGATAACTGTGGATTACTTAATGAGCTGATCAATAACCTGCTCCGGGGTAATTGCACTGTGAGCTTCTCTGGGATGCAGGGATGGGCTGGGTGCTGTCCCTGTCACCTGCCCTGCTCTGTCCCCAGGAAAACACCTGTGTGGGTCACAGGGAACAAAGATCCAAACCCCCGAGCTGTTTTCTCTGCCAGACCCCAGGAGAAGCAGCAGTTTCCAGACTCTCTGATGAAGTGGGATGATGTTCTGAGGCTCTCTAGTGACACATTTATTCACACCTGAACCATTCCCTGTGCCCCGGGGCTCCTGAGTGGGGACAGGAACTCCTGGATAACCCACAGGGAATTTGTGCTGCTTGGCACCACTCCTTTGGACAGTTTTCCTGCTGTTCACAAAATCCTAGAATGGTTTGGAAGAGACCTCAAGGCCCATCTCACTCCGAGGCAGGAACATCTTCCACTAGACCAGCTCCAAGCCCTGGCCAACCTGGTTATTTGAACTTCAGTTGAGGGGTAGGAATTGGCATAAAATTGAGAAGAAAAAACCCCAAAACCTGGGAATCAAAAAGGATATAGACAGCAGGGAGCTGCTGGAGGTTGAGAACCATTTTGATGTTCATATGCTAATTGCATCTCAGTTCCTCACAAACCGCAATCACTCCATTGTTTTTGTGCCGTGTGTTTTTGAAAGGATTCCGTTGAAGCCTCCTTAATGAGGCAGGCACGGGGAGTGAAGGAGGTGTGGTAGGGATGGAAATTTCTCCTGAGTGCTCCATGTTAATTCTACTTTGATCTCATCTTAGCAAACCTGTTGGGTTTAGAGGCAGGAACCAGGATTGCTTTAAGAGCCAGGCCAGCTCTGGCATCCTGGGAAGGAGCTGTATTCCTCCGGGGTGCCTGGAGGGAGGGCAGGGACATGGGGTGGCTGTCACCCTGTTCTCCCTCCTGGAGAGGTGTTGTTGTCCTTGAGAAGAGCTCAAGGGAGATCCCTGGCAAACCCAAGGCCTCTGGGAGATGGTTCATAAATCCATAAGGCTGGAAAAGACCTTGAAGGTCTCCAAGTCTGACCCTCAGCCCACTGTGGAGGCCCAGGGGCCTGCACCAGGATAATTAACCCTGGAGGGGCTGATGAAAATGGGCAGAAACACCCCTCTAGATTAGGGTGAGGAAAACCTTCCTCCTGTGGCCCCTTGCAGCCACATGCTAATATCTCTTAGGTTTGGTTGTTCTGTTGATTTGTTAGGTTTATGTCACCCTGTTCAGCCCTGTTCACTATACAAGCACCACTCCTAGAATGCTCTTCCTTCCCTTGGACCCCACTGGGTTATTTTTGCCTCAATATCCCACCCCTGTGATCCCATTAGTCCCCCTGGTTCCTATTTACCACTTTTCTCTGTCCCTGTTGGAGCCTATCCTCAGATCCACCCCTCTTCCCTGTGCTTAACCCTGTGCCCTCAGCCTGATCCCAGCTCTCTCATCCCTGGAACATTCCAGGCTGTCTCCTATGAATGTGCTGACAATAAACAGCACTCAGCTTTCCAAACCAGACCCCACCTCCTCACCTTTATCATCAGCACTTTCCTAGCAGTGCTCTGGGCCCCAAAATCACAGGTCACCCCCAGGGACAGGCTGTTGGATGATACAACACAACACCAGCACGGTGTTCACCACCAAGCCATGTCCCCAGTGCCACATCCACACACCTTCCCAACCTTCCCAGGGATGGTGACTCCAGCACTGCCCTGGGCAGCCCATTCCAATGCTTTACAACCCTTTTATGTGACGATTTTTATCCCTAATTTGTGATCTAAGCCTCCCGTGGCACAACTTGAGGCAGGTCCTGGAGCAAGGGTGGTGCTGCTGGGTGATGCAGCTTTGCATCCCCTCAGCACAGAGCCCCAGCCAGGCTCGTGGGGTTTTTTTGGTACAATCTGGAGTTCTGTGGAGCCCAGAGAGCTGCAGGAACTGCGGTGACCCTGTGAGTGCTGGGAGGAGCCCTCAGAGCTGTTAATTACAATGTCCTCAGGCTCTTTCTCAGTCCTTTGCAAATGTTAACCCTGTGGGCAGCAGCAGCAGCATAAAAAGCCTTTTATTTTCCCTTCTAAAAGCGCTGCTGCAATTAGATTTTTTTATTTTTTTATAGAGGAGAGAAGAAGGCAATGAGGCTGTTGCCAGGGAAGGGTGCTCGTCATGGAGGTGACTTTTATTTTGTGTCTGGTTTGGGATTATTTATTTCTCTTGCTCCCAGTACAGGACACAATTCCAGTGAACTGTGGGATGCAGGAGTGAGGCTTGGTAAAGATGGCTCAGCTGAAATAAGAGCAGCCCTAAATCTTTAGCAGGGGCCTGATGAGAGCCCCAACACTTCCCAAATTGCAGCAGAGCTCCCACAGCCTCCCTGTCACAGCTCTCCCCTGTTCTCCATCATTTTGAACACGAGCTGATAAAATTGAAAGGACAAGTCTGTATTTCTTGCCCACTCAGCAGTAAAATGTATAAAACATTTTGGAATCTCATAAGATTTCCAGACCAAAATGTTTTCAGAGTACGGAGCTGCAGTTTCTGAAATGAGCCTGCCTGGAGGGTGAATTTAAATCAGAACACCTTTTTTCCCCCCTCTAATTTTAGCACATGCATCCTGGGAAATGCTGCCACGGAATCTGTGGGAGCCTGAGAGTTTTAGGATCAGGATGAGCTACAGGATCACCTCACCTGAGAGGGAGTGAGACCCTGTGTGTGACAGGGACTGCCTGGAGTCCCATCCACCAATCTGCCCCTCCCAGGTGGGATTCAGAGCCTCCAGGTGAGGACGAGCAGCCTCATCCCCTGCTGAGGTGTTTCCAGTGGTTCATCACTCCCCACTCCATTCCCAGGCCTTCAGGATGCAGTTTTCTGTTGGGGATGAGTGTGGTGCTCCCTGCTGTGTAATGCACAGGTATTAAAGTGACAAGAAATCCAGGGGAAATTCTTATATCGAGGTGATAAATTCAGTGGCAACTGCTGGCTCAGAGTGACAGCCAATGGTGCATCTCATCTTTTGTCCTGTTAGAAATAATAAAAAAACCCAAACTAAACCTTGAAATACTCTGTTTTTCCAGTACAAAGACAATGCTTTGGAGGATGACAAATCCCATCCCACTCAACCAAGTCAGAGCCTTTACATTCATTAGCTCAGTGCTTGTTTCCCTCCTTTTGATGCACCTGGTTCCCACCTCCACTCCTGCTCACACTCTGTGATTTCCTCTGTCGAACCAATTTTTTTTTTTTTTTGGTTTTCTGGAGGCATCAAAGACAGGCATTGCTGTGTTTAAAGAACATAAACTTTTAATTTGATGGCATTATGATCAGCTGAAGACAGGTCCCTTTTGTTCGTGTTGCTTTGCTTAGACACGTGCCAAGACAAATTGAAATGTAAAAATAGCTGTCCTTGTTTAAACAATTACATTCAATAAGGCTGGGATGGAAGTTTGTTCCAGGAAATGGGAGAGGGTGAGGACTGAGGGACTCTGAAGCAACTTCTGTCCTGGCTTTGTGGCTGATTTGTCATTTGGCTCTGACTCAACAGCAGAAGGAGGAATTTGTCACTGCTCCGTGGTGTTCACACTCTGTGTCTGCCCCCTCCCAGCCAGTGCAGACCTTGAAGATCACTGATGCCACCTCAGAGAGAGCTGGGCTGGAACTGATTGTTATTGAGGGGCAGAGGCAGAAACTCTCACTTTTAGCAGGCCTGACAGAGCTGTGGCACTGGCACAGGTGGCACTGGCAGGACAGGGCTGGGCTTGGGTGGCACAGGTGGCACTGACAAGTCAGGGTGCTGTGGCTCTCAGCTGCTGGAGCTCTTCACACCCTGTTCTCCTCCAGGACTCTCCTGCCCTGTGACCAGGGATTGCTGCCTGGAGCCTGCAGGAAGCACAGCAGGAACCTGTAACACCCAGGGGAGGGGGTCTGGAGTCACCTGAGAGGGAACAGAGAGACACAGAGCTCAGGGGAGACAGATCCTGGTGGGGCTTTAGGGATTTTTAGGATTAGTGATGTCCTGTGACATAAATAAAAGCTCATTCCTTATGGTGCTGACACTTCCCAGCAGTGTTGCAGATCATGGAATCATGGAATGGTTTGGGTTGGGAGGGAAATGAAAGATCTTATCTCACCTCTGCCATGGGCAGGGACACCTTCCACTGTCCCAGGGTGCTCCAAACCCTGTCCAGCCTGGCCTTGGGCACTTCCAGGGATCCAGGAGCAGCCACAGCTTCTCTGGGCACCCTGTGCCAGGGCCTCCCCATCCTCCCAGGGAACAATTCCTTCCCAATATCCCACCCAAATCTCCCCTTTTCCCATTTGAAGCCGTTCCCCATGTCCTGTCCCTTGTCCAAAGTCTCTTTCCATCTTTCCTGTAAGTTCCCTTTGGGTCCTGGAAGGTCCCACTGAGGTCACCTCTGGTCTGTTCTCCAGGCTGAACCATCCCAGCCCTCCCAGCAGAGCTGCTCCATCCCTCTGCTCCTCCTGGGGCCTCCTCTGGGCTCTCTCCAGCAGCTCCATGTCCTTCCCCTGTCACTTCCAAAGCACCTCCAGCACTTTCCTACAAACCCCACACCTTCCCTTGGAGGAGCTGAGGGAAGTGACTCCTGTTTGCTGCTTGTGCAGCCACCAAAAAGCCATTTCCATTCCCACAGTTTACCCAACTAAACCAACAGCAGGGCCTGTGAGAACCTTGGGAGCAGCGCAGGCACTTCCAAACGGATCAATTGGAATTGATTCCTGCAGAACAGTGGCAGATAAACCCCCACATTTCCTGGGCTCTCGGCACAAAGCTCGTTGCAGTGGCATGTGAAATATTTATACCACACTACTAAGCTGTAACTTACATTACCCATAAATGAGTTCAACAAAACCTTTTCAGAAAGCATTTTATTCTTGAGCAGGGAAGTGCTTGGCTCTCTCCAGAGTTCTGGGCTTTGATTCTACACCCCCTCCCTTATTTCATCTGTTCAGGAGCAACTTGCATTTCAGGGAATGGTGTTTAAATTTTTTATTTCTTGTCTGTTTGGGAAGCTGTATCATTTTGTCAGGGGTTTTTTTTTGTTGTTTGTTTGTTTTCTATATGTTTCTTCAGTCTGGTAAATGTATCTTTTTCTCTCTTTGAAAAAAGAGGACAGCTAATGTTCCATTCGAGCTCTTGAATTGGGGAATCAGCTTTGAATTTCCAGCTCCTCTGCCATGGACCCCTGGGCTTCCTTGGGCAGATTTAGCAGCTTATTGAAACTCAGCTGAACTTAATTATCAGCAGATGTGAACACCTTTTAGAGTTCAGTTAAATTACACTCACTGTGCCTCCTGCAGATGAAAACTGCTGTTAACTTTGTTTTCAGGTTGGAGGAACCAGGAGGCTGAAGGGGCACCTGTGTGAGGATTTGGAAGGATCCTTGTGAGGGATTCTGCCTCAGCTTCAGCCTTGTGCTACCTCTGCTGGCTTCTTTGGGGTGGATTTATTGAATCATGGAATGTCCTGAGAGGGAAGGGATGAAGGGTGATTGATTCCAGCTCCTGGCCCTGTACAGACACCCCAAAATCCCTCCCTGAGAGCATTGTCCAAACTCTGCTGGAGCTCTGGCAGCCTTGGGAATGTTCCCATTCCCTGGGGAGCCTGGGCAGTGCCCCAGCACCCTCTGGGGGAAGAATCTTTCCCTAAATCCAACCTAAACCCTCCCCTGGCACAGCTCCAGCCCTTCCCTGGGTGCTGTCCCTGTCATGGAGAGCAGAGATCGGAGCTGCAGCCCCGGGTGAGTCTCCCCTCAGCCTCCTCCTCTCCAGCTGAACACACCAAGTGCCCTCATCCACTCCCCATGTGGCCCCTCCACACCTTTCAACATCTTTTCAGACTCTTTAACTGATTCTTGAATTACTCTGAGTGGAGTTTTTGGTTCTGTGTGAGCCAGAGGAGCTGTGGAGTGACCAACAGTCGTGTCCAGCTCTGCTGTGGCCTCAGCAGGGCCTGGCTTTGGTTCAGCCAAAGTTGGGATTGTTGGAAAGGTCAGGGGAAACGAGAAAGAAGACAATTTGTGGTTTTCCAAGAAATTGTAGGAACAGCTTTGTTTTGAGGGTTTCTCCTGCCAGCCCCTCCTGGGTAATTCCAGGAAGGGCATTGAGATATTTGAGAACATCCAGAGGAGGCAACGAGGCTGGTGAGGGGCTGGGAGCACAAACCCTGTGAGGAACAACTGAGGGAGCTGGGGGTGTTTAGCCTGGAGAAAAGGAGACTCAGGGGTGACATTATCACTCTACAACTCCCTGAAAGGTGGCTGTGCTCAGGTGGGGGTGGTCTCTTTCTCCAGGCAGCACTGACAGAACCAGAGGACACAGCCTTAAGCTGCACTAAGGGAAATACAGGTTGGATATCAGGAAAAAGTTTTTTACAGAAAGGGTGATAATGGAATGGTCTGCCCGGGGAGGTGGTGGAGTCACCATCCCTGGGTGTGTTTAAATAAAGATTGGATGTGGCACTCAGTGCCAGGGTTTAGTTGAGGTGTTAGGGCTGAGTTGGACTTGATGATCTTGAAGGTCTCTTCCAACCCAGTGATCCTGAAATTCTGTGACTTTGTGATTGTGTGGGATTCTGTGTCATTCTGTGTCATTCTGTGTCATTCTGTGTCATTCTGTGTCATCAGCACTGCCCATCCTCTGTGGTGTTTCTCCCTGCACAGGCCATTTCCAGGGACAAAGTGGTGACAGTCATTTTCACCCCTGTTCTTTAAGGCTGCTCTTGCTTCCAGGAAAAGTCTTTTGGATTTGGTTTTTTTTTTTTTGCTATTGTTGCTTGTGTGGGTTCATTCTTGTGATGCCATGATGATTTCTTGCCTTTTTTCTATATATCCCTTAACTGTGTCTGGCCCTTAATTTTAGGACTGAGGATGGGGCATCACCTGCCCTGAGCCATTCTTGTCTGAATAATTGGGTTCTGAGGAACACATTTTAAATGGAACAGCACAGGGAGCTGATTCACTGGTGCAATTTCTCTCCTTTCCCTGGAAGAATTCACCTTCATCAAACTGGGTTGCCCCTAAAACGGTCCTTTCCCTCCCCAAAACATCCTTGTGGTGAGAGGCTGCTGCTGCTGCTGCACAGAGAAATGTGCTGCTTTCATGACTTTAATAATTAAAAATGCACTTTAAAAAAAAAATCCTTCTGCACACTCTATAGGAAAGTTCTGGTGCATTTATTGTAGCCTCTCATGGATCCTTATAGTTTTATGGGCACTTTACAGCAGAAATAAAGATCTTTTTTATATTCCAAAAGCAGATGTCTCTGGAATTGCCATCCTGTTCTGCACAGCCCCAGCGTTTTCCTCTTTAAGATGTTGCATCTGGACCCAAGTTTTTACCTTTCCTTTTTCCAGAGGTGAGCCAGTTTAGGGCAGGGGAAATCTCACTCAGCTGTCCCCATGTCCTGTTGTCACTGTCACTTCCCCAGCTTTAGGATCCCTCCATTCTCCCTTCAATGGTGTTGGATCTATTAAAAATACCACTTTTGGTGATGGATCTATTTAAATTAATCACTTCAGCTCCCTGAAAACATCTGATTTTTGTGTGTCCCCTCTGCTTTGCCCCTCAGTTCCCTGCCACAGTCTGGATGGGTGCAGGAAAACAGCAATAGAGCCAAAAGCCACGATCATTTTCTACAGATATTCCCTCTTTCTTGCACTTCTGATATATCAGATTATCTTACCAGGGCTGCTGTTTGAATTATAATATTGTTTATTGCAGCCTATCAATCAGATTCCATCGTGTGCAATCCCTGTTATTGATAACGTGCCTTCCCCTCAGCAAATGCTGTAAAAGAGGGGAAAAGAAGCTGAAAGGAGGGAGAATTGCTTGAGGGAGGCATTAATCAAGTGGTTTGCCCAGAACTTGACAGAAACAACAGAATATTTTGCAGTCTGCAAGAACTGACTGGATATTTGAGGGGAAAAAAACAAAATAAAATCAGCTCTTCAGAGGACAGATGATAAAATTATTTCATCCCCTCAGATGGCTTTGATAAAGAGTTGCCTCTGCAATTTGGAGCCGTTTGAAATGGTGCAGAAATAGGATGTTTTGTAGCAGTGTTGTACCAGTGGAGAGCAACATTTGTCCAGAGCTGGGGGATTGTCTCATCAAAGGGAGGGTTCACATTCTCGGGTCACAGCTTGGGTGGTGCACTTGGTGATTTTTGAGTGGCTCTGGGTGATGAAAAGGGCCCTGAAGGGAAAACAAGCCCAGGGCAGTGTCAGGGATGCTCTGCACTGAGTGTGGGGTGAGCTTGGGATCAGTTTAGGAGCTGCTTGGGATGAGTTTATGGAGCACCTCGTGCCTGCTGGGAGTGCAGGGGGAGCAGAAAGGTCCTGGCAGGGCTGGGGGTGCCTGGCTGGGCTGCTCTGCTGGGAGAGAACCAAGTGCAGGGAGCCACTAGAGAAGTGAAGAATCTTCTCCTCGGTGTTTTTGCTGTTCTTTAATCGCCCTCCAAGCTCAGGAAAGAGGGAAATAATGCCTGAATTGCACAAAGATTTAGTTCTTTATTGATGTGATTGCAGCAGTGCAAAGGGGGGTGGTGAGGTGGGCAAGAGGCCAAGGGCACCTGGGCTGTGACAGCAGGACAGGGCAGGGACTGTCCCCTGTGCTGGCACTGCCACCTGCACCCCTGGGGACAGCTCTGGTCCCTCATGGCAGGGGAGCCCTGGAGGGGCTGGAGAGTGTCCAGGGCGGGGAATGGAGCTGGGAAGGGGCTGGAGAATTCCTGATGGAGCTGAGGAGAAAAGGAGGCTCAGGGAGAATTTCTGGCTCTGCACAACTCCCTGACAGGAGGGGACAGCCAGGGGAGGTCGGGCTCTGCTCCCAGGGAACAGGGACAGGAGGAGAGGGAACGGCCTCCAGCTGAACCAGGAGAAGATTAAATTGGATATCAGGGAAAATTCCTGCATGGAAAGGGTGGTCAGGCCTTGGAACTGCCCAGGGAGGTTTGGATCCCCATCCCTGGAGGTGTCCAAGGAAGGGCTGGAGGTGACACTCAGTGCCCTGGGCTGGGGACAAGGTGGGGATGGGTCACAGGTTGGATTTGTGACCTTGGAGGCTTTTCCAGCCTCACTGATCCTGTGCCACCTCTCCATTCCTGGAGGTTCCTCCATCCTGCACCAGCTCCTCACAGGGGATCTGGAAAGTTTTCTGTCAAATCTTAAACAGAGAAAACTCCAAAACTTGGAATTTGCTCCATTTGGGAACTCTTTTGGGAGTTCTCTCCATAGACGTTCTTATTTTCACAGAAGCACGAGAGGAGACTGAACATTTTTTTTCCTTCCAGTATTAGATTAAAACTAGAATTTTGCTGCTGGACTATTTTTAGCTGTGGGTGTTGCAGGGAAGAGCAGGAGCTGATCTCAGGATGTTTGGCAGGTGTTTTACCTTTGAAAAATCTGTGTGGAATGGGATATTTTGTTGTGCTGGAGAATCCAGGAGATGGAGATTGAGGTTTGTGTCTGTGCAGTGAGAGTTTCCTGGTGCAAGAAATGCAAATGGAGCTTTCTGCCCCCAAAAACAAACAGTCATCCCAGTGGCTCTTAGAGGCTGCCATACAACAAAAACCAAGAAAATAAATGAACCTGACCCCGTTCATTAATACATTAATACAACTCACATGAAAATAACCTCAAGACCTCAACCCCCCCTGAAAAACTCAAATAAAACCAACCAAACTTCACCCTCACCACTGCTGCCAAAAAAAAGTTACATAATGAGGTAATTTCAGTTGGATTTAGGCTTTGATTTTTGCATCTCGGTGTGAATCTCGTCAATGTTTATAAAAATGGTCTTTTTTTTGTGTTCACTGTGACACAACACAAGAGAACCTTCAAAGCAGTTGTAGGGAAAAGGGAGTTGTTATTTTTGATAAATTATGTATGAAGGGAAGGGTAAGGAGTAGCTCAATCTGTCCTTCCTCTCTCAGGACTTGAACACAAAAGGAAAACAAGGTTTGAGGCTTTTGAATGTTCAGGCAGTGACAGAGACAGCACACAAGTGCTTTTTAGTGACTTTAAGGTCACTGAACATCCTCAGAGAACAGGACACGCCGACATGGCAGTTGTTGATTTGATTTTATTTTTTTTCCCAGATCTCTTTTTCTGTGTGGTTCTCTTTCCCTACATTTTATTCCAGTGCTCCCTTTCCCTCGTGCTTTGACCTACAGCCATTTTAAGGCAAACATTTTATTCCAGTCTCCCCTTTTCTTTATGCTCCAACCACCATTTTTAGGGAATTAAGTCATGTAACCACAGCCTGACCAAAGTTGTGGGGAAGGTTTTTGGTACATCCCTGCAAATGTGCCAGGAATGTCCTTTCCCAAATCTTGCACCCTTCCCTGTGGCACTTGGGGAACATCTGGGTGGATGTGGCAAATCCCAGGAGGAGGTTTGTATTTAAAGAGTGGTCTGAGTCTTGGGGCTGGAGAGAAATCACTAAATCTTCATTAAAACCAGCTGGAGCAGAAGGGTTTGGGGTCACAGCTCCAAGCAGGATGTGAGGAAGGATGTGGTAGGATGGAGAAAAAAACCTTCTGTGGGTGGTGTTCAGTGTCCAGAGTCTGGAGGGGAGTCTCAGGGCTGGGAACAGCAGGTTCATCCTCCAGGATTTCATCTGGGCAGGTCAGAAATAGGCTGAAATTGGCCATGAAGGAGAGAGAGCAAAAAAATCCCACCCTGGGGTGGGATTGACACTGAATTGAGGACAGGAACTGAATCTCTGCTCAGTTCCTGAAGCTGCAGGAATTGCCAGAGCTGGACCAAAGGATGGACCCTGCAGAGACTGGACAGGGAGCTGATGATAATCAGTGAAACAGCCAAAGAGACAGTGCTGCAGAAATGCTGCAAAACCCAGGAATTCCTGCAACACCCTCTAAAAATAGCTAAAAATAGCTCTGCTGCCCAAAAAATCTGCAGCTGGAAATGTTCAAGGCCAGGCTGGACAGGGCTTGGAGCAACCTGGGACAATGGAACACGTCCCTTCTGGTGGCAGGGGTGGAACTGGATTCAAGGTCCCTCCAAACATAAACCATTCTTTAATTCTATGAAAATGTTCTTGCAAAATAAAAGAAAAAAAAAATCAACCAAATCTAAGGTAGAGTGAAAAGATAATTCAACTCCCAAGTGTTAAATAGTAAAAGTCCTTTAGTAACTAATAGTTGCTAATAGTAAAAGTCCTTTTGAGAGCCCTTTAGTCCCCAGGCTGTCCAGCTTTCCTTGGCAGGCAGAGAAAAGCTAAGCAGGAAAACTTTGGCCAAAATGCAGTCCAGGGTTTCAAACATCCCCCCCGGGAGCACAAATCCAATTTCACAGGTGGGAAATGTTCACTAGAGCTGTGCTGGGTGTGGAAATGGTCTGTAGGGATCCAATCTCCAGCTGGATCTTGACAATCCAGTGAGTCCTGGTCTCTAAAAACCCTCGGAAGGATTTCCCTGCAGCACCAGGTTGTGTTCAGGCAGCTGGGATGTGTTTGGTGCTGATAAAATCTCCTGCTAAGTGCCCACTTTGAGTGCTTGGTTTGGAGAGGCAAAAAGGGAGTGGTTTTTTGGGGTGAGTTTTAAAGTAATTAGAGAAAAATGAGGTGGTTCTTGCTTCTTTCTGAGCCCCCCTGAAAGAATATTCTGTGTAGATCAGATCCAGCGTTGGAAAGACATGAACTGGTTGTTGAGTGGGTAAATAAATCTTAACACCAATCTGATATATTAACGACCTACAAAACTTGGGATTAATAATAATGGCTGCAAGTTGCTGGCTGAACTATTTTCCAAGTGTTTGTCCAGAGCAAAATACAGAGGGGTCAGGGGAAGAGACAAAACACAGCTCAGCAACCCAATGACTGCTGCAGGGAAGGAAAAATCTGCTTTTATTAAATGATGCTGGCACAAACAAAAACTATTTCCTTCCCCTCTTGACTTCATTTTTCTCTGCTTGTGCTTTGCATAATGAGCCTGGAGATCCCCTGCTGGTTCAGGCCAGGCTCAGGGGCACTTTCTCCTTTTCCCCCTTGTGCTGCTGTGCATGGAGAGGGTTTTGGATCCACTCCTGGCCGTGACCTGGGGGGCTCAGGCTGCACGTGCAGGCTGAGAACTGCTGGGTTTGGAGTGGTGTTTGTTCATCTGTCAGAGAGGGCTGGGTTCTTTGACTCTTTGTGCAAATCCAGATTTGTTTCCTATCTCTAGGACAGGAAAATCTCCTTAAGGTTCCTCTCCAAGCAGAAGGGAGCACTGGGGAAAGCCTCTCCTTGCACTGCAGCTGTGCCTGCCTTGGGTGGATGGAGCTGCCTCCTGCTTCATTTCTCTGCCTGTGGGCTGGGGGCAGGACTGCTGGGAGTATTTTGCATCTCCAGGTGAGATATTGGTGAGATCTCTCCCGTTTTCCCTTTGATTTCTGTGTCACAAAGGCTTTTGCTGGCCAGCAGTGACCCCATGGGTGCCTCCCTCAGGAGGAGCAGGAGGATATTCCCCTGGTTTATTTTCCTTTGTCTCACCTTCTGCAGCCCCACCTGAGCTCCTTGCTGGTGTGGGAGCTCTGACTTGTGCTCAAAAGGGCTTTTAAAATGTTTCATGGAGTCACAATTGCAATGGAGATTCCTGCAGGAAAGGAGAAGATTCTCCTGTTTTATAAACCCAGCTGCAGGTGGGAGGGGGCTGCTGAAAAACCAGAACCCCATGGATTGATTTCCTCACCACCAGCAAACTGGAGAGAAGAGTAATGAGGTGAAGGGAAACCAGGAGATGTGCCCAGCCAGCTGGAAACCCTCCAGCCCTGAAAATGAACCATAAAAAGCTGATTTGTGGGTCTGAGGTTATGGTGCTCAATGTGTCCTCAGCACCTCACTGAGGGAATCCCAGAGTGGATTGGGAGGGACCTTAAAGCCACCAGATTGGAATCCCAGAATAGTTTGGGTTGGAAAAGACATTAAAGCTCATCCAGTTCCACCTCCTGCCATGGACAGGGACAACTTCCACTGTCCCAGGCTGCTCCAAGCCCTGCTCAGCCCGGCCTTGGACACTGCCAGGGATCCAGGGGCAGCCACAACTTCTCTGGGAATTCCCAGCCCCTCCCCACCCTCCCAGGGAACAATTCCTTCCCAATATCCCACCAAAACCTCCTCTTTTCCAGTCTGAAGCCATTCCCTGTGTCCTGTCACTCCATCCCTTGTCCAAAGCCTCTCTCCATCTTTTTTTGTGGCTTCCTTTAGGCGCTGGAAAGGGCAGTGAGGTTCCCCCAAGAGCTTTCCCTTCTCCACTGGGACAATCCCAGTCCTCCCAGTCTCACACAATGTCAGAGGTGCAGAACTCAGTGTGTGCAGTGCCAGATCCCAGCTCAGGGAGGGTTCCTGCCCTGTGCTGTCCCCTGCCTGTCCCCCTCTGCTGGCCCCTCTTTGTGCCCCTCTGCTGTCCCATGTCTGTCCCCCTCTGCTGTCCCCTGCCTGTCACCCTGATTTTTCAGCCTTCTGATTGTTTCTCATTTCATGAGAAAACTAGAGTTTTCTCACACTTGTAACAAAAGCAAAGACTGATGTTTTGTAAATACATTCCTTCCAGGGGAAAAGACAAATTGATGAGCTGCTGGTTTGACCAGTGGGGTCTGAGGGGTGTCAACCTTGTCCCCCCAGTTGCTGGTCAAAGTCCAAACTCTATTTAAACCCTGAATCTAAAACTAAAGTTCTTCTTTTTCTTGCTCTCAGCTTGACGGGTCAGTGTAGTTCTTTCCATGTCCTCTTGCAACAGTCCCCCACTGCTGTCCCCTGCCTGTCCCCCTCTGCTGTCCCCTCCCTGCCTGGCCTCTGCACAGCCAGCCCTCTTTGCCAAATGCAGGAGTCAGGGGTAAACAAATTCCTTATGTAACTTTTCAGCTGCCAGGAAATGTGATCGTTTTTGACCCCTGCTGTCTGACTGGAGCACTCGATGGGAGGCAGGGAAGGTGCCTACAGAAATGAGTGGCTTTCCTTCATTCCAGGACACGGTTGACATTGCAAATCAGCTCCCAGGGCTGAGATCTGTGGCTGGGGTAAATCACTGTGACTCTCTGAGCTGGGCTGGAACACTGTAATGTTCATTCAGCGTTACAAGTTGAATTGTAACAGCAAAACTGCTTAGTGCTTGCTCTGTGTAATGCCCTGAGCTGCGGGGCCAGGACAGGCAGAAGGCACCAACCCCAAATGTCCTCTAGGACCTGGCTGAGGAACCTGGCAGGTTCATTAGTGACACAGAATGGTGCTGAGCAGCATTTCTGCTCTTCCTTCCTGCAGCACCCTGAACCTGAATTGCCAGTGTAAAACGTGGACGTGGAATTCTGTCCCTGTTGGGAGCAGCCCTGTCCAGGTGCTGGGACAGGAGATGTCACTACCTGGGAATGAAAAACTTCAAAGCATTTTTTCCTGCCTGACTGAGCTGCACTTACCCTCTAGTCCCAGTGCTCCAGTGTCTGGTGGTCATTAACCACTGTTCCTCATTTACTTGGCAATTAAAGGACGATTATGGGGAGGAATTTGAGTTGGTGAAGCACCGGGAGAACAAGGAGATGCTATCTCGATGCAAAATTATTTTATTTTTTAAAAGCTCCTTTTGTTTAAATATGCCTCATCTCAGGGGTAGTTTAAAGTGCGTAATAGTCCATAGAACACTTGTGCAGACTTGATGCATTATGATATTTTTATGTGGCGTTTGAAAAATTACAAAGGGAAGGGTTTACTTGCTTTAAAACACTTTCCACTAAAAAGCCACACAGCTCCATCCAACACCAGTGATTGTTATGAATAATAGAAAATTGTCAGTGAGCACTTCAAGATGACTCGATGATGTTTTGAAGTTCCCTTATCCCAAAGCACTTACCAAGGCTGTTGGGGAGGGTTTGGAATTAATGCTGGACGTTATTGTGATGCCTTGGGAAGGCTGAGCTGGAACAGAGACTGGACAGAGTTAGAAAATAAAGTAGATATTTATTAAAAGGCCTTTAAGGATCCACCTTGGGCAGGACAAGAGCCTGGCCAGGGCTACACCCAAGGTGGACACAAAATGGTCACAAAATGGACACAAAATGGTCACAAAATGGTCACAAAACGGACCCAAAATGGTCACAAAATGGATGCAAACTGGGGGTCAATGACTTCATTACCTGAAGCCATAATTGGAAGATTAATCCCCAAAAAGCAAATGGACCAAACTGATAAAAGTGTGAAAACCCGTGATGCCCCATCATCCATTTTTGGGTGCAGTCCCTGGGGGGCTTTGTCTGCCCTAAATGCACCTGAAGGCCCTACAATAAATACAACTTCTTTTTATCCCCTTAATTCTGTCTGCACTCTGTTTTTAGGCAGCCCTGAAAAAAGGCATCACCATCAGCTCCTCCACTCCTCCCCATGGATTCTCCTGGCTTGGCACAGAGCCTGGCCCTGCCCAGGGCGTTCTGCCTTTGCTCAGCTGAGTTGATTTCCTGGGACAGACAAGAGCTGGTGGAGCAGCAGAGCTGCTGCCTCCTGCTGCACCTGCAGCACGTGGGAAGGCAGGGCCGTGGCTCCCGTGCTCCAAGCAGAAGGTGAATCCACAGGAGGATGGAGCCCAGCCCCACCCAGGAGCTGGCACCTCATTCCCAGCTCCATGGAGACACCTGTTTCTCCCCTCTTTGTTCATTTCTCAGTGTCTTCCATCAGTGAGGCTTCCTAAAATAACAATATTTGTGTTTGCACCCAGGTCTGAGTTTGCAGCCCTGAGCACGAGGAGGATTTTACAGCCCCTGGGAATTTGAGTTTGCTCTGAGCTCAGCTGAGGGCTCACCACAGGTTGGGTTTTTCTGGCAAGGCTTTGAGTGCTCACCACAGGTTGGGTTTTTCTGGCAAGGCTTTGAGTGCTCAGCACAGGTTGGGTTTTTCTGGCAAGGCTTTGAGTGCCCAGCACACGTTGGGGTTTTCTGGCAAGGCTTTGAGAGCTTTTGCCATCCGTGGCTGTGATGCTGTGGCCTTACCAAGCTCAGACTCTTTGGGAAGAGGGAATTTCTGGATTTTGGAAGGCATCAAACTCCTGCTGAGCTCTTTTTGCTGCGTGGGTGTGACAGAACCAAACTGTGTTCACCCTAAACAAGTTGTCCTTTGTCACTGGGTCAGCCTGGCTCGCAGTGAGACCTCCCTGACTTGCCAGCATTAAGGAGGAGCAGAAGTGTTCTTCAAAAGCAGGAATTATCCCATTATCCCATGGGAGAGGCAGGGAAAAGGGAACACAGGAAAGGACAAGTGGAACTGGATGATAAAGCTGAGATTGTCTCTCCTCTGCTTTCATTTGAAGTCCCCTGGGGGCTCAGCATGAACGAATGTCATGGGACAGGCTCAGCAACCCGGGTTGGGATGTGTCTGTGCCTCACAGATTGATGCAGAGGAGACCAAATAAACGAGGCCCTGTGATATTTGTGCAGACAAAAACAGGATTTGGCCGTCCAGAACCACTTGTTACTGCCTGGGAGGACAGCAAATGTGTCTGAACTTGCCCTTTAAAGGGAAGGTTTTTAATTTTGGAGGGTTTTTGAAATCCTGGCCTGTGTTTTCTGGCTCTCACATCTGCACTGGGCCACCAGGTATTACAATTGATCCCTTTTGGGCTCTCTTTTGGAGAACTGAGCAAGTGAAGCTCTCCCTTTTAATTCATATTAGTTACTGGGCAGGGTTTTTGCAGCCAAGCTGCTTGAAAATAGTAAATCTGAACAGGAAAAAAAATCCATTTTTAAATCATTAAAAGCATTAAAAGTGACCTTTACCTGCTGCAAACATAATCCGTTAATAATGTGTCTTGTCCTGGACAGATAATGGGGATCTTCCAGCCGGGGATTAAAGGCTTGTGCAAACTCAGCTGCTGATTTCCTGGGGAAATCTGTGCTTTTGGAAATCACAGCTGGTACCCAGGGGTGCTGCCACCTGGATTAGGCCTTCCACTTTGTGCCTCTCCCAGATTTCAAAGCATGCACAAGTTTCTGCTGGAATAACTCTGAAAACTCGGGATCTCTGAGCAAGGGGGTGATGCCACAGCAGCTTTTTTTGGTTGTGTTTGCTTCAGAATAATTTCTGGAGTTCTGGAACAGGGATTAGGCTCTGTGGGACAGATTTAGGGTGGCTTAAATTCAGGTTGCTGCTTGTTCTAAAGGAAGAAAATCCAACAAGAAATGCAGTGTATGGATATTTTTAGCTGTAAGTCAGCATGCCACGGTTGGTCTGATGGGATCCTCTCTGGACAATCTCAGCTGTTAAATTCACACAGGACCTGAGCGAGTTCCTTGTAGCTCTTGTCCAAAGTAGGAACCAGAAGCTGGTCTGGGATTGTCCCTGGTGCCAGCCAGAGCTGTTTTCCTGCTGGGAATATCACCCACATTTCCAGGGGACACCGGGGTGGATGAGCCCTGAGGATTTTTGTCGGGTTATTCCTTTTTCTGACCCAGAGATGGGGCAACTGAGAGGTGTTTTAAAGACTTTTATTCCATTTTCAGTCTCATGAGAAGGGTGAGAAGGTGTAAATGTTACAATTCACGCCATCACAATCAGAACCTAAACTATTTCTTAATTACAATCCATTATAAGTGGGTTTTGACCTATCAGCTTTTGCCACACAATGGTGTAAATGCCTTAAAGCCAATCATCTAAAATTACCCCTTTTGGGTCCTACCACAGTGCATCTTTCACAGCTCTATTTTCATATTTATATGTTTCAGATATTCACCTCTCATAGTTCTGTTTCTCCAAAGTATCCAGTCTTATTTGCAAAGCCATCATTTAAAACTTGTTTCCAGTTCCATTTCTGGAATGCCTGTCCTATCCCATGGCATTTCTAAGTCAGCATTTTTTATCTCAGAGTTTGCACACAAGTGCACAGGACTGTGTGAGCCTTCTGCCAGGCTTTGAGAATCCTCCACAAATCCATTTCCCAACAGATTTTTCACCGGGATTTCAGATTTAAAAATCCACATTTTTGGCCTCGGCTTTGCTTCTAGAGAAGGCTGTGACAGCACAGCCAGCACAGAGCTCCTGGCTCGGTGTGCTAGGGGACAGGGAGGGAGGTGTTGGCATTGTCACCACCATTGTCACCTCATCCATCTCCCCGTGCCTGAGTCACTGCTGCAAAGGGAAGTCGAATTTTGGGAACACTCTGACAAAACCTCGCGCAACTCTCGCCGCAGCTGAGGAGGTTTGGCGGGGCCTGGGAGGTGTCAGCTTGATTTATCACTCAGCTCCTGCAGAAAATAAACAGTCCTGGTGGCAGGACAGAGCCTTCTCCATTGAGGAGCCATCAGGTTTTCTGAGGAGGTGGCTCTGGGAGGGCAGGGGAGCAGGATCAGAGCTGCCTCAGCACTGAGAGCTCGTTCCTGCAGCAAACTCAGGGGAAAACAGCTCTGGCTGCTTTCCCTCTGCTGGGAATGAAGGGAAAATGAAATGGGAATGGACCAAAGAGCAGCTGCTCTGCGTAGAAGCCTCATTTGTGGGGCTCACACGGCAGGTGAAGATGTCCAAGCCTCGGGAGGGACCCCTCGGGGACAGTTCTCTGCCTGGACAGACCTTCCATGGGGTCTGCAGCATGTGGTGGAGTCCCCATCCCTGGAGGTGTCCAAGGAAGGGCTGGAGGTGGCACTCAGTGCTCTGGGCTGGGGACAACGTGGGGATGGGTCACAGCTTGGACTCGATGCTCTTGGAGGTAATTTCCAACCTAAATTCTGGGATTCTGTGACTTTGCTTGGGACAAATGGGAGTGTGAGTCCACAGGACATCAGCCCATCATGCTCTGCCCCATGAGAAACACATTTCGGATCCCTCAGGTGCCCTCAGCCTTCCTGGAGGCAGGAGACACAAGGAGGAGCGTGGTGGTTTTGTGGTTCTCCAATTTTTCAATTTCCTAGCCAACCAGATAATGTGGTGGGTCGAGTTCCCACTGGAATTGTTCACTCTTTTTCTGCTGTGAGATGGGATTAGGAGAGGAGCAAAGCAGGAGTGGAGAAAGGGGTGCAGCCACACCCCAGATTAGCTAGGATCAGAACAGGAAGATAAATCCAAGGGTTTGGAGGGGATGGAATGGTGAAAGGGGTTCAGCCACACCCCAGATGAGCTGGGAGCAGAGCAGGATGATAAATCCAAGGGTTTGGAGAGGATGGAGTGGTGAAAGAGGTGCAGCCACACCTCAGGTGAGCTGGGATGAGAACAGGAAGATAAATCCAAGGGTTTGGGGGGGTCTTCTGGACTTTCTGTTGCACTCAGCAGGGCCTGAGGCTGTGGTGGGAGAGAGAAGAGCATTTATTCAGCCACAGCAGCTGCTGCTTTTCCTGCTTCCCAACCATCCAACGGGATCCATGTGAACCCCACGGTGCCGTTATTGCCAGCAGGGATTTCCCAGGCAGCCTAAGTGCTTAAATCTCATTAAAACCCAGCAGGAACTGGGCCTTGTTGGTCTCATTCATGCCTTTGAACAAACCAAACTTTGCATTCCTTGTCTTTAAGGGGTTTTTCCTCTGGATGGAGCAGGCTGCAGTAGCTTGGGCTCAGTGTACTCCTCACCTCTGCATTTCAAAGCTGCTCACAAGGTGCATTTGGGCTGCTCAGGGCTGCTCCAGCCCATTATTTAGGAAGTATGGAGCAGGGGATGAGTCAAGGAAGTGATTTTCCCAGGAATGGATGGGGGCAATAAACATCTCCCTGCTCATAACCCAGCAGCTCTGAAGAGCTACTGCCGGGCTGCTCTGCTGCTGCCGGGCTGCTCTGCACTCAGATTGCAATTAGGTTGTGTATTAAATTAAAAATAAAAAACAAAACAGCGGAGTTGAGCTGTGCTGTAACTCACTGAAGGTGAAGTTCACCCCTGTTGTGCAGTGCTGGGTTCTGTAAAACTTCTTCCCCCTGTTGATTTTCATGTGTTTGCAGCACTGGCACATTCCTTTTGTCCATGGAGAATTGTGGAGTGGCTTGGGTTGGAAGGGACCTTAAAAATCACCTGATTTCACACCCCTGCCATGTGCAGGGACACCTTCCACTGTCCCAGGCTGCCCCAAGCCCTGTCCAAGCTGGCCTTGGACACTTCCAGGGATGAGGCATTGTCCTGGGTTGTAGTATAAGATATGCAAAAGTATTCTATCACCATCTTCATCAACTGTTGAAACCAATTGCTGAAGCAGTGTTCTTCCAGGTTCTCCCTCCCTTTTCTGTTAATGGGTCTTCTGTTAATGGGTCTTCTGTAATGGGTCTTCTGCATGACTCACAGATCACTCCCACCGGGAGTTATCTCTCGTTAATGGGCCATCAAGGACTCATTTCATGACTGTCTCTCCTTAATGGGCCATCAAGGCCCCCCTGTGTGACTCATCATCCCACTGTGAGATGCTCCGCCCAGGGGGAGGAGCCAAGCATTCTCACCTGGATATAA
>JBBMKD010000079.1:4286628-4300017 GCA_037834095.1 Argya squamiceps | reverse complement strand
CCTTTTTTTCTTCTTCCTATTAAATTGTATTTCTGACTTGGAGCCTCTCACTCGTTTTGCTTTCAAACCACTACAGGCATCTACACCCTGGGCAGAACTTGGCCTCCAGGAGCGGCAGGTTTTAATTTCAGAGGCTGCATTCCAGCCAGACCTCCTGTGTTGGAAGGCTGTGGAGGTTTGGGATGTTAATTTATCTCCTGGAAGAGGTGGATACCTTTCATGTTGTGCTTCATAGTTCCCCTCAGTATCCAAACACCCCAAACTGCACTCCAGAGGAAGCTGAGGAGTTTCTTGAACCCCAAGTGCTTGAGCTGAATTTAAATTCAGCTCTTAGACAGCACAACTGGAACAGTCCCTACATTTAAAGTTTGTCCCAGCCAGCAGCACCCTTTAAAGTGCAGGTCAGCCTTCCTCCAAGTGTGACCTCTCCTCTCAACTCCTGGATTTTGAACACTGCCACTGGAGTTACATTTCCAAGACTTTCTTCAAAGGCCCGAGGATGGGAAGCTGAATTTTTGTTCTGCTCTTTTTGAAGGCTGAGTTTCTCATGAAATAACATTACGGCAGGAACTGGGAGCAGAAAAATTAACATGATCAAAGGTGGCAGAGTCTGTTAGATTGGGCAAATGCCTTATTTGATTTGTGTCTGCAGCAGTGGTCACACTGCTGTGTCCTCAGAGCCTCACACATCTGAGACTTTGTGAGTAATGTACACTCACAGGTTATTGTGAAAGGGCAAAAAGCCCCAACCAAATCCCTTTGCAGGCTTTAAACCTTTTTTTTTTTTAATGAGTGCTGTCCCGTGTGGGCAGAATGAGGATGAGCCACACTGAAGTCTGACTCAAACAGGTGAAACATCCCTGGATGCTGCCCTTTTCCACAGCCACCAGTGGCCTGCCCTTGCTTTGGCACATCAGTCCCCTCATCCATCCTGCCAGGCCCCCAGATGGATCCCTGCCCTGGAATCAAAAGGGGAATTTTAATGAATACCTGACCCTTTGGAATTTGTGACTCTGAGATGATTCCAGGGAGTCTGTGGGACCTGTGAGCCATCCTGAGCTGCCACAGAGCCAGGCCTCAGCAGCTCTCAGGGCTTTTTTTTTGTAGCTTCAAGGAGGTCATCACCAGTGCAGCCCAGTCTGACACAGTGCTTACAAACATAATTAGTGCAGGAAACCTTTTCCCTCTGTCCAGGAGGTGACTTTTCATTAAATGAGGGGAAGGAAAGGCCATGAGGAAGCCTTTGTCACATGGCAATAGCCAGTTCCACCTCCAGTCCAGGTTCCAGCCTGGCGATGGATAGAGAACTTCATAAATCTTAAATGCTTACAGAGAATAGAAACATTTTGCTCTTTCTCCTGGAAAAATGTTCCTTCTCAGTTTGGCAGCAGCTGGTTTTGCTGGGAAGTGTTTGTTGGTGTTTCTCTGTCTCCCTCCATCTCTCACCTTGGCTGGCTGGTTTTTGTCTGAGAACTTCTCCCAGCCCTGGCTGATTCCCTGGGCATGCCTGGGAGAGCAGCAGCAGGAGAAAAAGGTCACAGGAAAGACAGAAAGATGTGAGAGAAGAGAGGAGTAAGTGGAGGAGACAGGAGGAGGTTTTGCTGTCTTGCACAAGGAATAATGTGAGTCAGGCAGAGGAAGGGGCCTGGAACAGAAGGAAAAAGTGGTGTGAGAGTGAAGAGGAAAGGGAGAGGGAGATGTGGAGCAAGAAGGAGAGTAAGGAGGTAAAAGGGGGTTTGGAAGAATGATGGAAGAGAATGGAGGCTTTCCATGGTCAGCTCTGTGCTGTTCTCTCAGCTGGGAATGAGGGATCTTCCTCCTGGGAATGAAGGATCTCCCTCCTTGGGATCTCATTCCTCAGCTGGGAATGAGGGATCTCCCTCCTTGGAACCTCATCCCTCAGCTGGGAATGAGAGATCTCCTTCCTTGGGATCTCATCCCTCAGCTGGGAATGAGGGATCTCCTTCCTTGGGATCTCATTCCTCTGCTGGGAATGAGGGATCTCCTTCCTTGGGATCTCATTCCTCTGCTGGGAATGAGGGATCTCCCTCCTGGGAATGAGGGATCTCCCTTCTTGGGATCTGATCCCTCAGCTGGGAATGAGGGATCTCCCTTCTTGGAACCTCATTCCTCTCCTGGGAATGAGGGATCTCTCTCCTGGGAATGAGGGATCTCTCTCCTGGGATCTCATCTCTCAGGTGAATGAGGGATCTTCCACAGTCCCCTTCATCCCCAGGGCACCAAAGAGGTTCTGGCAGGGCCACTGTGGGGCCTTGGCACAGCAAGTCCAGCTGTGCTTGGATTTGATCTTGGAGGTGTTTTCCAATCTTAAAGATTCTGGAATTCTATAATTCTCGGCCTCTGAGAAAAACTGAAAAGCTGTGGGAGGAGAAATGAAGCAGCCAAAACTGGGAATGTTAAAGAGGAACATTAAATAAAGTGTAACAGCCCCATCCTCCTCTGGAACAGCAGGCTGGAAAGGGCTGTTCCAGGGATGGGAATTTAAGATTGTGATCAGTTCTGTGCTCCATCAACCTGCCCAGACTCTCCAGTGCAAGCCAGAAGTGTTGCACCACTGAATTTTGTGGGATTCCCTCTCTTTTTCCCGTTGGAAAGCAGCAATGATCCCTTTCCCACTGAGCAGGGCTGGTTTTCCTCCTCCTTGGCCGTGGCAGTTCCTTGGCAGCACCGCCTGGGCTGAGCTGCTCCTCGCTGGGGAAGGAGTTAAGATGAACTCAAAAGCATTAAGGCCTCTTTAATTCAGAAGAGGAGGGTTTTGTGTCATGGTCTCACACAGTTTAACTAATCTACTTTAAAATTAATTTGCTTTAATTTTCCTTAGGGCCCTCATGTGGATATACCCTTAAATACCTAGAATAAATAACAGGTAACTGGGTTGTAAATCACCACAAGTAATTGTGTACCTACTTCCCTGTTGTAAATCAGCAATAACTCCAGAGGGGCTGATTCTCTCAGTGTATACCTGCAATAAACGAGGAGTAGCCTGCTGTAAGTCAATAAAGGTAATTTTCTTCTTACTTTCCTGGGATAAAACAAGAGTTAGGAGCTCGGCTGAGAGAAATTCAAAGCAAGAGGGTGAATATTTTTGCTTCTGAAGATAATTATTGACAGAACAACTGATCAGGGGCTGTAATGGACTCGGTGGGACTGCAGAGTTCTTGTCTCAAGCTCAGCTCACTCCCTGAGCCTGCCCTTGTTCAAGCAGGGATGAGCAGGGAGGAAGTTCCCTGGCCTGTGGTAGGCAGAGCTTCATCCTAAATGAGCATTATTTACTTCTTGCACAAAAACCTCCCACCTTGTTACCCCTGGGAGAGCCTGGGAAGGGCAGGAGCACTCTGGAAAGCTCCAGGTTGCTGAGGAGGAGGCATTAAAGGGGCCAGGAAAGGCTGAGGCAGGGTTATCCCACCTCTCCTGGATCCCTCCTGGGATTTCTGCAGCCAAGGTCTGGCTCGGGGGGAGAGCTGAGTGTGGCAAAGGAAGGAATTCATTCCTGTCCCCCACCCCTGCATGAAAGTCAACTCCTGGAATCATGGAATGTTTTGGCTGAGAAGGAATATTGAAGATTTGTCCCATCCATGCCATGGGTAGGGACATCTTCCACCATCCCAGGCTCCTCCAACCTGGCCTTGGACACTGCCAGGGATCCAGGGGCAGCCACAGCTTCTCTGGGAAATCCATTCCAGCCCCTCCCCACCCTCACAGGGAGGAATTCCTTCCCAATGTCCCAACTAACCCTGCCCTCCTCCAGCTTAAGGCCATTCCCCCTTGTCCTGTCACTCCAGGTCCTTCTCAAAGGGCAAAACTTCCCCAATTTCCAGGTCCTGCATCAAACCATCACAGCTCTGTGAGGTTTCCAACGCCCACCCAGGGAAAATAAATGTGAATTTGGATGAGCTGGAGCTGTTGGAGCCACCAATGCTTGGTGGTCAACCTGAGAGACCCCTGCACTGTGCAGTGACCGAGTTTTGTCACACCCTTGCACCTGAGCCAGCTCCAAGGTGAAGCTGCACTGGTGGCACCTAAAAAGCCAAATTTGCAGCAAAATATTTGGTGGGAACAGTGTGAGGTTCTGTCAGTAAAATGTCAGGGTACTCAACTGCTGCCTGACACCCTGAACTCCTTCCTTCCTTCCCCTCTTTGTCCATCTCTGTAAGCCCAAGCAGGATTTATAACTCAGGACTCTGAAAAAATAACTCCTTTACAGTAATGCTGTTACATCATATGTTAGATTTCTTTTTTTTTTTTTTTTTCCCCTTCTGACAAAACAGCCTCTGGCAAATTTTCCACTCAAGTCTAAAAATTGTGTGTTGCTTCCCGGAGCCGAGCCCTTCTCCTGCTGCACCACGGCACGATGACAGACGAACATAATTAGCAAAGTGAGTAGAAACCCCATCTGATGTTGTGGCATTTCACACCCTATTTACAGAGGAATTAACACCTTCACTGTCGCTCTCGGGACATCGCCTTTCCCTCAGCTCAGGAGGATTTGTGTTGAGGAGAAAATTGATTTAATCACGTGCCAATCTGCCTCCCTGAGGGGTCTGTGGGTCTCTCCCCTTGGGTCTCATGGCTCCTACACAGAAATAGTCCCCAGCTCGAAAGTTTTTATTATTTTCTTACTAATTTGCTTCAGCCTTGTGCTTGCTGCCCAAATCCCTGGCTGTGACTCAGAACTGAACTCTCAACTCCCCAGGGATTTTTATTTGTGTGGATAAAGCTGGGCCTGCTCTCATTAGCAAGGCTCCATCACCAGGATCCTCCAGGAGAGGGGTTTGGATCCTTTCCCTGTTTCAGCACAGCGATGGGAAGGTCCAAAGTTGAGCAGAGGAGTGAAAAAGGGCTGCTTGCTTTATTGTCAGATCCTATTGATCAGAGCTTGGCCTTAAAGCTGCTAAAGTGGAACAAAAACATGGAATAAGGGATAACAGCTGGTTTCACCAGGCTGAGTGGGGGTTTTGTTGGGGATCTTTCATTTCCATGGTGAGTCAGGGCTGTGAATAGATCACCCATAGATTTGTGTGTCATCTGGAAAGAGTTTTTGGGGTTGGAAAAATCTGGAAACGTCTTTGTTTCGTGCTTTCATTGCCATAACAGATCTGCTCTCAGAAGGAATCCACTCTGGAAGAGGAGCTGAATGAATGTATGCATGAGCAGAGGCCGTGTGCCTGCATGAAAATGGGAAAACTCCATCTTTTATGCAAAGTGGGAGAAGAGAGATTGTGCTTTCTGTGGCTCACGTGGAGGAGCACTAAGGAAAGCTCACCCAAGCCAAATCCCAAAGCTTTGGGGAGAAAATCCAGTTCCTGAGGGCAGGCTCAGGAGGAATCTCTTTTGGGGCATCATTACTGGCTCATAAGAGACACTTTCAGTTCTTCAGCTGGATTTTTTTGTGATTTCCCTTGCCATAAGCCCAGGCTTTCCTTCTCCTGTTAATATTTGCCCAAATCTCAGTTTTTCCATCCCTTTCTCCCCACTCTGTGCCTGCCCCCTCACTCCCCAAGGACTCCATCTCCCAGGAGGTTCTGTGACTCCTGTTTTGCAGCAGGCTCTGTGTGAGACACTGCAGAGGAGTGAGTTAAAACCACGACTGAAACTTCCATGGGAGAAACGGATGGAGAACTAAGGAAATGGGACTCAGCAGGCTCTCCTAAAATCACCTGCCAGGCTGCTCCCTTGGCTCAGAGCCCTTTTCCAGCCCAGCTCCCTCCCCTTCCCGGGCAGCAGAGCAGATTCTGTTTGACAGGGCTGATCCTCGGAGTTAAAAGTTTATTCCTCCATCAGCACATTAATGAAAAGAGAAATGTAGCTCGGGGAGGAAGGCTTACGAAACGAAAATCAAACTAAATCTATCAATTCCCCGTGCTGAATAAATGAATCTATTAAGGTGGGGCGAGATGCCTGGCAGATAAAGGGTGTTCCACATAAAACCAGGGAGGAAAAGCCAGCCAGCCCTGTGCAAACCCGGCTCTGAGCGCTGGGATTGTCTCCTGTGTGCTCTCAGCTTTTCCACCTGAGCCACAATTTTCGAGTTGCTCTGCTGTGAGGAGAACGTTCCTCGTCTGGGGTCGGGTTAGGGAAAGTCAATGGGAAGAAATGCCAACAGATGGCGCTTGGGAATACACGGAGCAGGGAATTAGGGAGCGATGGAGAACTCGTCCTTGTGTAAAACGTTCCTGGGTGAGCTCCTGGATTTGCTCCTCCCGGGGAGCACAGGGATGGGTGGATGCTCCTCCTGCCATCCCTGGCCATCCTGCCTGGTGCTGCCTCTCCCCAGTCGCTCTGGTTTGGATTTCAAAGCCGACAAAGGCTTTGGAGATGAGATAAGCGGGGCTGGCCAAGCCGGGTCGCCGAGGAGCTGGCCCGGGTCCATGGTGGGTAAATCACGGCTCTACCTGCAGTGACAGCAGTAATTTATCTCGGCCTGGAAAAAAAGCTGCTGCTTCCCATCCTGGGTTCTGAGGGTCATTCATCACTTTTTGTTATTTTTATAACAGAAGGGAGAGTGCTGGTTTCCCTCCCCCCCATCGCCTCCAGCCGCTCCCTGGGGACAAATTAGCTGCTCTGAAAATGGATGAGCTCAGGGGCTGTTACATTTCTGTTTTTAATAGTGTAACCAAAGCCCCGGGACCCTGCAGGGCTCCCCTGAGCAGGGGCAGATGGAGCAAGGCTGTGGAGCTGTGCCAGGGGGAGGATGTGGCCTTTGGGTCCTGCTGCTGAGGTGGCAGGTGGTGTCATCCCCAGGCCTGGTGGTGTCTCTGAATCCAGCACAGCTTCCAGAGAGTGCTGCCAAGGTTTGTGATCTGGGCTGGGCAGGATTTGGGGGTTTCTCTGGAGACCTCACTGCTAGAAAGGAGGGCTGCTGATGCCTCCTCATCTCTGGTGTCTGATCCTGTGCCAGACTCAGCCATTGTGGGAACACTCAGCTCTGTTTCCTCAGGACACTGAGCTCTGCACAACCACAGGGTTCTACGTCCAGGCACAAACAGGTACAGGTTTTATCTCTGCTGGTTTGCTTGGATACATGAATGTATATTCAATAAATTCTTTTTGAGAGAGATCTGCTGAACACTCACAGAGAAGCTGTGGTTGCCCCTGGATCCCTGGAATGTCCAAGGCCAGGTTGGATGGGGCTTGGATCAACCGGAGAGAGTGGAAGGTGTCCCTGGAATGATCTTTAAGATCTCTTCCCACTCAAACCATCCCGTGATGATTCTGTGATATATTCCCAGCCCATCCTGGATCTGCCATTGCCCTCCTGCTGTGTGCTGAGGCTTTAGAGGAATTTTTTCCTTTATGTCTGACACCTTTGGGCCCTCAGCAGCTGTACCCAGGCAGCATGAGAGGGAAGATTGGACTCGGAGTCCTTGGGGAGGATCCAGGTGCTCCACCATCCCTTTCTGGCTGAGGGGACGTTGCTTCAATGACTCTGCCAGTCACTGTCCCTCAGCCTGTCTGTCACTCCTTGTGCAGCTGGAGAATTCACGTCACACAGTGGCCAAAAGTGGCAGATTTTTCTGTCTGGAAGGGGCCATTTTACATCATTCTGGGCCCCAGGGAACAGAGGCTGTGAGGTGGCATCCACAGCCCCATTTCCATGGAAATTTCCCAGCAGCAGGGGAGGCCCTGGATGGATTCACTTACCAGGACGTTGCAGATGGGCAGATTTGCCTTGTAGTGCTGGAAATTGCTTTTGTGTCTCACACGTCACCGTGGTGAGCCTGCTCAGAGGAAGGGCAAGGAGGAGAAAGGGATGGGATCCTGCTCCCTCCTCTCCTCTGCCTTCCCCCACTTCAGGGGAAGATTCTGGAGCTGCAGATTGTGATGGAGATCACAGAATTGTGGGGTGGTTTGGGTTGGAAGGGACCTTAAAGCTCATCCAGTTCCACCCCCTGCTGATGCCTTAGGATTTTAGCTTTTATATTTTTCATATATTTGTAATCCTGCAATTCTTTAGTGTGTAACTCTAAACTCCACACACAGTGTGAGCTGCTGCTTCCCCATTTTGGTCAGACACAAGAATTCCTCTCCAGGCCTGGCAATCAAGGACACCTCACTGCCTCAGGGCCTGAGAAATGGAAACAAAAGTGAATTTGGGGGAGCAAACTTGGGGTAAATGACTCCATTACCTGATGCTATAATTGGAAGATTAACCCCCAATATGCAAATGGACCAAACTTATAAAAAACCTGTGACCTGTCATCCATTTTTGGGTGTAGCCCCTAGGGGAGACTCATCTGCCTTAAATGTACCTGAAGGCCCTTCAATAAACAGAACTGCTTTTTATTCCCTTAATTTTGTCTGTCTTCTGTTTTTAGGCAGCCCCAAGAGGCACCAGTGCCATGGCTGGGATGCAGCTGCAGACAGATGTTGTTGGAGTTGGTGCTGTCTGATGTTTCTGGCCCCAGCATGACTGCAGAGGCTGTGCTGGGGGTAACCTCTGCCAGACCTGCCTTGCAGAGTAGATTTGGATTCTCATTTTGGGTTTTGTTGGTTTTTTTTTTTTTCCCTTTTCTTGCTTGCACAATGCAGAACCTCAGCTGCCTTGGCTGTGTCAGGGTGGTGATTATTTATTGTCATTTGCAATGGCCTGGGGACAAGCACAGACCATGTACAGCCATTAAAGGCTTTTTTGGAGAACTCAGGAGGGGCCAGGCCCTCTCAGGAAGCAAAGCTTCATTCCCTTGGCTGCAGGGAGCAGCAGGGCCTCGTGCTCACCATGGCCATGGTTCAGGGCTCCTCCACAGCCTCCCTAATTGAGTCATTTGTCTCCCCAAACACTCACCGGCCTCACTGAAGATTTGTGGGTTCTCTTCATTATTAGTGTCATTAATTTTTATTTCGGCAGAATTGATGGCCTTGTCCATGGAAATTGGTCTGAAGTTGTGTCTGGAAAATGCACTTAGGGGCTGGTGGGGATGGAGAGCCCAGGGGTTGGGGGGCCCTGGGGGTCACCTGGGCCACAGCCAGAGCCACGGGGCCACATTTCCTTGAGAAAGGTGCTCATGAAACCTGGAGGTGACAGAAGAGTTTGTGGGTGGGATTTAGGCCACCTAAATACTCCTCCAAGAGAAACAAGGCTTCCTGACTATCAGTTTATTGTTTTCTCCTTTTTCTGAGGGTCTCACTGCCCAGACAGTGTGGAGGGGTCAGATTTCCCAGGCAAAGAACAAAAATCCAAATGTCTCGGGTGATTTTTGTCCTGTTCTCCCTGGAGAGAAGTCACGTTGCTGTTGCAGGTGTTGCTGGTCCAAGAGGGGACCTCTCCCTGCTGAGCCCAGCTGGGGCAGAGGCCGTGGGCAGCAGAGCTGAGGGCAGGCACCTGCATGTGCTCATCTGCATCCTTCCCTTGCCAAAAATCAACATTTCCACCTTCTTGTCAATCCGAGGAGGTGAGGACATGGCTGTGACTCCTGTCCTTGCTGGGACAGCCCTGGAGGATGAGGATGAGGATGAGGATGAAGATGAGGATGATGATTCAAAGCCTGCAGTTGTGTGGAGCCATGGTTGGAAACCTTGGCTGCCACTTGGTTTTGGTGTTGTTTTCGGTTTGTTGGGTTTTTTTTTTAATTCACTCTTCCACTTAAACTCTTCATTTCACTGCCACTTGCTGGGCCTGCCAGCTGCTAACAACCACCAAGGGACTCCAGGCAGCTTTGCAGACTGCCTCAGAATGCCTCAGGCAAAGCCTGAAACGCATAAAACATGAAAATAACCTTTTGTGTTGGCTTGCAGCCTCACACCCTCCATCCTCCCTGGGGTGGGGAGTGATAGGTGAGGCTCACATCCAGCAGGTGGAGGTGGCTCTGTGTTGCAGGGTGCTGGGATTCAGGTTGGGGCTTGATTTTTATTGTTTTTTAGGGATTGTTGCAGGCTGGGATTTGGGACAGTGGCCTCCTGCACGGAGCACGTGCAGTCTGTGCTCCCATGGGTTTAGCTTGGCTCTAAAGGAAGCAAAGCTGATGTGAACCATCACATGTGATAAAGAAATGAGGCATTGCAAAACCCTCACTCTGTCCAGTGAAGGCCCTGAGTGCTGATGTTTTTGTGGCAAAGTTTTTTGAGCTTGCACAGCTCAACAAGTTTGGATGAGGCTGAGCAACCTGGTCTGGTGGGAGGTGTCCCTGCCCACCCCAATGAGATGATCTTTAAGGTCCCTTTGAATCCAGACCAGGCTGGGATTCTGGTTTTTTCTGGGTTTCCCAGGATGCAGGAGGGCAGAGCATCTTTGAATCAGAATCAGAATCAGAATCAGAATCAGATTCAGAATCACTGGGTTGGAAGAGACCTCCAGGATCATCAAGTCCAACCCAGCCCCAACAACTCAACTAAACCCTGGCACCAAGTGCCACATCCAATCTTTCTTTAAACACATCCAGGGATGGTGACTCCACCACCTCCCCGGGCAGACCATTCCAATACTTTATCACCCTTTCTGTAAAAAACTTTTTCCTGATATCCAACCTGTATTTCCCTTGGTGCAGCTTGAGGCTGTGTCCTCTGGTTCTGTCAGTGCTGCCTGGAGAGAGACCAACCCTCACCTGAGCACAGCCACCTTTCAGGGAGTTGTAGAGTGATAATGTCACCCCTGAGTCTCCTTTTCTCCAGGATAAACAAGCCCAGCTCCCTCAGCTGTTCCTCACAGGGTTTGTGTTCAAGCCCCTCACCAATCTCTTCCTGCTGCATCCTCAGCCTATGAGCAGCATCCCCAGGCTCTGCTGTGCTTGGAGCTCCCTGAGATTCTTGATTCTGGTCTCTGGCTCTGAGATGGTTAAATCGTGCTGGTCAGGTTTATCCTTCCTTTAATCCTGAGTTATTCAAATCTTCTGCTCTGCCTTTCATGTTAAACAAACAGACAAACAAAACCCCTTAGGAAGCAAAGTCCTGATTTGCTGATTAGACCCAGCCCTGCTGGAATCTCATCCTAAAATCCATCAGAGTGCATCTGGTAGGCTCCCCTGGAGAACTGCAGCGTTTGGAGACGTGAAGGGCTGACTTGAAGTGCATTTGCATTCGAGTGCAGCTCTCGAGGAGCCGAAGACAACAAGGCCAGGTCAGCTGTGTGAGGCCAGCCCCGCTCGGGGAGGTGTGAAGAGGTTGTAAAAGAGGCTGTCAGGAACATTAGTGCAGGGAAGGGAAAAGAGCAGCTCTCTGGTAGGGTGTATTTGCTGCTGTCTGTTATTAGCAGTTAAAACACTGCTGCGCTGCTTGACACTTGGTGGTGTTTAGCCAGGAATGAAAAGGAGTGATGTGACTTGCAGGGTAAAAAAAAAAAAGAAAAAAGGAAGTTCAGGATAAAAAGGGATTTCTTCCTTCCACACATAAGCTGGAGAATGTGAGAGAGATGTCACCAGGCAGAGAAATGTTCCTTTCTCCCTGGCCTTGTGTCTGCACTGGGAGGGAGGGGGACAGCAGCAAACCTGGGCACAAACTCCTGAATTCCTTTGCACATTTCTGCTTCTCTCAGAGCTTGCCAGAAAGTGTGCTTTACTTTCTCCTGATTTACCTCAGGAGCTCTCAGTGCCTTTTCCAAGCTCTGTGTTGCAAGACCTCCCAATATGGGGAAAAGGAGCCCTGTGACCTCACAGTGAGATTCCTCCCTCTGGAGCAGGAGCTGGAGATTCAGCAGAGTCCTTCCATGTGCCTGCTCCTCCTCTACCCCCAGGGAGTTTGAAATGAGATGAGGCAAAGGTTATTTTGTGATCCCCTGCCCTTGCTCAGTGAACACACGATCAGTTTATTGTTTTCCCTTTCCAAACTCTCCCATTCCAGGCCGTTCTTTCATGATTAATTTGCCTTTTACTCCATCCAAGTGGGTGCACATTTTTAATTGTGTGAAGTTGGTCTCCTTAATTCCCTGAGTTTTCCATTTCCTCAGTGAAAGTTGTCCCAATATTAGGTGCCCAAAGAGATTAAACAACAGCCCCTGCACCCTTGGGAGATGTTCCCATCCTGCCCAGTATAAAATGATCCCCCTCCTCAGGATGTGCATCCCTGCTAGGAAGTTCTGCCTGATGCTCAGCTCTAATATATTCCCTGCACAGTTTTGTGCCATTATTCCTACTTAAACTCTCCTGCATCACCCAGAACATGAGGAATGCATGCAGCAGCTTCCCACAGCACAGCATAATTAGCTGCTTCAAAAACTACCTGCAAAGAGTGATGCCCTCATTATGCCGAGCAGAGGAGGCTTTGGTGGGGCGAGGTGTCTGCAGGAAGGAGGTGCATTTCTCTTCAGAGCAAGAACAAGAGCCAGCCCTGGCCCTCCTGCCGTTCCCTTCATCACTGCTTTTCCTCAGGAGCCTGAAGGCACCTGGCAGAGCCCCATGATGGAAGCAAACACCTTGGGAGCATCCCTCAGCTCGTGGTGATTAAAGCAAAGCCTCGTGGTTCATGTGCTGCAGGAAATAAGGCAGAAAATAACCATCAGAGTTGGTGAAAACTGCTTTATTTGCTATTTTGCTGGAAAAAAAAAGGTGAGGGAGTGCTGCTTTAGTCAGCCCTGGTGGTGGAGCTTACTGGGAGCCCATCACACTCCCACCATCCTCAGCTGGAATCCTTCCCTGCCACCGTGGGCAGAACAAACCTGGGCCATCAGTTGCTCTTTATTCTTCTCTGAGTAAAACAAAGAAGCCGGCCTTGGGTGGAGAGCCGGCCTTGATTTGTTCCCACTTTGTTCCTGGAATCCAGAGCTGGCCAAGGCATCTCCAGTGCCTGCCTGTCTGATCACAACAGCCCTTGATGCTCCTGCAGCGTTTCTGGTGGAGGATCTCTGTGTGCTCTGCAAACAAAACCTCCATAAGCCTCCTGTGAGCCCTCTGGGGTGGGTATTATGCTCCTGACTTAGCAGATGAGTAAACAAAGGCACAGCAGCTCAAGTTTCCCGTGTTCAGAGCACTTTGTCAATATTACCTGATTAATCCTCACACCGGCCTCGGGTGGGGAGTGTTGGGCCCCTTCAGGGGCAGAGCAAAGTCACAGTGGGGATGTCCTGAGTGCCACAGTTTGGGGTCACTGTTGGGAAAGATGGGACAAGAAAAGCTCACAAATATGATTGTCTGGCAAGAGATACTGAGAATATAAAACCTATGAATGAAATTGAAATGAGAGCCAGCTTTGAGATGTGATCATGGCAGGCAGGAGGATGGTGACTGTAACAAACTATGGGACACTAAGGGACCCAAAGGTGTAGCCCCACCCTGCCAAGGTATCAGGGAAAAGATAGATAAGAAAACAGCCTTTAGAGTTTAGAATGCAGAGTGATATGGTAATACAGCAGTTCTCATAGGCTGTATGCAAAGTTTGTAGGTTTTGTATCTCACACGGGTTGGTCACTGTAAATTAGAATATTCAACACATAAGGAGATATAA
>JBBMKD010000079.1:4223440-4277425 GCA_037834095.1 Argya squamiceps | reverse complement strand
ATATGTATATGTATATGTATATGTATATGTATATGTATATGTATATGTATATGTATATGTATATGTATATGTATATTATTTATATTTATGTTATTTATATTAATAAATTTAAATATAAAATATATTTAAATATATATATAACATACAATATATAATATTTATAAACAATATATAATAATTAGTTTACTTCCTTATTAATTTTCTGGCTGAGGTAACAAAGCACGATGGACAGAGCTGGCTGTACCCTTGTGTTCACCCACAAGACTCACGAGGTTGGTTTGATTTGTAGGAAAAGCAGGAAATCCCCTGGGCTCTCCCCCCTCCTTATTCCCTTAAGGACAAAAACTGACCTGGGAATGTGTGGGGGTTTGTGCTTGGTGCAGCAGCTCACGAGGGCAGCTCAGAGCACATCCCCCTGTCCCTGTGTCTCAGCTCGGTGACAGCAGCCTGGCACCTGGTGACATTTCCCACGCTGACAGCTCATCATCTCTCAGAGCTGTCTTGCCAGACTGAGAAGCCACTGATTTTATTTTTTTCCCCTCTCTCATTTCCAGCACGGCCAGGGAGCTGGGATCTGGGAGCTGGGAGTCTGTTCCCTCCTCTCCCTCAGAGTGGGAATTGAGCCCAGAGGAATGGGAAAGACACTCAAACATCTGTCCTGGTGCTGGGCCCTGCTCAGGCTGCCAGACTGTTCTGGGGCTGGCACCACCCTCTGAGCTCAGGGACACCTGGGGCTGGGGTCACTGTGGCTGCAGATGAATCCTCAGGGACTGAGGATGAAATTCCTCAGGACAGGGGGACACGGAGCTCCTGGAGATGAGGAAGGGCTTGGAGCAGCTCCCTGCCCAGGAAAGGCTGAGGGAGCTGGGGCTGAGGAGATGCTGAGAGGGGCCCTCAGCCCCGGGTGACCCTGTGTGCCCCTGAGTGTCCTTGAGTATCCCTGTGTGTCTCTGTCTGTCCCTGTGTGACCCTGTGTGCCCCTGAGTGTCCTTGAGTATCTCTGGGTATCCCTGTGTGTCCCTGTGTTTCCCTGTGTGTCCCTGTGTGCCCCTGAGTGTCCCTGGGTGTCTGTTTCTGTCCTTGGGTGTCCCGGGGTATCCCTGACTGTCCCTTTCTGTTCCTGGGTGTCCCTGTATGTCCCTGGGTGTCCCTGGGTATTCCTGTGTGTCCCTGTATGTCCCTGGGTGTCCCTGGGACTCCCTGTGTGTCCCTGTGTGTCTCTGAGAGTCCTTTTCTGTCCCAAGGTGTCCCAGGGTGTCCCAGGGTGTCCCTTTCTGTCCCAGGGTGTCCCTTTCTGTCCCAGGGTGTTCCTTTCTGTCCCTGTTGTGCAGGAGGGTCAGAGCAGGCCCAGGCTCTGCTCCAGGCCCAGCAATGGCACCAGAGGAAGGAGCAGGAGCTGATGCCCAAGAAGCTCCACAGGAGTTTAGACAGGGCTTGGAGCCACTTGGCCTAGTGAAGGGAGTCCCCAAGATGGGCTTTAAGGTCCCTTCCAACCCAAACCATTCCATCCTGTGATTTCACCAGAGTTTGGAGCTGATCTCTTGTTCAGTTTTGCTGTCTCAGAGCAGACCTGTAACCCTCAGCCTCTGTGCTCCTCCTGCAGCAAAGTCTCTTGTCTTGGCTTTTCTAGGAAGCTTGGAGTGGCCTCATTTGCTATTCCCACACATCTGCTCTGCTGAAGCCTGGCATTAATCTCCTGGCAGGTTCAGGTTTCCCCCTCTCCCCACTTGCTGCACGGGCAGCCAGCAAGAGACAACTAAATGAGCACTGGTACACAGCAAATTGCAGCTTCCAGGGCTACCTGGTAATTTTTTTCTTGCTAAAAAATAGATGATGCATCTTTCAGTTAAGGGAAATAACAGTCTGAGAAGTTGGGGAAGTGTCTCCAGCCCCATCAGAGTGGAAATGAGCACAGTTGTGGTCACACAGGGTGCAGAGGGCTGTGCTTTGGGAGAGCTTTGCCCTGGATCCCCCAAAATTCTCTAATCTGGTTCCAAAACAACTCCTCTCATTTGTTAGCAGTGTGTGATGGCCACTGGCCAGAGCTGCCAGCAAAGCTGTAAATGCTCTGCTGGGACTGCAATGTGTGGGCAGAAAGGGGCATTTTTGAGGCTCTTCCTGAAGTAAGATGGAAATTAAAAAGATATTTTTGTCCCAAGGCCAGCCCCTGAGTAAGAGTAATTTGGCTCTGACGACTCTGGAGGAGCAGTGCCAGTTTCTACAGCTGAAGACCCATCTATGATATTAAGAAAAAACAAATCTCATTTATTCTGTGTCCTTGTTGGCATCACAATCCAGCTATTAAAAAAAATGAACACATTGCAGAGCAGTCCTGCCATCATGAAGTGAGTACACACCAGGGCAGTTAAAATGAACAGAAGGGATTTTTTGTTTTAATTTTTTTTTTTTTTTTTGGCCTTGAGGGGTTCTGTTCCCACATTCACTTTGTAAACACAAAGGTGAAGGAACCTTCCTGCTGCTGGAGTGCAAGAGGCGGGGGGCAAGAAATGCTTTCCAAAAAAAGCATCACATTGTGAGGCTGAGAGTCCTGAATTTTTGTAGAATGGTTTGGGTTGGAAGGACTTTAAAGAGTATTCAGATTATCCATGGGCAGGGACACTTCCACTATCTAAGTCCTGTCCAACCTGGCCTTGGGCACTCCCAGAGATGAGACAGCCACAATTTCTCTGGGAAATCCATCCCAGCCCCTCCCCACCCTCACAGGGAGGAATTTCCCAGAAGAAAAAAGGCAGAACCAGAATTTCCCTGGCAGCCCCTTCTCCCTGTCCCCCCACCCCAAACCTGCTCCCTGCAGCTCTGCTGGGGTCACCCACACCAGGCAGGGCCGTGCTCACAAGGCTCCTCACCAGCCTTGGAATTAATTGTTATTTGTCAAGTGCTCTAAAATCCTCAGATAAAACCCACCAGAACCTTCTCTGGGTTTTTTTCTCTCACCCATTTTAACACGAGGAGGGCGAGCGAGTCAAACTCTTGTCAGGCTCTGGGTGAGAACAGGGGGCTCAGCTGGCCCAGGAGCCACAAACCAACACACACAACGTTTGCTTCTATCCCTTGTCTGCTCAGTAACAGCTAATTTACAGCTCCCTCCTAAAGAGGGGATTTTAATAGCGTTTTCTTTCAAAAGTGTTACTTATAAATGTGCTGTAGCCGGTGTAAAAGTGTCTGCAGGCACAGAAATCATCATCAGCAGTGACTGCTAAAGACTGATACACAGAGGGAGGAAATTTATACTCTCTCCAAAGTGGGAACCAGACTGTAAATTGAATTTGTCAATAAAAATGGAAATGGTTCCTGTTTTCCTTGTCTTAACTGCACAGAGAAATCTGGTACCGTGTCACTGGTGTGACAAGGGAGATTTCCAGGTCCTGCCCTGTCTATGGCTGAGGGGCCTCAGTGTTGAGAGATTTGTTGTCACCTCTTCAGGCCAGGGGTAGAAATAATGGAAAACCTTTAGGAACAGAGTCTGGAAGGAGATAATTGCATTGAAGGAACTCAGAAAGGGACCTTAAAGATCATCCAGTGCCACCCCTGCCATGGGCAGGGACACCTTCCACTATCCCAGGGTGCTCCAAGCCCTGTCCAGCCTGGCTTTGGACACTTCCAAGGACGAGGCAGCCACAGGTTCCCTGTGCCAGGGCCTCCCCACCCTGACTGGGAGGAATTCCTTCCCAAAATCCCACCTGAACCCCTCTCTGGCAGTGGAAATCCATTCCCCCTTGTCCTGTCACTCTAAGCCCTCACAAATTGTCTCTCCCCATGTTTCTTGCTGGCTCCTTCAGGTCCTGGAAGTCACAATTAGATCCCCCTGGAGCCTTCTCTTCTCCAGGAACAATCCCAACTCTCCCAGCCTTTCCTCATGGGAGAGCTGCTCCATCCCTGTGATCACCTCCATAGAGATCCTGGGCTGTAACCTGCCCTCCCACCACACTGAAATTTTGGGGTTTATTCCCCTCTGCCCTTCCCAACGTGTGCTGAGTTTTACAGAGCCCAGGCTTTGGCTCCAAGCCCACAAGTTAAACCCAGCCTGTGGTGTTGTGGACAGCTCTGCTTTATCAGAGCAGTGTCAGGCTTCCCCTGGCTGTGACTGCTATCAGTAATTAGCACACCCCACCGAGCTGCTGCTCCACAGAAATGCTGCTTTGTCATCAAAGTACAGTAGCTTGTAACTAATTACATCCCCCTGCTTTATCTGGGCCCGTTCTTCCTTTTAAATACACTTAATAACTCTGCCTTTGAAGGTTTCAGGAATAAAAAATAACCACTTCAAATAATCTCCTGGAGACACATGCCACATTAGGTGTAGAGCTGGAGTAGGCACCTTGGATTATCTGAGCAGAACAAGAGGCCTGGGTCCCTGCTGGGCTGGGCTGGGGAGCTGGAGGTTTGGAGAGCTCTGGAGAGCCAGAGTTTGTGTTTTCCAGGAGTCCTGTGCTGACATTGTTGTTAAAGATGTGAGGAAGGACAAGGGGACCGTGCCAAAAGAGTTGTGAGTTCACTGGGCAGTGATTGGGTGGAAAGACTAACAAATACAAAAAATTCAGCCTAGTCCCTCCTCTGTGACCTGAACCCATCCACTTCTCTTCCTAAATCATGTTTAGACGTTCCCAGTGGTGCTGGATTCACAGCTCTGTCTTCTGTCATCCTCTCCCTGACCCCTTCAAAAGAAGGACCAAAGAAAACATTTTGTTTTCCTGATCTTGGAAGTTCCTGTGGGATGGGAAACACCTTTGCAGAAGGAAGGGCTGCTGAGCACGGTGTGGGAGCTGGGTTGGAAGTCAGTGGGGAATCAAGATTCATGGACCTGGAGCCAGCAAGTTCCCAGTGGTTTATTTAAAAACCCTCTGCTGTCACTGGAGCCATTCTGTGAGGTCTGGGTGCCATAATGAGGCACTAAAATATCCCATAGGGCAGGATCAATTTTTGTTATGGCCGAGTATTTTTGGTGTGTATTTTTTATTATTATCTAATTTCTTCCTGTACAGTGAGCCCATAAACTCCAACGATGCTTGGGATAGATGGGAATGTGCAGCAGTTTCTGTGTCTTTGAGCTATGGAAAAAAAAAAAAAGGCAGGAAATTCAAAAATAATCCATGGCAGGACCTTGACAGGAGAGAGGACCAGAGCAGAGACAGGGGCCCGTGGCTCCTCATCCCAAAATGATCCAAGCAAAAGGAACAGGCAATGCTGTGAAAATGTCATGGCCACAAAGCACCGAGGAGGAAATCAACTTTAAGAGGCAGCAGAAGGCGAGGAGATTATGGCACTTCTAAATTAAAGGTGTTTGGGGGATTCCTGGAGGGAAGAGGGAGTTAGAAGGAATTAATTCTGGAGAGAGGGACTGCACTGGTGAATCACCTGCCCATGAAACCTGTCCTGCACTGCCCTCACAGTGGGGATAGCAGTGCTGGGGGTCCCTGGGAGCTCCCAGGGGTGGGATGAGCACTCCCAGTCCAGCATTTCCCCCCTTCTTTCCCCCCTAACTGCAGCTCCAGGTGTGTGTGGCCCTGCCTGGTGCTGAGGCTGAGGGATGGAGCCAGGGGCAGGTGGCTTTCAGGGCATCATTGGCTGCCAAATTGACAGTGGTGCTTTGTCTCATTTGAAATGAAAATGCAGAGGAGGGGAGAGCTGTGAGCGTGAAGTGGAGGGACAGAGTGCCAGGATTTCAGAGGACTTTGTTCTCTGAGGGCCTGTCTTTTATTCAGGGTAAAATTCAGGATCAGTCCCAGGGCTGGAGCATGGCCCCCTGTCTGTGGTGTGATCTGGGAGCAGCTTTAATTGAGCCATTGTGGATTTATGGCCCAACCCCGCAAGAGTCACTCCACATTTGCATCTCAGCTCTGCCAGCCTGGACCATCTCCAAGATGCTTCCTTGGCTTTGCTGAATCGTTTTTCTTCAGCCATTTCAAGTGCAATTATTAATGGATACCTCTGGAGAAAATAAAATGAGCAAATTCAGTGCTCGTGGAGAATCAGAAAGTCAGCACAAGGACTGAGCTGGGCTGAGGTTCCCTTCCCTTCCTGCAGCTCCTGCTCTGCCACCAGCACCACAAAGTCCATTCCCAAGGATCCTTTGCAGTGCTCCTTCCAGTCTGTTCCCCTGTGGCCGTGCTGCCACCTCCTCCTTGGCTCTGAGGGTGACAAAGCCACCTCTGCAGCCTCAGAGAGCACAATGGAGGTGACCACAGCTCATGGGTGTCCCCCAGTAGCATCTTCTCATTGTGTGTGAATTCTCACCTGCATCAAACCCCAAAAATTGTGCCTGGAGTGATTTCCAGTGTCCCTAAAGAACCCTGTCCCTCCCAGGTTTGTCTGCTCTGCCATGAGAGCAGGAGGAGTGAGGTGTGGCAGTCCTCAGCTCTAGACAGACTCGAGGATTTGCACAATTTGCCACCAAAAAACAGAGGTTGTTTTGTCACCACTCCCATATGGTGGCTCATTCAGCTGTGCCAGGCCACAATTAATTATTGGAGGCTGCTGTTTATCTGTCAGAGCACTGTAAGGAGAAGTTTGGGCTGCATTGTTTGTTTAATCTATAGTGGCTTTTGTTTGCTTCAGAATAGCCGATATCTTTTCAATTTTTTCCTTTTTCTTATCTTACCCCTTTCTAAAGCTTTAACTCCTCTAATCCAAATGGTCTCCTTCCCTTCATTGCTGCTGATCAGTTATCACAGAGCCAGAAAATCATGGAATGGTTTGGGTTGGGAGGGACCTTAAAGATGATCAGATCCCACTCCTGTCATGGGCAGGGACGCTTCCATTGTCCCAGGCTGCTCCAAACCCTGTCCTTGGACACTTCCAGGGATCCAGGGGCAGCCACAGCCTCACAGGGAAGAATTTTTTTCCCAATATCTCATCTCAACCTCCTCTCAGTGTGAAGCCATTCCCCCTTGTCCTGTCACCACACGCCCTTGTAAAAAATATCCGTGGTGGAGTCACCTGTCTCAGGTGGAAGACATGACTCTCAGCTGGGCTGGGAATGTTCACAAGGGCTGGGAATGTTCACAAGGGCTGGGAATGTTCACAAGGGCTCATCCCAGCTCCTCATCAGCAGCAGGATCAGTGAGGAGTGAAAGCCAGGGAATAAACCCTCTCTGGAGTGACTCAGCCCTGAGTCAGTGTCTGGCTGGCTCCTGGGGACGTTTCCTGACTAAACTCCTCAGCAAGATGCCCGTGGGCAGGAACGTGGCAGGGAAATGCATCCTGCCAGGGTCCTGGCTCTGGGGACATGAGGAGCAGCAGGATGAAGAGGTGTAGCAGCATGAATCCCTCTGGTGAGGTATCACAGCCCAGCAGAGCTGCCCAGCACCATCACCCACCCCAGAGGTGGCACCGAGGTGTCACCTGCCCCTCTCCCCAGCACCAAAGGGAGGTTGGAATGTTCTCAGACCCTTCCCAGACCTTGCTAGGGGAAACCATCTCCACAGCACAGCCTTCCTCCCCTCAAAAATCCCCTCCTCCCACTCTGGGGCCGCTGTGGTGTTTGCCAATCACTTGAGGGGCTGTGGCAGTGCCAGGTGTCCTTGTGGCTGCTGTGTTCTCCACAGGCAGGTAAAGTTCCTCTTGGGAAAGCTCTGGCTGTGTTGGCCAGGTGGCAGCTGCTCCAGAGGAAACAGATGTTTTGTTCCAGGAGCTGAGGAGCTCTCACAGTTTTGTCAGATCCTGGGGAGCAGAGAGAGCTGAGGTCAGCACTGAGCCTGGGCTGCGGGGCTGATTTTATCAGGAGTGTTTGTCAGAGCAGGAGAGAGTTGGGGAAAATATTTCCAGGGGGAGGAGAAGGGTTTGTGAGTGTTGGCTGGTTGTGAAAGCCCTGCAAGGACTTGGCTGGGTCTGCAGCTCCCTGCTGTCAGCTTCTCCTGAAGCCTGAGAGCCATAAGTGTTTGTTCCCAGAAGTTTCTTGGGAAGAAGCTCCCTTGTGGTGGCTGGGGATGGTGTTTTGGGTGCCAGGCTCACCAAATCCTGATGCAGGGGCTGGGGTGTGCAAGTGCCAGCAGGAAAAACAGGATTAGGGGATTTCCACCTTCTCCACCAAGAGCAGGTCCCTCCTCCTTTGCTTTTGGGGCTGCCTCAAGGACAGGTTACCCCTCAGTTACACCCAAGGTCCTGCAGACACTTTGAAAATCCCAATAAAACAACCCCACACAAGACCTGTGCCCCAAACCTTTGCTTGGCAGGAGAGTCAGACTCTCCACATGATTTCCCAAGTGCTGTGCTTCCAAAAGCTTGATGTCAAGACTCGGAAGTTTAAACTAATTATCTGCATGAAATTTTGCTTAGCTCAGGTCTTTATTTCCTCCTTTGATTCCATCTGCAGTGGAGCCTTCCATGCAGGAAACTAATTCCACTTCCAACCAGCTCCTTTTATCCTGGAGACTCCAGTGCCAGGCACCTCGGGGCAAACTGGGTGGCCACAGGCTGGGAACAGGCAGAGTGTGTTCAAAGGCAGGGAAAACATTTCATCTGTTCAAAGCCAGCTGCAGTCCCAACTGCTGGGCTTTTGAGTGGCTCTCATAAAGACTGAGGGGATTTAATTACCAAAAGTTTTTTTTAAAAAATATATAATTGTTCTAAACAGCACTGAAGGGGTTTGGGCTCAGGTTGCTGTGTCCCCTCCCTGGCACTGGGAATGCCATGGATGTGGCAATTCTGCCTGACTCAGAGCAGGGGGATTTCTGTCTTTGTGGGACACTTGGCATCATTATTTCCCAGGGAAAAAGTGGGATTTGTCCCAAAAAAAGATGCTCAGTTAAGTGTTTTTTGTGATCCCAACCTCCTGTCCTTCCTGATCCTTATCCCAACCCCAGCAGGGGATAAGTCACTCAAGGAGACTTTGCTTTCTCCCTTTGTAATCAGAACATCTTTTCAACACTGAAATGTGAAGTTTTCCATTTGTTCAACACTGAAATGTGAAGTTTTCCATCTTTCCAACACTGAAATGTGAAGTTTTCCATCTCATCCCAAACACTGATTGTTACAATCAGTAACTCTGCCTGTTACTGTTCTCTGCACAAATATTCAACACCACTGAAATCTTTTTAATGCTTGGAAAAGTCACACTCTACTGGAAGGCAGGACCCTGCATTCTGCTGGACAGGGTGGCCCATGTTTTCTGGGATGTCATGGCACAGCCAGTGTGGAATACGAGGATTTAGTCAGGTTTCACAGCTGTTTAGAGGTGTTGTGGTTTTTATTGTCTATTCAGGTATCTGATGGCCTTGAACGTTGGGATTTCCATCAGCTTTGTGAGTCTGTTTACTTGGCAGGACTTGTGTCCCACAAACTTAGCAAGCTGGTTTATGAGACCATGAAAACTTCTGCATCCATGGCATTCTATAGTTTGGAGACCTTTGTTTCTACTTCCTTTTTTCCATTTTATTTTAGAAAAGGCCTCTCCTCCCCTTGGTTTTAAAGCTAGATGGGGACTGAGCACTGAGGAAAAAGCACCATCTGCTCATTTCATATTTTCTGCACAAGCCAGGGAACAGCCCAGGAGGTCTCAGTGGGGTCTCCCAGGGCACCTGGGGTGTCCAAGAGCACCCAAACCCTCCTGTCTGAGCTGCAGCCACCACCAGAGCCCTGCCCTGGGACCCCTGAAGGGACAGGTGAGACCATGAGCAAGTGCTCCCAGGTGAGAGGAGCAGCAGCTCCAGCTCAGGCAGGCTGATCTTTATGATAAATGTTATTTAAATTGCTGTGTTTCAGCTGCTGTGGGAGCTGCACACCTCAGCCTGGCATGCTAAATATACCTTATTAATTGCCTTGCTCTTTCCACACACCGGAGGCTGATGAAATACGCCGGGAACATTTATTCCTTGAGGTTTTGGGGTTTATTGAAACATTCCAGCTCTTAATGACTCCTCTGCTTGGGATCAGGCTGGACTTGACTGCAATTGGTGGGTTTCCCTCCCCACAGCACAGCAGAGGTGTCCCAGCATCTCCATTCCAGCCCAACGTGCTCATACAGAGCAGCATCATTGGCCTGGAGGAGTAAACACCTTCTGGGACAATTTAGTGCTGATATTTTCTCTGTAGTGCTGCATTATCTGAAGGCTGCAGCTGGGATTGCTCTGTGCAGAGGCAGCAGCAGCCCCCCAAAGTGCAGTTTGCAGCCTGGGCAGGCAGACAGGTGGCTGGGCACAGCTCCAAGGCAGGGTACAAAGCGAAACCATCTCCAGGTCACAGCTGGACTCGCTGCAGGAAGCCCCAGGGATGGAGCTCAGGCCCATTTTCTTGCTGATCACCTCAGCTGCAAGGCTGGAGCAGCTGGGCTGGAGCTGCTGCTGCCTTCAGGCAGCTCAGCACTCACCCAAAAAGAGAGATTTTGCTCCAGAAACCCCTCCCTGCCTTGGGTTCTGAATGGAGCATGGCTTGAGAACTTTCATTTTCTGGGCCTCTGTGCATCCACTCAAAGGGGCTTTCAGAGAGGAGTGGGAACTTCTCCAGAGTTCTTTTAAAATGCCAACCTGCATCTGCAGTGCTGCAGGAAAGAAAAAGCTGGAAGAGCTTTTCTTTCTTATGGGAACAACCCTATACTGGAAGAAAATTGTAGAATCATGGAGCTGGAAGGGACCCACGAGGATCATTTGAGTGCAGCCCCTGGTCCTGCACAGACACCCCAAAATCCCACCCTGTGCATCCCTGGGAGTGTTGTCCAAGCACTCCTGAAGCTCTGGCAGCCTTGGGAGTGTGACATTTCACCCTCTGGGGGAAGAACCTTTCCCTAAATCCACCCTAAACCCTCCCCTGGCACAATTCCAACCCGTGTCACCAACTCGAAGCCTTCTGGGAGCTTCACTTTGAGCAGGAAAACAACCCTCCAGCTCCAAATATCCTGTTTTTTTATGGAGAACCTCTTCCTATTTTTACAGCCCTGTTTGTTTTTGCTGTAAAAGCTGGTGCAGCACCTGGCACAGCAGTGTTAGTTCCACACTCTGGGTTCAGCCAAGCCCTCTGCTCCCTCCCAGTGCCGCAGTGCTTTGGGAGCTGTGCCCTGGGGCTGTGAGCTGAGTCCTGCCATGGGATAGACACCCAAAAACTCATCCCGAGGACAGGCTGCTGTCAGCCTCCGGATCTGCAGCACCTCAGCCCCTTGTCTGAACACCCAATTCCTCCAGGCAGTTCTCTGGATGTGTTTTGTGAAGGAAAACACAACAGCGATCACCAGGCAACACGCTGCTGTATTATTCATGCCCCCCGTAGTTGAGAGTGATTGAGGTGGGGAGAGGGAGGAGAAAAACCCTGCAAAATTCATTAGGGCTTCAACGCCCTCGAGGGATTTGGGATGATGTGGTTTTAATGGGAGTTGATGGGTTCCTGCTGCTTCAGGGATGGCTCAGAGTGGATGGAAGAGCTGGAGTTCCTGCTGGGAGCTCTGAACAGGTCAGGATCACCCTGACTCAGGTGGGGACCCCCGGCTGTGACACTGTGGCCTCGCTGTCACTTTGGTGTCCTGTCTGCTGAGGACACGGAGCGTGGGACAGAGGTTTTCCTGCAGTGCCTGGCACGTCCCGCCCCTGCCTGCAGCACTTGCTGCAATCCTTCTGTGGAAATACACAGGAATTGTTGTTGCCTGGTTCAGCAGGGACACGGTGATGCCTGAAGTTTTAACATTCATATTTTCCAGATTTTGTACTGCTTTAGTATGTAACTCTGAACTTCATATAGAGTGGTAGCAAGTTCTCTTCACATTTTAGTCAGTCAGAACAATCGTTTTCCAGCCCAAGGGCACCAGTGCAGCTTCAGGCCCAAAAAGTGCAAACAACATTGAATTGAGGGGAACAATCTGGGAGGATGGGACTGCATCACCTGAAGCTGTATTTGGACAATTAACCCCAATATGGAAATGGACCAAAACTTATAAAAGTGGGAAAACTCCTGACTCGGGTCCATCTTGTGCCCATTTTGGGTGTAGCCCTGGGCAGGCTCTTGCACTGCCCAAGGTGTATCCTTGAAAGCCTTTTAATAAATACCTACTTAATTCTCTAGCTCTGTCCAGCCTCTGTTCCAGGTCACCTCTCAAAGCACCAACAGCACAACTCCTTGGCTGCAGACAGTGATCCAGTTGTTGGATGGGGTTTGGAGCATTGGTTTGGTTTTCAGAGCTTTGGTGTTTCCCTGTCTGCAGATGGGGGAGGTAATGCCAATCTGTCCCAGGAATTTACAGGCTCCATTATCACAGAATCTGATATCCCACACGTTTATCCTTGCCCTTCCAAGTGATTATTAAGAATAGATTTTTTTATACTTTTCAGGATGCAGGGAGAGGGCAAAGTCAATGCAGACTCTTCAGTGGCTTCTCAACGAGGAGCTGAAGGTGGAGCCCCACTCCTGCATCTTCCAGAGCTCTCCAGACACTGAATCATTCTCCTGTGTGGGGATCATTGTGGAATTACTGAATCTTCAGGTGCAAGTCCCGTGGTGTCAATGAACAGAAATAGCTTTACTGGGGCTTTTTTCCAGAAATTCTGCCCTTTAAAGGGCCACTGTATGGCTTCCCTGCTCTTTTCCCATTCACCAGCCTGGCTGGCACCAGTTTTGGTGTGACACCCCACAAACACAGAGGTGGCCATGGGTGGATCAGGTTCTCTGAGGAATCTTCAGTTTTCCAGCTCTGGGCTCCTCAGGACAGGAGGGACAAGGAGCTCCTGGAGTGGGTCCAGCAAAGGATGAAAGATGAGGGGCCTGGAGCATCTCCCTGCCTTTCCTGGGCAGGATTGGCAGTGAAAAGCCTGCTGGAGCCCATAAAGCTCGACAGTAAGTAAAGGATGAGCAGGCTGAGCTGATACAGTCTAATTAACTTCCGTTCCGGCTCTTTGTTTGCTGTGCTCAAGCCTGGTTTCTTCCAGATTTAAATTGATTATGAAAATCAGCACAATGACAAAACGCTGCTTTTGAAATCAGACTTTTCACAGTAAATGGTTATTTGTTTTCCTGCTCAAAACTATTGGCTTATCCCCAGCGATAGAATTCTCTCTCTCCCCTCTTCCACCTTCACTCCTGCCTGATTTGTGTGTGTAGTTTAATTAAAGTCATACAGTCCTTCCACAGCTTGGTCCATCTCTGCTGCTAGCCTTGTATTTGATTTATACGCAGCATTCCAGTGAAACTGCCTGGAAAAATTAAATAGACATGAATCAACTTGCCACAGGCTTTTGAAATCCAGCATTACACAGCAAACACCCCTTGGACATCTCCTTTCAGCCCGGTGCAGGAGAAATGTTCCTGTGAGCTCAGAGGGACACAGGGAAGGCACAGTCATTAGCTTTGGGGTTTGTAATTGGAGCTGTTTGCCAAATGATAGCTCAGGAGCCAGGAAGCCCTCGGATTCACTATTAATGATTATATGATTATATGATTATTAAAAAGAAAATATATAAAAAAGGAAAAGCAAAGCTACTTGGATTATTAGGCTCCAGGGGTTTTTTTTTTGGCTTGGCCTCTGGAATGAGTCTAAACCAGTGGTAAATGTTTGTAACAACACTTCAGCCTAAATGTGTTTGATGGAGCTGCTGTAAATGCTGGTTCTGTCTCTATCTTATCTGGAGGTGTGAGCTCTTAGCTCATAGACAGAGACTTATTCTTAGCTGAGCTGCAGCTCCCTTTGGAGGCTCTGTACATCACAAACAAAGTTAACTCCTTATCAGAACCTCCTCTGCTTTTATCAGCGTGACTTAAAACAGGGCAAAACAAGGCAGTGAGCAGGAGAGACCTGAAACGCTGCTGCTGCCATTCCAGCTCCACATATCTGGAGTGTTTGAGGACATGGAATAACTCCCTTGGAGCTGAAACTCTGGGACAGCCCTTTCAGGACTGAGGATGGATATCCAAAAGGGACAGACAGTTCTCTGCCTCTCCCAGCCCCTCAGCCTGGGTTGGTCCCACCAGCAGCAGCCAGGTTGGTGTCGAATTTCCAAGAGGGCTGAGGAGAAAGGGAAGAAAATTCCTTTGTAGCTGCTGGGCTGTCTGCTGGGAGCCCAGATCCCCTGCACAGCCGTGCGTGGAACGCCTGGGATGCTGCTCATCCCTCCTGCCTCGTGCTGGCTGGGAGTTAATCAAGAATTGCCAGCCTTGTGGAAGACAAAGAGAGGCCCGCTGTGGGATTTGGGCTCAGCTGTGTCCTTTCAATAATTTATAATAAGTCTGGGGCTCTAATAACCTGATCGCGAGGATTTGGGGAAGGAGGCGATGAATTTGTTTGTTTCCTGCCAGCCACAGGTGATATTGAAGGGAAGAAAGGAAAATTAATCCCCTTTTCTGATTTGTCTTATAAAAGATATGCAAATGGGGCAAGGGGCTGCTCAGAATGCCGGTGATTGCTGGGCTGCCACGGGTGAATACTAAAGCACTGCCTTGGAAAACCAGGCTGTGGTGCCTCAGGAGCCCCAGGGGTGTCTCTGCTGTTTGACACCACAGTGCTGCAGGCTGGAATGACCCATGAGGATATCCATGGAAGCCTGTTGATCCCACCAGAAGAATCTGGCTGAGGGATGCAGGGGGTGGCCTTGGTCAGGTCAGCTTAGGCAGGATGGTGTAGGAGCATCCGTGAACAGCAGGGAGAGGGAACTCTGCAAACCTGAGACACTTTTGAGAGATTATATTGCAAGGGTTTTATTGCAAGGGTCGTGGGTAAAAAGGGCCTTTTGCCTTCAGCCACCAACCTGGGCTGAGGGGAAGTCCCAAAGAGAGAGAGAGAGAGAGAGTAGGGGTAAGTGAGGTAAGGTAAGAGCAGAGAGGTCAGAGGTGGGCCAGGTAAGAGAGGTTAAGTAAGAAGAAGCCTCGAGAACCTTGTTACAACACATTATATCTCCTTATGTGTTGAATATTCTAATTTACAGTGACCAACCCGTGTGAGATACAAAACCTACAAACTTTGCACACAGCCTATGAGAACTGCTATATTACCATATCACTCTGTATTCTAAACTCTAAAGACTGTCTTCTTATCTGTCTTTTCCCTGATACCTTGGTGGGGCTGCACCCTTGGGTCCCTCAGTGTCCCATTCATTGTTACAATCACCGTCTTCCTGCCTGCCATGATCACATCTCAAAGCTGGCTCTCATTTCTATTTCATTCATAGGTTTTATATTCTCAATATCTCTTGCCAGGCAATCATATTTGTGAGCTTTTCCTGTCCCATCTTTCCCAACAGGATGGGATGTTGAACACAATCAGAGGGCAGCTGAGTTCCTGGGAGAAGCTCAGAACCACACTGGAAGCTGCAGGAGATGCAGTACCACACCCAAAGATGTTCCCTGGGCTGGAGAGATTCCATGTGTGAGCTCAGCTGGGGGAATTCCTCCTCTGTGCTGTCAGGGTGGGAGGTGGGAGAGCAGAGGGTTCCTCCGTGGTGTTTTGCAGGTGGGAGGCACAGCCTGAGCTGAGTGGGAGCTGAGGGATGCAGTGAGAGGGAGGAACTGGACATGGAAACAGCTTTACACAGCTCCAGGACCTCTCTCCTGTGCCCCAGGGCTGCTCCAAGCACAGGAACTTGTATTTGTGCATGGCAAAACCTCAGAGAAAGGTAAAATTGTGGAGGAGTAAGAATCCCAGACTGGTTTGGATTGGAAGGGACCTTAAAGCTCATCCTGTTCCACCCCCTGCCATGGGCAGGGACACCTTCCACTATCCCAGGCTGCTCCAAGCCCTGTCCAAACTGCCCGTGGACACTTCCAGGATGGAACAGCCACAGCTTCTCTGTGCCAGTGCAGGGAACAGGAGGGCCTGGAACAGGCAACCAGGAGCTATGCAGAGGAGGAGCACAGCAGGGATGTGCTGGTGGATCTCATAGTGGAGATCACCTCAGGGAAGGCTCTGATTTGGGTTCCTGGCTGTGTGGGGTGTGGAGCTGGCCTGTTTGGGGGGTAGGTGCCAACCATCCCTGCCTCCCTGACCTCCGGAAATCCTGCTGCTTGGGAGACAGCCTGTCATCTCATGTTTGCAAGTGCTTTTCAATTTAATACATTTTAATCAGAAAATTAATCAGGAAACACCAGTTCAGCAAGATAATTGAACAATGAAGAGACACGATAATTACTGTTTAGTCTAATTAACTTTGTTAAGTCTTTATTGGGAACAGAGACTTCCTGAGTGAAACTTATTAAATGGTTCTCCCTGGAAAACAGAATCCCCATCAAAAAGACTTTGTTCCTCACACTGTTGGTTAGGGATTGGGTGCTGTCTTTAAATCATGATTTAGTGAAGCCAGCAGGTGGGTTCTGAGAAAACTCTGAGTTGCTTTTCAGCCCCTTCTCCTCCATCCTCAGTTCATTACATCTCTTTAATCCAGGGTTCTTCTCCTCGCTGCTTCCCAGGTAGGCAGGGTTTGATTGCCAACAAAACCCACAGGGCTGTGCAGCCCCACAGAGCTGCCTCCTCCTGCATCCACACTGGGCTTTGTTCCCATCTCTCATCCTCAGGTGTGTGCAGAATGGACAGGTGATGGAGATTATCAGCAAAGAAACCTGAGGAGGTTTTTTGCTGCACTAAATAGATCTAAAAATATCAAATATCAAAATATCCAAACCTTTGGTGGGGCTCTGACAGGAGGGAAAACCCTGCTTGAGGGATATACTGAGGGGATCTGTGGATTGGGATAACCCTGGGGAAGGCCAGGGTGGGATGGGGAAGCACCAGGTTATTTGGGCACTGCCAGCACCATGATGCTGCCACGGAATATTCACACCAGGCCAGAAAAGGAAACCTTGGTGAATGCCCCCAGAAATTAAACCTGGCTCCAGGAGTGAAACCTAGCTCCTGGAATCAAACCTGGCTCCAGGAATCAAACCTTCCCTCATCGCTGCTGTGCTCCTCTGCTCTGACCTCTGTCTTTGCAGGCTCTGTCAGGACTCAAATAAATAATCCATGTTGATTGAGGAATATTAATGGCATCAGGAGCTGTGTTTACCTGGACAGGAATTAGCATGAAAGAGCCGCTCTGTCTGGGCCGGTGTCTCCTCTGCTTTTGCTTGGCTTTGCTTTCCTGTAAGGGCGTAGCATGAAATATTTATCATCTCAGAATGAAGGATTAAACATAAATATTGAAATGAACTTGATTGGCTTTTGATCTGCTGAGAGAGCCCTTTGGCTGGCCCCGCTCCAGCCAGAACTGCCCCACCGGCAGCTCGTGCATTATTCATGGCGGGATAGGTCAGCAAGAGGAGAGAGCTCAGGATATCGACCCGCCAGAGGGATGTGATTTAATAATCCCTGGCTCCTGGGGTTATCTGCTCGAGGCAGAGAACCGGGGCAAACTCAGGAGCTCAGGCTTTGCTCTCAGTTTCAGTTTTGTGGTGAACCTGAGGCATCCTTTTCTCACCCTTGGATGGGCAGAGCGCGGTGCCTGGAACACGCTGTAGCCCCTGGGCTGTCGGAGGTGAGGCTGGTTTGTTTGCTGTCAACACTTTCCTGTAACCACAGAGATGCCTCTACAGCAGAGCAGGCCTCCCTTTTCCAACAGCCAGGAATCTCAGTGAGCAATTTTGCAGGAGAGAAATGCTCTCAGTGAACGCTTTGCTGCTTCTCTGGTTCTCTGTCTCAGAATGTGCCCAGCACACTCTGCCCCACTTCAGACCTCATTGTTTTCATTATAATTGTTAGGAAAATTAATCTACAAGCGCCAGAGGTTTATGTCTTAAAAAGGAGACAGAGGAGTCCTTTTATTTTATTCAAATAAAGGGAGAGGCCATGGGACATTTCACCTGGGGTCTCTCAAATTTTTGGAGGACTCAGCCTCCTTTTTATCCCAATTTTCTGGGCACATTTCCCTCCCTCTTTCCCCACTGGCTGAGGTACTTGAGATGTACAGACTTCCCGGAGTGCCTAATACCTAAAATTCCCCTTTAATGTATAACCCCCCTTTTAATTTTTAATTCATATGGAATTTGTGGGTTTTCCCCATTGTTTCTTTCATCTTTCAATACCCAATTTCATTTATCAGCAAACCCACAGTTTGTTTGTAAAGGCAAATATCTTCTTTTCCATTCATCAACCAGTGGAATCCTTCCCATTGTTTCTTTTCTCTCAGTGCTGGTTTCATCCACCAGCAGACCCAGAGTTTGTTTTATAAAGACAAATCTGTCATTCCTCTCACAGTCAGCATACAGGATGGCTCCCCACAAATCCCATTCCCTCCTACAGTTAATTCATGGGACTCAGAGCCTGAGTGTTTTGAGTTCCTTGTGGGTGAGTGGGGCTGTGATTGAATTTATCATTTATTTGGTCTGGTTTGTAATTAAAGGAAGTGCTCTCCCACTCTTCGTGGTTGGTTTTCCCACCCGTGTCGTGCTGCAGAGCAACCCCAAATTATTCAGTGCTGTGTTCAGCCCCAAAGCACAAGGGACAACTCATTGCTCCTCTTTTTTCTGGGTGACCCAGTGCCAGGAATCATTTTGTTCTGTGGAATCACGACTCAAGACGTGGCTCTGCTGGGAGGGAACATTTTGGAGAGTGCAGTTCACAGCGCTGCCTACTCGTGTATTTCCTTTTCTCTCCTCTCTCCCCATTAATTACTGAGCAAACTCTGCTGGTTCCTCTGGGATCTGGCAGGATCCTTTCACCAGGGACAGGCATGGAGTGGTTTTTCTAGAGAGGAGACTCTTGAGGAACCTCTTGATTTAACTTTTCCCTCCCGTCCTCTCCCACAGTGTGATGCAGAAATTAAAACTGCTGGAGCCTTAAAGCACTTCCCCAGCTGAACCATGGAGTTAATTATTATTTAAGAGTGACAATTGGGCAAAGTTAAAAGCTGTGAAAGAAGAGGGAAAAAAAAAAAAGTTAAAATTGCAAAAAGAGGGGGAAGGAGAAAGATGCTGTTCTATAATGTGGTTTTATATGGAGCAATATCTGCAGTCTCAAGGTGGAAGACAAGTAAAATAATCCTTTCTCATTTCCTTTTCCTGCAACCATTCCAGGACAATGAAATTGCTCTTTTCTCCTTCAGAAGGACAGATAGGAAGTGGTGACCCTGCTAGTTTTGTTTCAGCCCAATTTGGTGGCCATGCAAATTGTTTGACTCCCTGTGCCTGGAAGAAATACACCACCAACCTTTGTGCTGTTCTGCAAATCACACCCTAAAGCTCTCCTGCCCTGAAAAGTCAAATCCCTGTGGCAGCAAAGCCCATTTGTCTTGTGGCTGAACAGCAAAGGGCCCAGCACGTGGGATTCCAGAGCCTGGTGGAAAGGGCAGGCAACTCCCCAGGCACCAGCACAGAGCAGGTAATGAAGAATATCATTAAGTCTTAATGGGGGCTTCAGCCTTTTCTACAGGGTGGTTTTGCCCCTGTAAACAGGAATTGTTTGGCTGTGCTGAGAGAAGTCCAAAGCCAAAGGCAGTGACAAATTTGTGTTGAGTGTGCTGAGCCATCCCCTCCTTGTCCCCAGCCCAGGGCACTGAGTGTCACCTCCAGCCCTTCCTTGGACACAGGGATGGGCACTCCAAACTTCCTTGGGCACTTCCAAGGCCTGAGCACCCTTTCCATGCAGGAATTTTCCCTGATATCCAATTTAAACCTCTCCTGGTTCAGCTGGAGGCTGTTCCCTCTCCTCCTGTCCCTGTTCCCTGGGAGTAGAACCCGACCCCCCCTGGCTGTCCCCTCCTGTCAGGGAGCTGTGCAGAGCCAGAAATTCCCCCTGAGCCTCCTTTTCTCCAGGCTGAGCCCCTTCAGCTCCATCAGGAATTCTTCAGCCCCTTCCCAGCTCCATTCCCTGCCCTGGACACTCTCCAGCCCCTCGGGGTCTCTCCTGCCATGAGGGGCCAGAGCTGGGCTCAGCTCTCACTCTACTCTTCCCCTCCCTCACGGATGCAGAGCTGAACTGGTTTGTGAGTTCACAGACCTTGCTCGAGCAGAGAGCATGGGAATATTTTTACCAACAAAGGCTGCTCCTTCCTGAACTCCCAAACCTTTGTGTTTATGCAGTGACAGAGGAGATTTGCCTCACCTCACTGTTCAGAGCCACAAATACCTTCCCTGCTCTGTAGGCAGCAAGTCCCAGGCTCCTGGAGAACCTGCCCCATGCTGTTCAGCTTTTTCTCCTTGTGCAGCCTTTTTCTTTGCCATAAACCCTTAATTCTGTGCTTCCAGCACTCACCTTGTGTGATTTCCCCTCTCTGAAACAGGCAGAATGTTAAATAAAATGCCTGTTGATCATTAAAGCCGTGTTTACAGCTCTGGAACAGGCACAGAACCTGCTCTGCAGAATTGTCATCGTGTAAACAGACCCCGATAAGCAGCTGGGAGTTAAAAGCTTTGGGATGTATGGAAAGCTGTAATTTGCTGATTACCAGGGCTTGATTGTGCTTGTATTGAGATATCTATTCCCAAGCATCCCCAGAAGCCTGACCCCACTCCAAAGGGGCCAGATCAGAGGAAAATGCTGGGAATGCAGGAGAAGGACCAGGAGCTGCTGGAGTTTTGACCCCTCATGTTGGACTGGTTTGGGTGGAGGTGGGACTGTGCTGGTGTGGTTGCTGTGTCTCCCATCATGAAGATCTGCTGAGCTCCAATTAGTTAAAGAAAGTGAATTATCTCAGCTGTCAGAAAAACCCAAAGAGAAAAAGAAAAGGGACTAAAGTCTGAAGTGCCTTTCCTGCATTAGATTTCGGATGTTTTTGATAAGTTTCATTAAAACCCTGTTTTCTTTTTTATTATTATTTTTAATGTGTTTAGAAAAAGACTGGATGTGGCACTTGGTGTCATGGTTTAATTGAGGTGTTAGGGCTGGGTTGGACTCAATGATCTTGGAGGTCTCTTCCAACGTGGTGATTCTGTGTTTCTGTGATTCATGAAAAGCCACCAAAGCCGTGCTGGCTTTTCTATCCTCACTGCTGATTTGCTGGAGTTCCTCGGGAAGTCACTCCTTCCCCATCTGGCTCTTCCTTGGGCTTGTTGGCATTCCTCAGCGCTGAGGCTCAGGACCTGGTGCCCATAAAGTGTGATTTTCCTGAAGCTTCCATGGAGCTCTGCAGAATGGATTTATGTATTAATTCCACTCAGACAGGATTTCTGTAGGGTGTGGGTTTGGTTTTGCATGAACATCCCCTTCACCCAAAGGTGTCTTCAGACACTACCAGGCTTTATTTTGAATTATGCCCCTGTTTTGGGAAAAAAAAAAAAAAGTCAGGAACATAAATTTAAACCTTCAAATGCATGTGCAGTTCTCTGTGACACAAACTTTGCTCTTGGGGTTTATGATGCTAATAAAATACTATTCACTGCTAACAGCTCTTTCCTTCCTGGCCTCGCAAACAGAGACAAATAAGTGCCTGTATTGGAGGAGTTCACATTTTATGTCTCTTTGCATCAATATGGCCCTGCTTTATTGACATTTTTAGGTAGAAACTGGCTGGTCATGTCTGAACTATATTAACTATTATTTATTATTTGAGCTGAGGACCCGAACCTGCCTTGTTCTAGGTGGTTGTACATACAAATCAATACTATTTGTATCCCAAAGAGCCTCTAAATATTATGGGAGACAAGAACTAAGTGAGATAAAAGGTGCAAGAGGCAGCGAGGTGGTTTGTGTAGGAGGTGCTGGGGAGCAGCACGAGCAGCCACGGCCTTGGGCTGTGATGGAGAAACATTGCCAAGGGTTTGTGGCTGGTTCCTGAGCATGGAGAAGGTGGCACAGATCTAATTAACCCAGAGATTAATGAGAGTTAATGAGATCCAGGAAATGGTCCCACCCCATGGGCTGGTGTTGCCCCTGGTGTCCTCTTAGATTTCATCCACCAGGTGCTCACAAGGGAAGTAATTTGAGGTGATCAGCAATAATTATTTTGTGTCATGTGTAAGATAAATCATGTGAGGAGCAGGGCAGCATGGATGGGAGCCAGCCCCTGGACATGTGCCCTGGCTGGCTCCAGGATGGCCTGGGAGTTTCCAGGGCTGGAAGAAGATGTTTGTTCTGTTTGTGGGATGTTTGTTCTTCTGTTGGAAAATCTGGAGTGGTCTGGTTGGGAGAAGACGGATGGGCATTTTGCTGTGGTGGTTTGGTACCTCTTTAAGGGCATCCAAGTGGGTCCCAGACAATTTTCCAGGAGAGAGCAGAGTGTCAGGAGTGAAGCTCCGTGTCAGAGAAGTCGTGATTTGAAAGACATTAGTCTGGATTTTCCATCAGAATTTTTGATCACTCTAATCCAAAACAACTTCACACCACTTAGCCATAAATAGAACATTTCTTTTCTCTTGTTTCCTTGGCCAGCTCTTTGCTGGAACACTGATAAATGTCCCATCTGACCCAGAGATTTGTGTATGGAGTTGTCTGAGCAAAGCACAGTGGAAACCCAGCACAAAACCCAGCCCTCAAAATCAGATTAACCTTTAGGAAGAGCTCCTGAGGAAGTGGTTTTTCCCCTTCAAGGCACTCTGAAACCCTGACAAAGTGACTTGGCTGCTGAAGATTTGTCACATGGACAGGGAAGAGTCAAATTCCATTCTTGGAGCTCAGGGAGAGGAACCTCTCCCATGGAAGCCCCTGTGAAAGATCTGCCTTCCCACCTTGTGGACTTCCCTGGATTTCACCTCGGTGCTGCTCCAGTGGGAACAGCCCTGGCCCCACTGAGAGTCCCCAACAGGGAGGCCTGGAGTGTGTGATTTCCTTATTGCCATGGAAATCTCTGCCCTTAATTTTCCAGCTTTTTAGGACCTCCACTAGTTTCTAAAAATAGAGTTTTATTCCTCATGTTCACTTTCTAAAGGACAATGACAGGGGAGAGAGGGAGAGCGAGAGGGAGGGAGAAAATGCCACAAACTGGGACATTTTGTTGTCACATTCCCTGCACATCTGGGAGCTCTTTAGGCACATAATTGCTGGCTAATGCTGCTCACGAGCTGCAGCCCCTCGGAAGCTGTTGGGATGTTGTGGGCCCTGCTCTGCAAATTGAGCGTGACCTCCTGGCCAGGTGTTCATCTCTGAGAGGGAAACTCTGCGTTCCTTCCCTTTGCTCTCGGAGACTCTGGGTTTGGAGGCTCTAAAAACCTCATTACATCCAAATTCCCTGCACTGGGGGGTCCTAAAGAGAATTCTGTGGTCAAGTCTTGCTGCTGTGTAAAGCTGACATTGGGGTATTGAGGGGAATTCCTTTCTATGCCTGGATTTTCTCTGAAAATGAAATGGAGAATTTATTTCATTTTTCTGTTATCTAAGAAAGGAAATCCAGCCACAGAAATTAATCCAGCCACCTGGATGTGACTAAGAAACAGCCCCCGTGCAACATTTTCCCTTTCCCTCCTCTCACCAAAATTAAAAGAAGCTCCACAATTCAAAACATTTTATTGAATTTCCTGACTCTTTAAAATGCCATTGAAACAGAACTTTTAGGAGGAAAGTCTAGTTAAGATGCTTCCCCACCTTTCCTTGGGATTGTGTTATGCCTTTAACTGCATAATCCCAAAATTTTGGGGATCCTCATCCCAAGGAGGGCAGGCTGGGGAGGGCTGGAGGCAGCTCCCAGGGAGACGGGGAATATTTGGAACATATGGTGGCAGATAATGGATGAACCCAGGATTAAAGCAAAGATGATTGAGTAAACTTCTGCCACCTCCACCTGGAAGTGGTGTCTGTCCACACCACATGGTGAAGGTGATAAATTGTAGTGAATTTGTGATCTGGAGCCATCAAATTTCCTCGCCGTCTTTCTTAACCTTGGGACAAATTAAATCAAGTTCTGCTGCGAAGCCTAAAGACATAAAATTTGTTAGCTGTAACAGCACATCCTGCCAAGCAGCCAGAACTCCCTGGTATTAATTACTTTATTCTCTAAGTTAAATAAATGATGTGATATCTGGATTCAGGGGGAAGCCACCCAGGAGTATATAAAGGATGTGAAGATTTTCCTGTCAATGAACATCCAAACTCTGTTGCTAATTTGCTGTGGAGGGAAATAATCGATTCTAAAGTGCCTCCGTTGCTGGGTGAGATCCTGCCAAACAGGAGCATCACTGACAGGACATCTGGAGTGGTGCATCCCAGTGATAATGGGATTTGTGCTGGGGTGGCTGCTGGGGGTCCCTCTTCCCACTGGTTTTCCTCTCCTGGAATAAGCATCATCCCAGCCTGTGGATTTCTTGGCTCTGCTCCCCAGCTGCCATTGATTTCCCTCAGCTCTGAGAACACAAATCCAGGGATGAATGTCTCCTCACCTGCCCCAGGTGGGTCCAAAGCCCCTCACACAGAGGGTGGAGTCATCCCCACTGCTCTGGCTGTGGACTGGAGATTCCTGCTCTGGCTTCTCTGAGGTTCTCCCTACAAGAAGTGTCTGGCAAAGTGACCCAAACCCAGCTGACAGTGAATCCACACTCCTGTGTTGTTCAATGATTCACTACCCCATTAAAAAAAAACCTAAACCCACACATTATTTTGAATTCAAATTTGCCTGCCTTTAATTTCCACTAAGAGATTCTGTCTCTGCTCATCTCTGCCAGGTTAAAGAGCCCTCAGCATCTGATAGTTTCTTCCTGTGAAAATGTTTGTGTGCTACAATCAAATTACCTTTTGAATTTCTTCCTGATCAGTTTAAAGAGATTAATCTTTTCACAGTCTCCATCCCGAAGCTGTTTATTTCCACGGGCCTGAGTCACTCACAGCACCCCCTCTCCAGATCTGTGACTTGCCAGAATGCACAGACACTGCAAACAGGTGCAGTGCTGTTAAACTGAGCTCAGGAACAGCTCAGGAGGTGGGGTCAGCTCCTGTCCTGGTCCTCCATCCTGGCTCAGGTGGGGCAGGAACAAGCCCAGGACATCACTGTAGCCCTGGTTTCATGCCTGAGGTGTTTTGGTTTTCTGAAATTCTTTTCCCAGGGAATTCTCTGTAAACGAGAGAAATGTTTTTATAACTGTACCTATGTTTACAGTTTTTCCCTAGGAGGGACTTCTTCTTGATGTCCCTCTGGTCTGACCAATGTGATTGAAGAGGTTTTGCCTTTGTTTCACCAATCAAATTGGTCTGGGTAGAATAGTATAAAAGGGAGACACATCCCAAAAATAAAGGAGTAATTTTCAGCCTTCTGAAGTCAGTCTTGTGTCATTGTGATGTAAAACAGGGTCACATCACACCAGTGAGGAACTGGTCAGAAAACCCAACACCCACACCTGGTTATGGGGGGAAACCTGTCAGAAGCAGTTGTGGGATTGGAACCCAAATTTCAGGTGCAGAAACACCTTTTTGATGCAAGGCTGGTGTCCCTGAGCCTGGGGAAAGCAGGCAGAGAGCTCCTCACACATCCTGGGCTGAAACGCTTCTTCACCGTTCCCATGGCTCAGGTCAACTTCCATCTGTCATCCCTTCCCTCCCTGCTGGAAGATGGAGAGCAGCTACTGGGGAAAAGGTGCTAAATGGCCACCTGATTTATTATCTTCATTATTTCACTGAGGCAGCTGTGCTTGGCATTACCCTGTGGGGAATGTTTGTGTTCAGTCTCTGAGCTCAGCCCTGCGCCGGCAGCTCGGTGTTTCTGCTGCCATTTCCTGCCACGGCCACTTTGTCCAGCTTCTTAAATCCAAAGCAAAGCTTTTGGAGGACTTGAAGAACGACTTTTTATGAAGATCATATTAAAAGGACTAAGAATTGGGGCTATTTTTAGAAAAGGCTAAGTATAAAAATGCAAAAAAAAAAGGCAGGAGGCAAGGTGGACAGGGAGGCTGAGCTCGTTAGCAAGTCCTGCCCTGAGCACCACTGCACCCTTGCTCTGCTAAACTGAATTTATACTGTAAAAAAAGGAGGGGGGAGTTAAAAAAAAAAAAAAAAGCAAAATCTCAATCCTGCCAGATGCTGAGTACTTCCTTGGGAAGCCCTGAGTTGGCAGGAGCTGGGGCTGCTCAGCCCCTCTCAAACACTCCTCTTCCTCCTCCTCCTTTATTGTCAGCTCATCTGCAGAGCTGGCCATAAAACAGACAGGGGATTCCAATAAAACAAAACCATTTCCAAGGGTTACAAATAGGGATATTTCACTGTACAAAATCATTCCAGAGGCCAAAATCCTGTGGGGAAAAGGAGAAAAGTGTTCTGGTTGAGGAACACAGAGCTCCTACAACCAGAGAGATGGAGGGATGGTGGAGGGGACAGTGTGAGCCCAGTGGGGCAGTGGGACAGATCCCTGAGGTGCTGTCAGCATCCCTGAGGGTGAACAGGCTTTGGGAGGAGCGTTCAGACCTTAAATCATCCCCCAAATTACTGCCACACGTCCTGGCTCAGCACTCTCTGGCCTTATTTATAGCCCAGGCAGCAGACGGCGTCTCCTTGGAGGTTTGGAAGCTGAGAGTAAACTGCAGGTACAAAATGCTGCACCACATTTCAGGGGATGGAAAAGCCAGGGGTGGTCGCTGCCAGGTCCCTCTGGAGATGCCTGGGAAGAGGTGATCTCCTCCCAAAGGGCTGCTGGTGCCTCAGGTGGATTCCCCCAGGAATGAAGTCCCAGGTTTTGCTGATCCCAGGAGTTGGAATTTGAGGATGCTGGTGGATCCTTTCCAATTCAGGGTATTTGATGATCCCTGGGCATGTGGCAGATGTGCACATGCATGTGGCATGTCCAGCTCCCCAGGGAACAGGACGTGGTGATAAAACCACTCCAGGACTGGAGCTGCCTTCTATTCCAGCTGTGGAACACCGATCTTTGCCGTAAGCTCAAATCCCAATCAATGGCGTTAATTAACGGTAAGAGCAGCAGCTCAGAGCTGTCCCCTGAAGTGACTCAGGTGTGTGGGTGCCTCAGCACCCCCAGGCCATGAGATCCAGGTGCAGGGATTTCCAGGAGGGCTGGAGAACCGCCGGGACCCACCGGGGCTGTGCCGGGGAAGGAGGGAGGGGCAGGCAGAATCGGGAGTACATTTCCATATTAAACAGAGACTCGAGCAGCAGGATGAGTTCGAGAGAGTCCCGCAGTCCTTCAGGAGGCACCTCGTGCCCATAAACAGGCTCCCCCCTCTCTCCAGAAGCCATAAAACCCTGTGGTAACGACCGTCGTGACAACCATAAACCTGTTGTTTCCATTCGCCGTGATTTACGGAGCTGGTGGGAAAGGTGGGGCTGCTCTTTTATTGGGATGATCAAATGTTTGCAGAGAGGGAAAATACAATCTGCATTCCTCCAAGGCTGCTTTTATACAGTGAATCATGAATACATTTCCTTTCCCATTAGCAGTTTAACATCGTAGGACACAGAAACACTTCTTCAAAGTGAATTTCTTTTTTAAGTAGTGTAAAGTCCCGGCTGTGGGGGAGGGAAGGCACAAGCCTTTGTAGCGTTGGGAAAGCTGGGCCAGAACCTCCACAAAGCAGCATTTTCCTGCTCTGGGCACCTGTGAGAGAGATAAATCACCTGTCCCTGCCCTTGTGAGGTGCTGCCCACGTGCCTGGGCAGTGGAGCAGTCTCAGCATGGACAGGACAGCTGAGGAAAGAGGACTTTGGTCCAGAGAGAAAAGAGGATGAAGGAAAAACAAATCCTTTGAGTCTCTCATGTGCTGGATCATCCAGGCACACGCAGAGAGGAGATAAATGATGCATGGGGCTGGGGTGGATTTAGCCTGCCATTACCTGGCCGTTTCTCTGTGTTAAATATTTCTCCCTGTTTTCTGCTGGGTTAAAACTCCACACAGGTACTGGAGAGATACTGTATTTAATAGCTGCAAATGTGTAATCGAACACAATTAATAATAGTAATTGTAGTGGCCAGCAGGCTGGTGTAATTGACCTAAATGTTCCTTACTAATTAGAGCAGCTCCAGTGCAGAAATCGTTCCCAGCTCTGAGCAGGGCTTTGTGCTGGGAAAAACAAGCTGTCCTCGATCTGTGACACACATCAGTGTTCACACTGGGCAGATTGGATTTTACTGTAACGTTTATTTGCCTTTTCTGGGACTGTTAGAGCTGGATAGACCTAAGGAAGATGGTCTGGGGGTGCTGTGGGTTTATATTTTTCATTTGGATGTTCCCCTCTCTGTTGGGTCACGAGTTTGGGGCTCCCTTCAACACAGGTGGCACATGCTCACATTTCCACTGGATTGAATGATTTGGGATCTCTCCCTTAAGTCTTTCTTCATCTCATATCTTGTGTTGTTATTTATACTCCTGCAAAATGAATATGAAACTCGTCCATGAAAGTGAAATGAGAATTTCTGCTTTGTTTCTGATTTATGCACGATGAAAATTGTCAGGGAATGTGCAAAGCAGAATCAAGCTGGGCCCAAAGCGTTTGTGGCTGCAAATCCCTGCGACAGCAGCAGCAGCACAGCATCCCCATCCACTGATCTGGGATGTGACAGGATCTGGGATGTGACAGGATCAAGGATTTGACAGGGTCTAGGATTTGACAGGATCTGGGATGTGACAGGATCTGGGATGTGACAGGATCTGGGATGTGAAAGGATCCAGTATTTCACAGTTTCCAGGATGTGACAGGATCTAGAATTTGTCAGGATCTAGGATTTGACAGGATCCAGGATTTGACAGTTTCCAGGATATGACAGTTTCCGGGATGTGACAGGATCTGGGATCTGACAGGATCTGGGATCTGACAGGATCCAAGATTTGACAGTTTCCAGGATGTGACAGGATCCAGGTAGTGACAGGATCTGGGCTGTGACACATGGCTGGCTCAAGCATTGTGAATTTGGTGATTGACAGCAGCACAGACAGAGTTTGATGTTAAACACTGCCCAGGTGCTGCATCAGGGCCAGGGCCAGGGAGTTTGCAGCCTTGTCACCTCTCCCTGCCCAGTCAGTCCCATGGGAGTGGCCAGTTCCTTACTGAGAAAGTGCCACTGGGACAAGTGGGACAGTGACATCGAGTGGCATCACAATCACAGCTTCTCCTAGAGCTTATCCTGACTATGTTCTCACGTGCCTTAGGTCAGATAGGGATTTTTGGGGCCAAGATCCCTTCCTGGCATTAATCAGGATTGCTGGAGATGGAGCAGCTGGGACAGAACCAGCTGAGCACGGCTGTGCTCCCCAAAAATCGAGGACACAGCCACCCCTGGGCCAGCATCTCTGCACCCCCAGACAGAGCAGAGCCTGGCTGAGGTGAGAGCAGCCCCTGCTCCTGCACAGAGCCCCGGGAGGCAGCTCCAGCTGCCGGGGAAGCAGAGAGCTCGGCTGGGCAGGAAAATCAAAAAGGAGCAGTTAAAGGCCCTGGCAGTTGGTCGCCCAAAGCGACCACAAACATGTGTCTCACCCTGGTAGGTCTCATCAGCACAGCTCAAATGTCAGCTCGTGCTGACAGGCGAGAGAGAGGAGAACACGGCTGCCCTTGCTGGAAAATAACGAGAGCTGCAGCAAGGAGGGAGCAGAGAGCAGTCCCAGGTGGGTTGTGTCCCCACTCGTGATCCTCCTCTCCCGCTCTTCTTCCAGCTCCGCTCCTTCTGGGGGTTGTAAAAGTGCTGGCTTTGCATCAGCAGAGCTGATCACAGCCTAAATGCCTGGGAGGGGAAAGCCCAAACCCCTCCAGCAGCTGCTGTGCAGCCGGGAAGGGTTTGACACAAAGCACTGAGCACTGATCCAGAGAGGTTTGTTAGGAGATAAAAGTTCCATCCTCAAATTTGACACGCACTCCTCTGTGTGGGCTCTGGGCTGTTCTCTTAATCTCTTTGTGCCTGAGTTCTCCAGGCTTAAAGAATATTGGAGGGGGTTTAGGAACAGCTGATCCTACTCTGGGGCTGTGTGTAACACTGGGAAAAAACACATTGGAGGGACACAGGGATGTGGCACTTCATGGTGTGGTTCAGTGGCCATGGGGGTATTAGGTCAGAGGTTGTGCTCGATGATCCTGGAAGTGTTTTCCAGCCTTAAAGATCCATGCCAGGCAGTCTGGGTGGACTTGGACAGCTGGAAAACCATCCCTGCTGCACCTCTGGGTGCTCTCTCTCCATCCAGGAGTTCTCCTGGATGAACCAGCAGGTGCAGCTCACACCGCCTGTGCTGGGCTGGCTCTGTTTCCTTTCACCACCACCACACCTGCTTCATTTTCCCCCACTTAAAATACATTTCAGGCAGAGGCTGAAGTGCAGGACGAAGGAATGTGTGTCCAGGATAGCAGGTGGAGGCAAGGGACACCCTCTCCTCTCCTCTCCTCTCCTCCCTTCCCCTCCCCTCCCCTCCCCTCCTGTTTGTTAATCCCCTTCCCACCCCTGCACTCAGCTGGGTAACAGCTCTCTCTCCTACAGAAATATGTGCTGTGTCCTCACTGCATTAAGCATTGGCTTCCAAGTGAATTTCTCTCACAAGCAGAACTAATAAAAGGACTAAAACCTGCCAGGTTCCACTTGACAAATGGCTGGAAGGAGGATATCTCCGTGCTTTTAGTGTTTGCAGTGATTGATCAGGGCGGGCTGGGAAGCAGCTGACCTGTTGAGGGTTTCCAGAGGAGGGGGGATGATGGAAGGAAGATAATGCTCCTTTTCTGGTTGATCACTGTAATTTTGGCTTTTCAGCAGATAACATATCCAGTGTCCAGAAATCACCACCTGTGTTTTGGAACTCGCCCAGGAGCTGCAATTTCAATCCGTGTGTGCATCTGTCTGCTCAGCTCACCCTTCCCAGGAGGATGGCACAGGCTGTGGGTGCTGCTGCAGGCACACACCGAGGGACAGGGTCATCCCAAAGTGTTTTATGGCCCAGGATGAAGGTGCCCAACAGGTCACACCAGAGCCTGGCATCAATCTACACAGGGCTCCAGCAAGGCTCTGGCTGCATCCAGGCCCTTCCTTCCTCTGAAGCTCTGTCAGTCTCTCCTGAAAGCTCAGACAGCCCAGAGATGGATGAGTTTTTGCTCAGCTGGAGGTGGGAGAAGGAGCTGTGGAGCAGAAAATCCCAGCCCCATCTCTGGGCAATGCAAACTGGCTGAGGCTGGATGTGCTCCCTGCCCAAGGCTGAAGGAACAGAGCCCCCATCCTTTTTTTAAGAAAGTCCTGAGTTCTGGCTTTAAACAAAAATCTGAGGAGTTACACTCCTCCCACAGGTACTGGGGCCCTGGAGAGTTGTAAATGTCCAGGTGATCTGAGCTGCCTTTGCTCAGCCAGACAAGGTGGGGCAGGGACAGAGCTTTGGGATCTGCTCTGTGAATTAACTCATCCAATGGATCCTTCTCATCAAATCCATCTGCAAGCCACAGTGAGAGTTGTTATTTATTTATCTAAATAAAAAGAAACGATCGGCAAAGAGGAGATGCACTGTGACCTCATTGTGAAAGCTGTTTTTTGGTTGTTGGGGGTTTCAGACATTTCATCTCCCTGGGGATCACAGCACCCAGGGCTGTGCTGAGTCCTGGCTCTTCCTCGAGCTGGTTGTGCAGGTGAATGCTCTCATGTTTAATTTATTGTTGAAGTGTTGCCCTTTTTTGGGTTTTTTTTACTTCCCTTCTCAGTCCAGGAGGGAAGATTTGGTTCAGCAATCGGTCACAAGGGATTAACAAACAAGCTGAGAACATTTGCTCTGGAGCATGTTTGGGACCAGGCAGCTCCTCCTGACCCCTGTCTCTCCTCCCTCCTTCCCAGCAGCTTTCCCTGACAGCATTAGGAAACTTCATGGAGCCTTCCTGGAGGTGGATTTTCCCAGGGAGTCATCAGTGCTGCTGCCTGATTTGTCATCTTGTGCAGTGGATAAAAGCAATTTCATGTTCGACTCCGAAACCCCTTGTTCACTTTATGAATAACTCCTGTAAGTATCACTTCAGAAGCTGATCCAGCAAAGTGACAGGGAAGGGATACCCCTGGGATGTCCAAAAAAACCCAAAAAAAATTTAAAAAAGGGAGACCAGATTGTGTGTGCAAGGTGGATGCCTGGGGGTGTTTTTGGGAACTCCTCAGTGTGGGAGGGAGAGCAGAGCAGGCTCTGGAGCCCCGTGCCTGGCACAAAACCTGGCACAAAACCACTTCTGCAGCTTCTCTGGTGTCCCTGTCCCCCTTTAAAGCCCAGAGCTGAGCTGCCACCCCAGGTGACCTGTGCAGAGAGGGGTGTTTGCCACCATGGTGTCACCACAGGTTTGGTGACACCCTGTCAGACCCATCAGTGCTGGATCAGTTCTGAGCAACACATCAACACCTTCCAGCTCACTGATCCACTGCTGGCCCTGACTGAGATCAACAGCAATTAATACTGAATCCTCATTAAGGAGGAAGGTTTTTCTCCCCTCTCCTGCAGCCACTGGCAGAGCACAGGCACTGGTGCTCCCAGGAAGGCTGGGGCTGGCTTCCCATCCCTAGAAGTGTCCAGGACCAGCTTGGACAGGGTTTGGAACAACCTGGGATAGTGGAAGGGGTCCCTTCCTAACAAATATTTGGTAACAGCTCCTTGAGGAATCTCAGGCTGATGTGCCTGGCTCTGTTTACCACGTGCATGGGGTACAAAGACCTAATCAGAAACTGCATTTCATTAGTCAACAGATGGGAGAAACCACCCTGTGCATCCTTTTTTAGCCTAAATAATCAGGTGGTCTTAAGCAGGTTTGTAGCTGCTCACCTGGCAGAAAACATGAGGCTACATATGAGCTGAAGAACATCAAAATGCATCATCCTGACGAGAAATAAGGTTGCATGCACCCCCCTGGCAGGGGGTGGAACAGGATGATCTCTGAGGTCCCTTCCCACTCCACCCCATGCTGGGATTCTCAGCTCCTATCAGCAGTTGTTTGTGTGCTGCCCAACCTCACTTAAGGCAGGTTTCTCATTAAAATACCCGTGTTTAACTCCAGGGTCCCTGCCCTGCTGAAGGGAAGTGCAGCTCTGCCAGCTCTCTCTCAGTTTTTAATTGTCACCATAACCTCCCTCATTCCTTGCTGAGACACAAAGCCTGCACAGTCTGCTGGGACCTTCCCACATATTCCTGCAGCTGCAGGGACTTGTCCTGACTTCTGCTCTGCTCTTGAGGAGATGTTGATGTGTTTTCTTGCAGTTGCTGAGGCAAAGAATGTGAAGAGATCCCCTGGTCCTGCCTGCTCACAGCAGTTGGTCACTGAAGCACATGCAGATTTTTGCTTTTTGGATTTATTTTTTTTGTGCACAATTAGGCTTAGGCTGAGATAACTGTGTCCAGCTGGGCTTTGGCATCAGCTGGAAGCTCTCCAGGCTGGTGCAATGGTTGGTGCCTGCTGTGCTGGGAGGGTTGTGGTGCTGGGAGGGGAGCCCAGGACTGTCACTATGGGACACAAAATGAACGACGTGCACACAGTCCAGTCATCAGGGCAAAAAGAGGAAAGTTTAATTTTTTACATGGGCTTATATAGATTTTGGACAATGACCACGGATTGGAGGATGAGGTTGCCACCTCTCCAACCACACTGGTCAAACTAGAAGTCCATCAATTGTCCCTCCTCGAGAGAGGAGTGATAAACACGAAGGACAGTTTACATTCCATCACTTCTGTTGACGTGAAATCTGTGAGAAACTCCACTACAAAAATGCAAACATCAAAAGGCTGAAAAGATCAGAGAGACACAGGACAGATTCTCCACTGGCTCTATTCATCCAGCTTCTCTTGGGGTATCTCCCTGCACCTCCTTGTGCTGAGCTGTGAGCACCTGGCTGCTTCTTCAGCTGCTGCTGGACAGGCAGGGGAGTGGGAGGAGATGTGAAAAAATCCTTAGATTTTCTCCTGGCTGGATGGGAGGGGAGCACTGGGGTCCTACAAAGGGGGAAAAGGTGACTCCTCATCCTTTTCTCTTTCAGAAAGAAAAGGAAGGGAGGAAAATACAAAGTAATTGAAAGCTTTTAAACCAACCTGAACCAAATAATGAGGGGTGTGTATTTGAATCCTTTCCTTCAGCATGGGTGGACCCTGAGCTGGTGACACTTCTGCCACGTGTCCCAAACCCACCTCTCACAAGTCAGACCCTTGGAATCCTCCTGCTCAGAGTGAGCTCTGAGGAGGGGCTGGGGAAGGACTCACATTTATGGAATGACTGCTCATGGAAAGCTGTCAGCATTTCTTCAGGATGCCAGAGGCTTTACTAAGCCAGGGATTAATGACACCTCCGATGGCTGCCTGGCAGCTTCACCTTAATGCCTGAGCACATTTACATGTTGTTATCAGAGGGCAGGAGAATAACGGCATTGTCCTCCCGTTGTCCCCCAGGGAATCCGGGCTGATGGCATCCTCTGGAGGAGCTGGAGGCTGTGCTGGCAGGCAGGGGCTGAGCTCTGCTCCACAGGTCACCATTCCTCTACTCCAGCAAGTGGAATTGAAGGGATTTACTCCATCATCCAACCTGATTCCGGACGAGCTGCTGGGTAAACAAGGCAAAGGCAAGGCTGGGGTGAAGCCACACAGCTCGGGTGGCTTTTTGGAGCTGATCTTCACAACCTTGTTTGTGTAGCTGTGCTTGCCAACGCCTCTGGGCACAGCCTTTGAAGGTCCTTTCCTGCTGCAGGTGATTCATGAGCCAGCTCGAGGTGAACCTTTCTGGCAGCTTTTGTTTCCTGTTCTGGGCAGACCTTGGAGCATCAGGTTTCCACCCACCCCCTTCCAGCCAGCAAAAGTCCTACGTTTATACCTTTCCCTGAGGCACTGGGGAGCAGTGATCAGGCAGCTCTGACCAAAAATGGCACATGAAGTGTTTGCTCCTTGAGGAGCTGAGTAACGCGCTAATGAGTGCGAGACAGATCCTGCTGCTTCCCATCCGATGGGAATTAATCCTGCCTGTGCTGGAGCAGAACCAGCCTGCCTGCTCGTGCATTGATTATGGCTTAACTTTCCAGAAAGTACAATTGAGCTGAACTTTTCACGGGGTTTGAGCCAGGAGTGATGCAGTCAATGAGAGCTGCACCCCGAGCCAGGGCTGAGCTGCTGCAGTGTCCCGTGGTGATCCCAACACTCCCAGCTCCCTCCAGGCACTGCCAAAGTGTTTATCTTGGATGGACCAAACTGCTTGGCTGAGTGCTGGGCCTTGGCACAGCCTGGTGAGGGTCAGGGGAAGGACTTTCCCAAGGCTGTCCTTTGTCCTGCTCTGGGTTTGGGGTGAGGAGCTCAGGAAGGGGTTCCTGGACTGCTGAAAGTGGGACCTGCCCTGTCCTGGGCTGTGAAAGGTCAGCAGGGGCTCTGAAAGGGGAATCAGCACAAGGAGCCTCCTTTGAGCTCTTTGGTGGCTGGCAGAGGTTTCAAAATGCTTTTTATTTAAGTGGAGAGAACAACCCCTTAAATCCAACAATCAGAGTTTATTGGCCTGAGGTGCCCTGAAGGCTCCAGCTGCCCAGGCAGGTGTTGGGTGGGTAAAACCCTCTGAAAAGCAAAGCTGGGCTTGGCTGAGCTGAGCTGAGCTGGGCCAGCCCCTCTCTTGCTCCCAGCCCATGAATCAAAGCCCAGCTCCAGCACTGCAGACCTGCCCACAGCCCCATCACTTATTGCTCAACAAGTGCATTAGTGTAAATCAAGGGGCATGTTTCAATTATCTAATAGAAGAATTATTGATCCACACTCTCCTCCTGAACGCTCAAATGTTCCAGGAGGAGAAGCAGTATTTGTATATGCTATAAAAAAGCTGGAGTGTGCTTTTATGTTTCAATTAGGTACTGCTTGGAGAGCTGGTGCAAGATGTTTTTTGTAGGAGCAGCTGTGGCCAAGATGTGACGGGCACAGAGTCACTGGTGGTCCCCAGCCCTGGTTTTGGGGTCAGCAAAGGACAGCAATAGATGAAATTCCTCCCTTTCCCCTTAGGATGCTGTGCAGGGAAGCCCAGGGCTTCACTTTCAACTCGTTGTTCATGGAGAAGTGCAGCTATTCCTTAAAAAGCCAAATTCAGTTTAATTCTGTATCAAATCAGACCAATTTTCTTGTATCAAATCAAACCAATTTTCTTCTCTCTCTCCGTGTCTGGTGGTTCTGATGGTTGGGGGGAGGATGAGGATTTGTGCTTCTTATGTAAGGACTGTAAGGATTCTTGGGCATCTGGCTGATAAAACAAACATCCCACAGGAGAGTTAATTCCAAGTGGAATTATTCTGAACCTTTGGCTTTCAGTCCATTGTCCTGTGGTGACTGTGTAAAATGCCATTGAGGGATGTTCCTTTTTTTCCTTTGATATAAAACATGGGGCTATTTTAGAAACTTAAAACTCATTCCAGACTCTTCTCAGCACTTCTTTTCAAAGCAGCTCAGTTCAGCTGTCAGTCCCCAGCTCCACTTTTAATTAAAATAGGTTTGTAGCCTTCCCTGACAGGCAAACATCTACAGTAAGTTGCAAACTATAGAGCAATCCTTTCTCAGCTTAAGGATGCCACATCAAATGTCACTTGGCACCTCTCTAGGACAGCTCTCTATGTTTAAGAATAAATATACAAATAAAATTGTCACCTGAAAAGTTGTTGATAACACTTTTCTGGGACAGGGAGCGCAGATGAGACATAATAGCAGCTGCCTGTAGTTCCTGCAGCCCCAAAAATATTTCTGGAGACTCCCTGAGTTGGGGTTTTTTTTCCTGATTGTGCACAGTGACACAACCTGTGAAATGGTGTCACTGTGATTTGGGGGAGCCCTGGAGCAGCTGAGGGGTCCTGGGCCAGCAGAGATTTGCAGTGGGGATTGCTCAGCCCCCCTCAAATCAGAGCTGGGGTGACCCCCAGGGACCCTCCCCAAGGAATGGGATGGAAGCACAGGGAAATGTGGGAACAGCCCGTGCTGGGGGATTTACACAGAATATTCTTTGTGGTTTGAGCACTTCACTGCCAGAGCAGGATTTCCCTGCTGGAACGAGGCACCTGCTGAACTTGTCACTGCTTTCATGTTCTGCTCATTGAGAAGCTGAGAAACCCTCTGAAAAGCAAATAAGATTAACTCCAAACAAACCCGTGGCTCAGAGCAGCAAATCGTGCTGCAGCTTTATTGCTGTCACCATGAGGAACAAGTTTCTTCTCCTGGTCTGGCTGCTGCTTGGTGTGTTTTTCAGTATTTAAAGGTTTTTTTAAGTCTCTCTAAGGTCTCAGGGTTAGGGGAGGCTGCTCTCACCCTGTTTTGGGGGTCAGGCTGGGCTTCTTTAAAGAGGGTTGTCCTAAAATAAGCAATGGGATCACAGAACTCTGGATATGGGGCTGGGGACTTGCTAGTGCAGCTGACTGCTTGGGATGGATGTTCAGCTTCAAGGAGCTAAAATGGTCCAGCCTGGAGTGGCAGAACTGTCCCCAAGTGCCACTGGCAGGGCAATGCTCCCTGCAGCACTGGCAGGGAAGGGAGTTTGTCCCTGTTTCCCAGCTGGAAATCTGTGCTGTGTCAAATATTCCAACTCCCAGCCAACCCTCACCCCGACTTCTTGCACCCAGGGTGAGTTTGTGACTTTGATCCACATTTTTGGGGGCTGCTCAGCAGGAACCACCCAGCTCCTTCCTTCCCCCAGCCCTGCTCTCCGTTCAGAGCCCTGCAGCAGATCATTCCACACCCTTTCATGGAGCAGAACATCCTCCTCCTCCAGGCTGAGCAGTGTAAATCCATCCAGGTGGGAAGCACCAGGAGATGACAGCAGTTGTATTTTCCCTCTGCTGTTTACACGCTGCTTTAATTAGGAGGCTGCCTTTGATTAGCTGAAGAAAACCCAAGCTGTGTCAATTGAAATTAATTTCCCTCTATCAATTTATCCTTTGTGAAAAGTTTGGGTGGCTCATTCCCAACTGGAATGTGGGCAGCTTGGGGAGAGAAATCAATTCTCCTACCAGGTCTAATCATGAGCAATGTGAAATTAAGTTGTCACCCAGGCCCCCTAATCCTGGTGTCTAAGTGCATGTTGGGCTGTTTGCTGAGGCAATTACAGGAACCTGGTTCCTCTCCCTCCCTGATTTCTCTTATTAGAAAACACTTAAGGGCACAGCTCCCTGTGACACACAAAAGTTTCAGAGGGGAGAAGTAGGACATGTGAGAGCAACACGAACTGGGAGGAATCAAGAAGCTATTTATGAGCCATTTACTTACTTAGCCCTAAAAATAGCCAGGGCTTTATGTGAAAATAGGGCTGTGATTGAAATCAAGCCCTAGACATGAGGTAATGGGAAAAGAGGGGGGGGAACAAAGAGAGATGCAATCAGGTGTTCTATAAATAGCCCTGCTGGCCTCTCCAGGGATGGGGCAGGGGTTTGGTTTGGGTGTTTTCCTGCTGGGGACTGGAGGAGCTGCCTTGGGGTGCAGCAGAGTTTGCTGCTGCTAGACTGAAGGCAGCAGGATCACAGGCAGGTGCTGGGACTGAAATCCGTGGGGATGATCCCCCAGCACCTCAAATCTCAACTGCAGGCTCCCATCTCCTGGCCAGCGCTGTCCTCAGGGTGTTCTGTGTAGTCCTGGGCTCCTCAGGACAGCAGGGACAGGAGATCCTGGAGATGAGGAAGGGCCTGGAGCAGCTCCCTGCCCAGGAAAGGCTGAGGGAGCTGGGAATGCTCAGCCTGGAGATGAGCCCCAGATGAGAGGGACCCTGAGCCCTGGGTGTCCCTGTCCATCCCTGGATGTCCCTATCCATCCTTGAGTGTCCCTGTCCATCCCTGGATGTCCCTGTCCATCCCTGAGTGTCCCTGGGTGTCCCTGTCCATCCCTGGGTGTCCCTGTCCATCCCTAAGTGTCCCTGGGTGTCCCTGTCCATCTCTGTCCGTCCCTGTTGTGTCCCTGTCTGTCCCTGTGTGCAGGGAGGGCAGAGCAGGCCCAGGCTCTGCTCCAGGCCCAGCAATGGCACCAGAGGAAGGAGCAGGAGCTGATCCCAGGGAATTCTCCCTGCACAGGAGGCACAGCTTCACTGTGGGCTCTGGAACAGAGCTCAGAGAGGCTGTGGATCCTCCCTGGGGATATTCCAGAGCCCTCTGGACACACTGCTGTGCTCTGGGATGGCCCTGCTGGGGCAGGTGACCCTCTGTGGTCCCATAAACTTGCCCCACTCTGGGATTCCAGGATTCTGCTCCAACCCTCCTGCCACAAGAAGATGCTTTGCAAGTCAAAAGGTGCTGAGTAACTTCTGGAAGCAGCTCCCTGCAGCACAACCTCTTTGATCTCCTGCTTCCATCTGCTCTTTTATCACTCCAGAGCTGCAGTGTTGAAGTTTTTAACTCCAGAGGTGACATTTGGGTCCTTTCAGGTCCCTCAGTGTTGGAGCAAGCCCAGCACCCCTGGCTGGGTGCCACAGCCAAGCTGTGCCTCTCACCTTAAACCTGCACAGGAGCACTCCAGGGAGGAGGGCACTGAGAGGAGCAGATGGAATTAAATCTCTGCTTATTGTAGGCTTTTAATAAAAGAGGGCACGTGTGTAATGTCACCAGCTCTGGGGAATTCACCCTGGACACTTTTCCAGCCTTTCCTTGGAGCTGAGAAGCAGAACTGTTCTTTTGCCATGCTGCAATTAAAGAAATTCACTGCTCCCCATAAAGCCTAAACCCCATAAAATACAGCTGTTCCCTCCTGCTGGGTTTAAAAAGAAATGGTTTTACAGAAATGGCTCCAGGTGTGTGTTTGTGCCAGAGAGGCTTGTGAATGGCTCTTGGAAGGGCTGTAGAAATATTTTGGCAGATGTTGCTGCTGGGTCTCTGAGTGGGGGGATGCAGAGTGGGCTAGGCTGAGAGCTGTGGCTGTGAGGGACAGCCTGTGCCCAAAATCCTCATTAGAGGGCACAGTTTGGTTAAAAGTTGGATTTGATGATCCTGGAGGGCATTTCCAGCCTTCACAACGTTGTGATTCTGTGTCTGGTGCAGTCCCAGAGTGAGGCAGAGCTGCCCTGGGCTGTGCTGCTGCCACAGGCCCTGCTGAGGGTCCCCTGCCCCAAGCTCTGGGGGTGACAGTCCTGAACCCTCTGCTTTTCTGAGCCTTCAGCCCAGCCAAAGGAGGGTGCAGGGTGCTGGCAGCAGCCTGGTCTGCTCTTCCTTCAGCTATGTTTGAAATCAAGGAGCTGCACACCCCTGGAACCAGGGAGAGCAGAGACCCAGCCCGGCTGTGCTGTTGCAAAATGAGATTTATGACTTGTGACCGTTTCTCAAGTGAGAATCATTGATTTTTGTATTATTTTTTCTACTTCTTCATAGAATTTCTTCTCCTTGAAATAGAATAGGTTGCCTGAAGCACCTGGTTTCCCAGGGATCCAAGGCCATTGCTCCCTGGTGCCCTGAGCTGTGATGTGTGGAGCTGTGCTGGGAGGTTTGCAGCCAGGAGGGGCTGGGGATGGTTCAGTGCTGGAGCTGGAGGTGCCATTTTCCCCAGAGAATCTTTGGATTTTTAGTGTTTCTCCTCATGGCAGGGCTGTTTTCCCTGCAGTGCTTCACAGTCCACCAGGAAGGAAACCCATTTTTTGTTTCTGACTTACCCTAAATGCCTTTCTTTGTTAATGTCAGACCATTCTTTTTGTACTGTCTGTTCCAACACAAAAGGAAACAAATTCTTTCTGTGACAAACTGCAGATTTTTGCCCCCAAAAGTGCTGTTCTGATAGTTTTTGAAAGGTTGCAGAAAGTTCTCTCGATAGGCATTAAAACCATGCAAATTTTGAAGATTTTCAAAGGTTGGATTTGATGATCTTGGAGGTTTTTTCCAGCCTTAATGATCCTCTGATTCCATCTCTGTGCATTTGGGCTGGGAAAGGATCGTTCTGAACAATTCTGCTTCCTCTTGCCTTTGCAAAATCATTCCTGCAGGCACAGCCACGAATTTGGGGAGAATTTAAACTCTGCCTCTCGCTTCCCCTCCCTGAATAATGGATGGTTGAGGGGCCTGGTGGGGCTGTTAATGCTCCTGTGAAGTCACAGCCCATCTGTGAGCCCAGAGAGAAATGGGAATAGCAAGATTTTGTTTTGTCTGCTCTACAGAACAAGAGCTGGAGATTGATTAATTCTTATGAGCTGATCAGAGAGCTGGAGGGACGTGTTCTACACAGAGGGGATCAGGAATTGGGGCTCTGTCTGTGGGTGATGAGAACCTCCCAAGCTTTGCCCTGTGCAGTGTGACTTCACCTGTCAGAGAGCCTGGGCAGTGTGTGGGGACAAAGGAATGGAATAAATAAGGAGATAATAGAAAAATGGTAATTGTAAATCAGAATGAGATGAATTCTAACTGACTTCACATCAGAAACTGGAGTGACAGGACAGGGGGAAATGGGTTCCCACTACCAGAGGTCAAATGGGATATTGGGAAGGAATTCTTCCCTGTGAGGGTGGAGAGGGGGTGGAATGGATTTCCCAGAGAAGCTGTGGCTGCCCCATCCCTGGAAGTGTCCCAGGCCAGATTGGACAGGGCTTGGAGCAGCCTGGTCTGGTGGAAGATGTCCCTGCTCATGGTGGGGGGATGAAAATGGATGATCCCTTCCAACCCAAACCATTCCATGATTTCCTGATTCTATTTTCCTTCCCATATGAAGGAACGTGGCCTATCACTACTCACTTAAAGAAATAAAAACCACACTGTACTGAAATAGTGACTTCAGATCCCTCTGTGAACATTCCCCTGCAATTACTCAACTCTGTTAGAGTGTTTCAAATGCTTTTGGATGCTGATAAAAGAGAAATGCTCTTTATCACTTCTAATTTCTACAACTGAGTCTGAAAGCTAATTAGTAAAACAGACTGTACCATCTGCTTTGTTGGGATGTGCTCCTGCTGTAACCATTTATATTTTAAGTTGGGTTTTTTTCCTTTGTAAATTTGCTCTTATAAAATGGTTCAATCCAAGCTATTGTTTTATTGTACAGTCATATTCTGCACCTTCTGCATCTGCATCTCTTCTTGGCATCAACAGCACCTGAGAGGAAGGAAACATAAAACAAAACTTAATCCTGTCATTCTTTCTGCACAAATGTGCCTGGTTTACATTCCTGGGGCAGCTCTTGCTGGAAAACACTGCAGAGTTTGCAGGTAGGAAAGGCAGGAGCTGTTCACCTTAAAGAAAACACAAATTCTCCATGGGGAGGGAGCAGGAGAAGGAGATTCAGTCTCCCCCGGGCTCTTCAGCCTTGGAAACAGGGATGGCACAGCCTGGGAGGGTTCATAGCTCTTGGTTTGGCCAAAAATTCTGGCTTTGGGGCAATGTTTGGAGCAGGGCAGGGCCGATGCTTTCACCACACCAAGGAGTGTTTTCCACATCAGAGACTGACAGAGCTCAGTGATTCTCCATGGTGGATGTTCCCCCTGATATTCTGCTTGAATTCTCCATCACTTCTTCTTCTATTATTATTATTATTATTATTATTATTATTATTATTATTCCTGTTTACACACTAAACAACCCTTCCTCCCTGCTGGTTTATGTCCTCATTGCATCTGCTTTCTGCAAGGGAGAGCAAGATCCTACCCTTAAAATAACCTCAGTGATGGAGACTCTGGAGCCTCTGCAGGGGGTGGGTGATGCTTTTCCTGGGCCTCCACTCCCAACTGCCCCAAGCTGTGGATCCTGAGCTGTTGGGAAAGGATTTTACCATGGTGGGTGAGGAACAGGTCTCTGAGTTTTCAGCAGCTGAGCGAGAGCAGCGATTCCCTTCTGGAATTGTGGTGCCAACTCTGCCAGAGGTGGGACAAGGAAATCCAAATAACTCACAGCAGCCAAGCCAAAAATGTCAATCCAAGCTACATCCACGTTTTTCTGCTCATTTCTCCTCACCTGCAAAAGGATCAGCTCTTAAACAGGGAGAAAATTGAAACAACAGTTATGGTGTGGCTGAAAATCCACACGTGGGGTGGACGCTGCTCCTCCTCCCAGGTGCCAAAGACCTTTAGACCTCCAGCTCATGAGATTCCCATCAAGCCAACAAAGGTCATGCTTGGCAAATAATGTGTCTCAGATGAGTTTCTTTCTCTGCATGAGCTGAGCTGCTTAGATCATGCCCTGCTTTTATCCCTCCCTTTGAGGGCTCCCAGGCTGGTGGCAGGAAAGCCATTATCAAGGAGCTGTTCCTTTGCCTTGGCTTTGTGGATATAAATACTGACACCTTGTTCCATTTTTCATGCATTACTTCTTTTCCTGCCCCATTCAAAAGAACAAAAGGAGTTCTGAGCTCTCTGAGCCTGGAATTTGACAGGTTTTCCTTGGTGGTGGCATTGCTGATTTTCTAGTTCTGCTCAAAAACAGCTTTTTCCTTTTACCTGAACGGGAAGGGGGGGAAATGAAATGACAGGGAAAGCTGGAGGAGGTTTAACCTGCATGCATGAAGCAGCAATTCCAGTGATTTTATTGTTTGGGCTTTCTGATGGTCATCCCAAATCATCAATAAACCTCTGGCTGTCTCTGCTTCGCCCTCCTCATTAGCTTGGAGGCACAGCCCAATGCTGGGGCTCTGTGCCTGCCTGGGAAGTGCCTGCCTGGCTAATTCCCCTCTCCCCCTGCCTCTCCAGCTGGCTCTCACTCCCATTTGGAATATATATGGACACACACAGCTCGGGGGAGTGGGGATTTATGGCCAGCAGACAGTGTTTAGTGCAGATGTGCAGAGCAGCAACTCTCCGGTGCCAACAAAACCTCTGGAGAGATACATCATGGCAGGAAGTTGTCAGCAATTAATTTTCAGGGGGCTAAACTTCACCCATGTTTTAATAGAAGAGGAGTCTGAAGGACCAAAGAGAGGATAAATCATTTGGACCCCTGAGGGGTTTTTTTTAGCTACTTTCCTGAGCGAGCATCGCTGCTTTTTTTCTCCCTTGCAACAGGTAAAACATTGGGGGTTCAATCACTGAGACAAATGTTCTTAAATAAGCAAGACTTGAAACAGAAAAATAAAACTAAGGACAGCTTTTCTCTGTGAGATCCCTTGAATCCTCCTGCAGGAAAGGTGCCAAACACTTGGATCAAGGTCTGGTTGATCTTGCAGGTGATACTTGAGTGACAGAGTGAGGGGGGCTGAGATATAATTGGTGGATGTGAAAAGTTTGCTGACAGGGTTGGCTGTTGACTATTGCAAATTTAATTTTGGGGGGTTGATTTGGAGGGTTTGGGGTGGATTTTTTTTGGAGGGGAGGGTAATTTCTTTGCAGCTCAGCTCCTCGGCCAGCCACGGACTTGAGAGAGGAAGAAGAGATGGCCACAGCTCAGTTTCCAGGGCTGCCTGAATGGTGGTTCATGCTTGGAGCTGAGTCAGTGGTGCTTTATTGAGGTTGTGGTCTGAAAGTAGAGTTTCTGTTCCTTCTGTAGAACCTCAATTCGTCAAAGCATTTCAACATTTTCCTCACAGTTAAGCAAGGGTTTAAGTCCAGTTCTCCTGTGCACAGTGTAAATGGGGTGTGGGTGTCTAATGCTCACTCTGGTGGCTTTTAATGCTCCTAAAATTTTCCTTTGCCATCAAAGTTGGGGATTTTCTTCCTCTGTGGAAGCTGGCAATTGTCTTCCTCATGTCACAGTGGGGTTTGGAGGGCAGGGTGGGATTAGGTCAAGGGTTGAACTTGATCCTGGGGGCCTTCTCCAACCTTAATGATTCTGGGATTCTACATTAACAAAAACCTGTTACAATTCAATAAAAACCCACAAACCATGGAATGGTTTGGGTTAGGAAGGAACCTTAAAGCTCATCCCATTCCATCCCCACCATGGGCAGGGACAACTTCCACTATCCCAGAGAGCTCCAAACCCTGTCCAGCCTGGCCTTGGACACTCCCAGGGATGGAGGCAGCCACAGCTTCTCTGGGCACCCAGTGCCAGGTCCTCCTCATCCTCACAGGGAACAATTCCTTCTACATATCTAATCAAAATTCCCCTCTTTCAGTCTGAACCCCAAAATCTGTGTCCCAAATGGTGGTGGCAGCTCCAGCTTTTCTCCCCACTTCGAACTGCTCAGTTCCTTCAAACTCTAAGGGATGGTAAAACTCCTGGAAGTGGAAGCAGACCTTTGGCTGCCATCAGCAGAGCTCCTTCCCCCAGGTGGGGCAGTGGTCTGGAAAGATCAGGAGACAGAGAACCTGAGCTGAAAATTCACTGTGGAACAATTCCACTCTGTCAACTTTCTCTTTATTACCCTTTTCCTCTGCAGCCATGATGGGATTAGTGATATTTCCATTTGTCTGTTTTATGTATTTTGTTCTCCCTTCCCCTGAAAAAATGATTACAGGATGAAAAGTTTGTCAGGCCTTGGAGTTCAGCAAGATTCTCCCTGGAATTAATTTCCTACCGTGGAGCGTGAGCAGGTGTCTAGAAAAACACTATTTGATTACAGTTTTGTTTTCATATAAGAAAATGATTATTTTCGCTTGGTGGTGGGTGTAGGACACACAACTGTGTGGGAAAGGCAGGATTTTAATTTATCAGATGCCTGAAGACTTAAAATCCTAAGTAATGAGGAAAGCTGAGGAAATGGAAGTTTTGCTCCAGCTGGTTATTCCCTAAGTGTCAGAAATCCATGGCAGAGAAGAGCAGGAGGAACAAGGACATGGAGCTGGAATCAAACAGCCCAGTGGGGTGAGCTGGGATCTGTCAGAGCCTGAGGCCCAGCAGAGCCAGATCCAAGCAGGTCTGGCATGAAATGGCTCCTCTTGATTTTCTCATCCTCCCCATCGAGCCTCTCTCTCTCTTGATCTAATTGAAGGGGTTTGTTCTGACACCTGCTGCAGTCAGGGCTGAGCGTGGAAAATCAATGCCAGGAGTGAGGCCTGTGCTGTGCTCTTGGCTCCAGGGGCTCTCCAGCACTGGTTTCCACTTGCTCCCAGTTGGAGGAGACCCTTCTGCTCCATCACTCCTTCCACCTGCAGCATCTGCCTGTAACTATCCTCTCGTGGTTTTCATCCCAAAAACTTGTGGATCTTTCCTGCCCCACCATTTCACCCTTCCCCTTGAGCTCTCACAACCTTTCTAATCATATTAAGATCAAATCAGGCCTCCATGGTGGGGGCTGGGAATGAGACCTCCCAGCCCAAACCATTCTCTGTTTCTAAGATATCTGTGATGTTTTCTGGCTCAGCAGCACGAGGAGGGATCCCATCAGGTCCTGCTGCTCCATCAGCTGCCTGACACTGATGCCTTAAGTTTTATCTTTGCTGTATTTCATGTTCTGTGCTGCCCAGGGGTGCAGCTCTCAGCTCACAGTCAGTGTCACTCAGCTCTGCACAGAGCAGGGACACAAAACAAATCCTTTTCCTGCTGCACACCAAGGACAACTGGGACAAGTTTTCAGGTCCAAAAGCACAAACAAGGGTGGCTGAAGAGAGAAAAAAAAGATGGGACTTCATAACCTGAAGCTGTAATTGGACAATTAAACCCCAATATGCAAATGGACCAAAACTTACAAAAGTGTGAGACCTGGTGACTGTTTGTCCATTTTGTGACCATTTTGTGACCATTTTATGTCCATTTTATGCCCATTTTGTACCCATTTTGGGTCCACCTTGGGTGTCCCCTGGCCAGGCTCTTGCTCTGCCCAAGATGTATCCTAAAGGCCTTTTAATAAATATCTACTTTATTCTCTAGCTCTGCCCAGCCTCTGTTCCAGCTCAGCCTTCCCAAGGCATCTCTGGGTCCTCCAGAGGGGAGGCTGAGGGCTGCTGGCTCCTCCTCGGGGTCTGTATGAGGAAAAATCCATCATTTCCTCTCTCTTCATGCTCCCAGTGCTGATGGAGGATTCACTCTCCCTTTAAATGAAGTAACCTCAGCAAGGACTTACCGTGCCTGGAGCCCCAGCCCTTCGTGCCAGGATGGTTTATTCTCCATCATCCAGAATAATTCCCTTTCTCCAGCTGCTGGCCTCGGGTTTCAGTGTGCTGAGAGGAGCTGACTCAGAGATGACTCAAACTCTTCACACGCCTTGGTGGGTTTGCAAATGAAAGAGCAGGGTGAGGTTGAGTGGTTAAATCAGAGTCTGAAGCCAGCAGCCAGCCCCTTCCCAAAATCCCAGGGGATTCCCAGGAGCTGGAAACACACCCTGGGCACGGTGATTCAATGGAGCGAGCAAAAAAAACACTTGTAAATACATTTATTAGTGTCGAGGCTGTGGTTGGAGCTGAGGAAAAGGAGAGAAGCCACACGATTACCTGAAAATTCCTCCTGGAGTCTGTAGGTCAACAGGGAAAGGGCAAGGAACAGGGAGATGTTTCTGTTTAATTTAATTTATTTAATTCCACATCTTTAATTCTGATCTTAAAGGCAAATGATAAAAGTGGTGTTTTTAAAAGGAAATTGCCAGTTCAGGGGCAGCTGTTTAAGGAGAATTTATTGGGAGGCCTCAACACTAAAACTGGTCTCTGGATCTGGATGTGTGAGGGACTTGTCCAAAAAGATTCTGAGCCCCTCAGCTTTTTCTCAGAGCCAAAGCAGAAGAGCAGCAATCCCATGGGATTCCTGAGTCCTTCTCCATCCCTGGTTATGTCCAGCTGCCAGAAAATACCCTGGGGAAGAAGGGGCAGGGCAGGATCCTTCACCTTGGATTGCACAGCAGGGATGAAGTAACCAGAAAAAAATTACTTTAAGTCTCCCTTAGGAGCAAAACCAGGCCCTGGGCTGAGCCCAGGCCCCAAACCTGGAAATTTGGGCCTTTCCTCTCATGTTTAGTCAGGACTGTGGGTGTCAGAGGAGGGATTAACACCCTGTGTTCTGTGAGAGCTGAAATGTGCTGTGAGATCCTGCAGCTGAGGGTTCCACAGGCATCTGTCGTTCCTGCTCAGCACATCCCGGGCTGAAAGAGAGGGAATTGCACTTGGATCCAGAGCTTTTCCTGCTCCTCAGCTGGGGACACCCCCAGGTGCTGGGAGGTCTGAGGGGGGATTATGGGCTTTACAGTGTGAAGGATTTCCATAGGGCTTAATGGAGCCAATACCTGTAAATTAGGATATTTTTTTAATTTATGGAGGTAAAACTCCTGTGGGAAACTGCATTTGCTGTTGTGAGCCTTAGAGGTAATTACAATCTCCTTTTTTTTGACACTGCACTGTTGGGAGTGAATGCCAACATTTCCATTTGAGGGCTTATTTGATTATTTTTTTCTCATTTTGCGAAACATTATTACATTAACCCGCCACTCCTGAATCCTTGTCCTACCATGGCATTTATGCATGAGAGGGTCTGTGCTCTGAAAGGAACATCAGGCTGAAGAATGCTCCATGATGATGGAAAGGCTTCTGTTTATCCTGTGGTTTTGGAATAAGAGCTTATTTTTGGCTTTGGAAGCCAAATGTGACCTAGTTTGGATCCAAAATGTAATCTGAACCTTCAGCTACACATCTTGGATTTTTATTAGGGCTGAAAGCAGTCAATAAATGTATGTGAATCTGAGTCAAACTGAGAGAGAGGAGGTTGATGTTAGAGATTGGGGAGAAATTTCTCCCTGTGAGGGTGAGGAGGGGCTGGGAGAGAATTCCCAGAGAAGCTGTGGCTGCCCCTGGATCCCTGGAAGTGTCCAAGGCCAGGCTGGATGGGGCTTGGAACAACCTGGGATAGTGGAAGGTTTCCCTGCTCTTGGCAGGGAGTGGAACTGAATGATCTTTAAAGTGTTTTTCAACCCAAAACATTCTGGGATTCTTTAATTCTAAGTAAATGAGGAATTCTAAGTAAACTTTGGAAATTAAGTCATGAATTGTACAAGTAAAAAGGGACAACCCTGGTACCTGAGGATCCAACACCTGACAATATCCAACACTTGACAATATCCATTAGAGCAGAGCTGGGCTGTAGGGCCAGCCTGGGAGAGCTGCAGCAAGTAACAAAATTGATCCTTTTCCTGCCTTACAGCTCTGATAAATCACCTTAACATTGACTCTTGCTTAACCAGAGATGAGTAAGAAGGTGTGAATGTCACCTTTGAGGAATGAGGGGATCACTGAGAACGTTTAAATTGAAGGAGTCAGCCCAGAAATGAGTCTGAGTGCACATTTAGATGTGCTAATCTCACCATCCGCGGTGCCTGGCTGTGACGTTTCTTTCTGAATTAGTTTTGTGTTTCAGATGAGCAACAGGATCCTTTACTCAATTACAGCAGCACTCCTGATGAGTTTGTTGACATATTTGCTAATTTTCCCATGGCAGTGTGTTTTGGAGGGTGCACATGCATTATTCATGAACTGAAATTGCCTGGTGTTCCATCAGATGTCTTTTACCCAGGTGTTGATCCCACACAGAATCAGACTCCACTCCTGAATGGAATTTCCCCTTTGTTTTGCCAATGGAAACTGACTTGTTTCCATTAAATGATCCTGGCATGTTAAAAATACATAAATAGATAAATAAACCTCCAACCTGCTCTCTGACTTTCACTCTCCAGACTAGAATTGCCATGGGAAGGATCTTTCTAAGAGTTTTGATCATGCTCCATGTACAAGTTAGGCTGATTTCAAGCAGAAATGGTTGATAAAGTGCATTGGATTGCAGGAGGCAAGAGTGTCACTCCTTCCTCTGCCACTGCCCCTCTGGAAAACCCTGGTCAAGTCACTTAAAAGATATTTATCTACCCTAAGTTTAGACTTTGGCCTAAATGTGTTTCCCAGGCAATGGAAAGAGGCAGCTTTCTCCAAGGAGAGGTTCAGTTGATGCTAAAATGGGAGGGAGAGGGATTAATCACCCACTGGAAGAGTCTCTGTGCCTCTAATTAACATTCACAGCAAATAAAAGAAACAAGACAGAGGAGCTGGGTGAGGTGGAACAGGTGGCAGAGCTGCCACCTCACTTGCTCTTCACTTCCAGAGAATTACAGATGAGTCACACAGTTATGAGTGAAAACCAGATTTGGTCAAGTTTTAACCATGAAATATCCTCGTTCTGGGGTTTGGTTTGATCTTACTGATAATTTAAGACAGACAGACCCAAAAACAAATCTGGAAAAAACTCTCCAGTGTAAACTCTCTCCCAAACATCTTTGTTCCCAGCCAGATCCAGTTACAGGCTCTGAAAATAAATCTCACTGTTAGGGGATGCAGAAAGGAAAATTTGGCTGTAGGAGTTCTGCAAGAGCAAATAAAGAGAAAAGATGAGATGGGAGGGAAAAGACCTTTTCAGAAAGATTTTAACAGGAAGATGTGGGAATGTGCAACCCTATTCAGCTCCCAGTTTAGCACCTATTGTAATCTCAGGTGCTCTGGGTGGACCCTGGCCATTCTCAGGAGCCTCTGCTGCTTCTCCTAAATCCTGTCACCTCTCTGGGAGCCACCCACATGTCCCTGTGTGGGCCAGTGCCACCAGATGCCTCCATTCAGGGGAATGAGTCCAGCCCTGGAGAACCCTGGAGCTCAGGGAATTCAGCTCCTTGAGTTCAATGGGGATTATTTAAGGACTGCCTGAGCATTCTGGGATGCCCAGATTTCAACCAACTTTGAGCAAGTTGCAGGAGTCTGTGGGAACATGGGGAGTATTTTAAGCAGGAGGAGGAATTCTCGGTGCCAAAGGCAGAGGGAAGCATCTGGGCCCCAGAGCAGATTGTGAATTTTCACTCCGAGCTGAATCGAGGCTGAGAGTTGTGCAAATCTCACAACATTTTGGTCCAAAGTGGTGGAAACAGGCATTGTAAAGCTATCTCTAACTGGCACACTGATAAATTGTTAAATCTTTCCCTCAGCTCAAACGCATGCAAGTGCAGTCCAGGTGGAATAGATCAAATTAGGTCAGAGCCTCTCGAATCCTCTGCATCTCTCTGGCACATTTAAGACACCAATCAGACTAAGCCCAGATAAGCCTATCAGCACTAACAGAGCTTGGCTAGACTTCAGCATTCATCATACTCTCCACAGAGTGACTAATAAAATCAGATTATTCCATTATGGCATTCAAATACATTCATATCCACCAGGTAAATAGAGATTTTGTATGTAGGGCTCATCACAACATTCTAATTTTCATTCACATTATCATTAAAAAAGTATGAATGAGGTCGCTGAAAATTAGAGTTTTTCATCCTAAGGAAAACATTTTTAAATTCCTTTTCAGGCTGCACTGGTGCCAGCTATTTCACTCTGACAAAACCCAATGTTATTGTTTGGATTTTGCTATTAGCCAGCAGGAAATGTCAGTGTCAAAGAACAGCTGTTAATTTATTTTTGAAAGGCTTCATCCAAGAGCTACATGTCTGCTGGGTACCAGATTCCACTGAATCAACATGTTTAACTCAACTGATATTGTCTCAGGTTTAAAACACACAAATTGTGAGTAACCAGGCACCTTCAGCAGAGCGAGCACACTCATCATCACCTCCTGACATCAGCCCATTAACTGTGGGCTTGCAAACAGGCTGGGGGCATTTCAATTGGGGATTTAAACTGCAGCAGGCATTTCTTGGCTGTCACTTTGCCTCCTATCCACATTTGGAGCTGGCAGCAAACATTTCCACCTGGGACAGGTGAAATTCCGTTCTTTTTTTTACACAGAACCAAAGCCAAATGTGCACACCGTGGTGACACAGGTTAACACGTGGCCAGAGTCTTATAAACCATGTGTTAATGTACCAATCTCTGAGGGTCCAGCCCTTGTAGATTGGCTTCAAATAATTTTAGTGAGACTGCTCTTCAGAGGTGTTTTTTAAAGAAAAAGGTTTAACAAAGAAAAATAACAAAATAACAAACGTTACAGAAAACAAAAGAAAAGCCATGCACAGGTGTCTGAGAAACCTCTGACACGCTGCTAGAAACACTCCAAAAAGCCTCTTACTTCCTTTGTGCTCCTTCCTAAATACTGAATGTTTTAGGAGGGACAACCTGGCCTGCTGCCTATGAAATTAACCATAAATTTGTTGATAACAGGCTTTGAGTTACACTCTCGGAGCCCAATCCATGCTTTTGTGCTGGCACTGAGCCAGTTACAATGAGAAAAACACAGAAGTTTCTAGTTAAACTTCCTAAAATGTCTAAAGGTAAACTGAAACTCTTTCCCTGTTTGGAAGCACCTGCTGAGGATGTGGGGTGCATTACTACACCATGGCACAGGGTAGGGCAGCCCACCTGCAGGGTGAGTTCATGGTACCGCCTTTAGGACAAACCAGGGGGTCTCCCTTATAAAACCTTATTAGAGGGAGGGTTGAACATCTCTGGAAAGGCCACAGAAGATGACAGGGTACAGAGATCTCCTGTGCCAGAATCCCTTGGAGAAACAACAAGTGCCACACAAAATAGACACCGTGGCTCTAAGCAGAGTGATGGTCATCATCACAAACTGGGCTCCAGGAGCTGGCTGCCCATCACCACCTTCCTTTTTCTTGTCCAGCTGGATGAAACTTTTTGGATCCATGGACACAGCACGATGTGGAGATTGCCTTGACCTCCTCTGCTTTGGTTTGGGACAGCCATGGAGCACCTGGGAGCTCTGCCAGCACAGGAGTGGCCATGACAAAGCCTCTGGAACAAACACAAAAGGATCCTGAAAGGATGTAGAGTTTAGTGGTTTGTATCAGCATGCAGGGTCAGTTCTGTTTCTGCAAGAGAAATGGATTTTGATTTATTTCCCTTCTTTCCCACTCTAAAAACATTTGTGTTCCTAAAGCAGGTGATATTCTAGGCAGGGAGAAGGGGAGTCAGCTTCACTCATATTTGCAAATATATCCCAACTCCAATATTAACAACAGCAATTTCAGTTTTGGTAGACCTTGCAGTTCTATCCAAGCTCCATCATTATGTATTTGTCAAGTGATTTCCTCACTGCAAGCACTTTGAGGTGGAACTTACCCGCATTTATAACATATTTGGAGTTTTTACCAGAATCACCACAAGCCGTTTTGTTCGAGCTCTTTGATCTTGTGCAGGGTTTCACATCTATAAAATCTGATTGCAATAAATTGACTGGAAGATGCATGTGCAAAGCACAGAACTTCAGAGAGGTCATGAAGTGAGAAAGGACCCATATGGCATCTTTTTATGCCTCTACAGAGCACAGATTTCAGCCAAAATGGGTGCTGGATTAAATTATCTCTTGGTCAAATCAGTGGAATAATAATAAGAAAAACCAGCAAACAGGATCAAGTCACCATTTGTCCCTTTGGGTGTTAATTCCACAAAGAGAGGATCAGAGTGTTTGGATGCTTTAATCCCTCAAGACAACACCTTTAATTTAAAGTGCAAAGCATCTGGCATTCAACACACAATTATATTGTACTTACCCAGATGGGAAATTCACTTGCCATCAGCTCCCTCAAAACAACCTCCCTTTCTCCTCCCAAGTCTGTCCTGCAGGAAAATAACATTTGTACTTGTGGATTTATCAGCATGAACCACAGCTGAACTTCTTTTGGAGTTTTCTTTTCTTGTCAGGACACACCAGCATTGTAAATCTCTAGTGAAAATGAAGAGTGCTGTTAAAAAGGAGTGTTTCTTGTGGCGCTACCACTGCTCCAGCTCCAGTTGTGTTTTCTTGTTCCTTCCTGTCCCAAAGGTGTGTTACCCTGAGATTCCTTAATATCTGTCACCTAATTACTGCTGCTGGAATAACAGGAAACCAACTCAACAGTGTGAAAGAAAGAGAATCTGGGAGAGAAACAGCTTTTAGAGCACAAACAAAACACTGCCCAGCCCCATCACAGCTGCATCTAGGGGCAAACCTGTGCTGGTGTTAGCTCTAGCCAGGTCTGGACAGAAGACATTAGACACGATGGTATTTCATTTGGAGTTGGTTATTTATTTCTTATCTAAGTTACAGTCTCATGACGTGTGAGCTCTGTCTAAGAAGGCAAGAAAATGGCTACTTCTAACTCGTTTCAAGGACATTAAAACAATAAGCAACACCAATTAAAACCTGACACCTGAGTTATTTTTATTTATAACCCAATTAAAGATCACTCAATGTCCGCAGTGCGGGCCTTCACTAATCAATTAGAAAGGATCACCCAAACCTGAGAAGAAGGAGGAAGGAGAAAGTGAAGAAGAAGGACTCAGGCAATACCCAAATCCCTCCATATTGTCCCTTTTATATGTATATATATATTACTATATTCTATATCCTAAACCCCCAAACCTTAAGTATTTCACCCTGTGACATCACACACTTCTCTACAACCCTGCACACATTCCCAGTGCTGTCACTCAGCTTTGGAAGCTGTTCCCAGGTCAAAGGCAGTTCCCTCCTGAGGGTCACTGTCCTGGGTTGTAGTGTAAGATATGCACAAAGTATTCTATCACCCTCTTCATCAACTGTTGAAACCAATTGTTGAAGCAGTGTTCTTCCAGGT
>JBBMKD010000079.1:4196068-4223340 GCA_037834095.1 Argya squamiceps | reverse complement strand
TATATAGGTATATATATAGATATATATATATATATATATATATAAAAAATCCACATATAAATATAACATTGGTATTTTATTTATATATTATACAATATATTTTATTATAATATTCATATATTCATATATTTTTTAGAGATCCACATATAAATATAATAGTAATATTTTATTTTTATATATATATATAAAATATAAAATCCACAGCAGCAGGGTCCTGGGACCCCTTTGTTGTGCCCCTTTTCCCTCCCAGTTCAAGCAGAGGGGCAGGAGGAGGCTCCTCCAGTCTGCAGAGATCCCTCAGGCTGCTCTGGCTCTCAGGTGAAACCATCCCTAAGAAAAATCCTTCCCCACCGGGGCTCACTGCTTTTCATTGCTCATCACACTGTCCTGAATGCAGTTCTGGGTTATTCCTCTCAGTCCATGCAATGCTTCCTTTTTTTCCTTCCTTACTCTTAATTAAATCTCATCACTTGAAAAATCCCAAGGAAGACTTCGCGAGAGCCTTAATTTGATTTTTATTTTCATTAAGCTGAAACTTATATGACAAATCTCCCAGAGCTGTTGCTAAATGCACTTTGTTTTCATGCAAAAATGCACCTTGTTTTCATGCAGTGCTCTTCTGGCTGAAAGTCCTGTTCCTGCCACGGGAATGAGGGCAGGAAGGGAATGTTCACCTGGGGTTTATGACCCTGACAACCTGTTTTTGTTATTAAAATCGTGGTGAGCAGCAGAAGTGATGAAATACTGAGTTCTGTGGTGTCTGCAGAGTGTTTTTTTAAGCTCTGATCATTATACATTGTGTTGGCATTAAAAAAAAACAGAGGAAGAAGATCCTTCATGGAGAGCAAGCAATCCTTCTTGGACCTTATGAAGTTAATTATTTTATATCCCATAACTGAAACTTGTAACTCAGTGTAATTGGCAGGAGAAGTCCCACAGTAACAATCACAGGGCTGGTTATTGTTTCCTCTAGTGCTCCACTGTGGGAATGCTGGAAAAACAACCTCCCATCCTGGTGTTTATTGGCAAATGCTTCAATAAATCATGCCAGCTTCTAAAACAAGCCCAACGATCAATAATCTCCCCTCTTGAAATGGGAAGTGTTGCACGAGGGGAAGAGGTGGGGACAGGCAGGGTTTGTGGTGCCCCTTTAGCTGGGATTGTGTTTTATGGATTTGGGAAAACCAGAGAGCAAGCCCAGGCTGGATGGTCCAGTGGAAGGTGTCCCTGTTCATGGCAGAGGGGTGGGTGGGATGAGTTTTAACACACCTTCAACCAAAACCCTTCTGGGGTTTCATGACCCTTCAACCCAAACCCTTCTGGGGTTTTATAGCCCTTCAACCAAAACCATTCTGGGGTTTTATATCCCTTCAACCCAAAACATTCTGGGGTCTTATGTTCCTTCAACCCAAACCATTCTGGGATTTCATGTCCCTTCAACCCAAACCATTCTGGGGTTTTATGTCCCTTCAACCCAAACCCTTCTGGGGTTTTATGTCCCTTCAACCCAAAACCTTCTGGGGTTTTATGTTCCTTCAACACAAACCATTCTGGGGTTTCATGACTCGTCAACCCAAACCCTTCTGGGGTTTTATGTTCCTTCAACCCAAACCATTCTGGGGTTTCATGACCCTTCAACCCAAACCATTCTGGGATTTTGTGATTCTATGATGATTTTACGAACTTGTTCTTTTCCCAGCCTGCCAACACCTCACTGTGTGACCATAACAGGACGTGGATTAACCTTGTTATCCCATATTCTGTTAAAAACCCCACTGATTGCCTCAGGCCCTGTGTGCAGCCTGGGTGAAGGAACCAGCACTTTGTGTCGATGTGTCGTGGTGCCCTGGGGTCCCTCACCCCTCTGTTCAGCCCAGCAACCCCAAACCTCCTCGTGCTGCTGTCAGCACCAGTGGGAATGACCCCAGTGACCCCATCAATGACCCCAGTGACCCCATCAATCCTGAGGGATTTTGTGCAGCCACATCAGCCCCAGCTCCTGAGGTGCCTCTCCCAGCTGTGCTCAGCCCACGGAGGCTCTTGGCTGTGCAAGACTTGATTTTACCCAGAGGCTGCTGCTGCTGCTGCTCTGTCTCACAGACCCTCTGGAGCAAGTGGATATATTAAGATTTTTTTCCTATCAGCCACTAATTTCTGCCTATTTCTGTCCCAGGTGGAGCCTGAAGTGACAAGAGTTGACACATCTGTGCAGTGACATGGCCTCACTCAGTGCTGCCTCGAGGTTCCAGCATAGCCAGGGAGGAGGGCAGGGACAAGAGAGCTTTGCTTAATGTCACCTTTGGCACTTGGGATGGGACATTTGGAGTGGAGGGAAAGGGCAAAGCTGGACATCTCTGGTGATTGGGGCACCTCCACCCCACTGCTGCTGCTGGGAGGAGCAGTGGCTCAGGGGTGTGCTGAGGATACAGCTCCAATTTAATGCTTCAGCAGGAAATCTTAGGCTGGATCCTCATCTGGGACACGCTGGCCTCAGCTTGAGTGGAAAGCCGGCAGTTTGTGAGGGATGGGGTCTGACCTGCTGGTCGTTTGAGGTCTTCAAGCTCATCTGCTAAGCTGCACTTGGGTTTGCAGGCTGGCATGGCATTCCTGACACGTGGAGCAGGAGCAGGGCTGAGCACACGCTCAGGATGAAGCATGTGAGTGTTTTACAGAAATACTCCTCATGTCAGTTCAGATGTCCCCGTGCCCTTTTTTGCTGCATGGAGAATGCTGGCTCAATTAAATTGTCATCTTCCCAGAAAAAAAGATGTCCTGGTAGCAGGCCTGGGTCTCTTGGTATGAAACCACAATTCTGGAAGGAATTTAAACAAAGTTGTCAGTTTCAAGGAGTTGTTGAATTTCTTTTTCTATCCTTTCCATTACAAAAAGGAAATATGCTCCTGAACTCTCCAGGCAGTGATTTCAAGGTGGGATGGCTCCTGTTAAATTAGACATTTATGGACTATTTAGTAAATCACCTCAGAGACCAGACCTTCCAGACTCTTTTTCCATTTCTTACAGACTACTTCAGAAAATTCATCAGGATTACCTGGGGCTGGGAGGAGCTGAGGAGCATTTCAACATCCATTCTGCGTCCATTTTGTGACCATTTTGGGTCCAACTTGGGTGTAGCCCTGGCCAGTCTCTTGTCCTGCCCAAGGTGGATGCTTAAGGCCTTTTAATAAATACCTACTTTATTCTTTTAGTTCTGTCGAGTCTCTGTTCCAGCTCAGCCTTCCCAAGGCATCACCACCATCTCTGGGGCCTCCAGAGGGGGAGGCTGAGGAATGCTGGAATAACCTGAAGCTGTAATTGGACAATTAACCTCAATATGCAAACGGACCAAAACTTATAAAAGCCTCACATTCAGTGTCAGTCAGCTCTCTTCACACAGCAGGGAGACAAAACAAATCCTTTTCCTGCTGGAGACCAAGGACAATGAGTGCAAGGCCTGGAAACATCCCCAGGGAATGCCATAACATGAGGTTTGTGGGGATCCATGGGCACACCTGGCCAGCTGTGGGCTGGGTTTATCCTCACCAGAAGCACCAAACATGGATCTTCTCCCGTCAATCCCCTCTCTGCTGGTACTGAGCAAAGCCTGGCTTGAAGCAGAACCTCCTGCTCTGGGATTTGTTTGCACTTTGCACTGGGAATTCTTCCCCCGTTTGCTTTCACAGCCCCGGCCTGACCTTCCCCTGACACCAGGATGCCAATTAAGGAGCTCAGAGCAGGGAGGGCTGTGGATGTTATTGATTAGGGCTCTAATTGCTCCTCTTCCCACACTGTCCAAGCCAATTGGGCTGGATGGAGATGCAAGGAGTGAAATGGAGATGTGACTGCCACGGGACTCACTCAGATATTATTCCTCAGCACAAGGCTGCAAGATTCTGTGGATTCTGGAATTTGAGGGCTGTTCTTGCTCAGCCTGGCTCATTTATTCCCTGCTGGTCCCTTCCAACCTCTCTGCTTTCATGAGGTCCCTCATTGTGACCAGCCATGGGTGCAAGGGCAGGGAAGGGTGATCACTGCAGGCACACCTTGTGTGCTTCTGGGAGCATCCCCAAACATGTCAATTATCTCATTAATTATTTCCCTCCAGCTCACAATGCTTGGACATTTCAGGGCATCACAGGACAGCAAGGAACAAGTTACATCTCCAAATGTAGATGGTTTTTGAAAAAATACCCATTTCAAGAGAAGTTTAAAATGTGAGGGGATACCTTTTCAAGATATTAGCTCATCACAGCCTTGGTAACTTGGAAAAGGAGAGAAAACCTCACCAGAGACTGAAGCAATGTGACAGTAAGGAGTGGAGAACTCTCAAGAGCCAGGATTTTCTGAGCAAGAAAGAACCCTCTGCCCATAATTTTGGGTTGTTCCTTGTCCAGGGAGGCTTTAGCCACCAGAGGCGTGGAAAAAACAAAGTGAACTCTTTGTTAACTGCTGCAGGAAACTTTGCTGCCCTGAGAGCACGGGATGGTCCCAGAGTTGTCGAATTAGGCAGGAAATTGTTTATGAAAGGATTTCACATCCAGGCCTGAAAGAGCTGGAACTGACCCGTGAAGTGAAGGAAAGGCTGAATTTTATTCACGGCCCCTGCACAGAACCTGGCTGAGGATGAGGAGCCTCACGCTGCCTCTCTGCTTGGGGTGAATTTCATTAGAATGGGCTGATAATTGCTTGGTACAGCCAGAACCAGGCAGGGGGAATTTACCTTCAAGGCCCATGAAGGTCAAGATCAGCCTCAGAACAATATCAGGCTTTTCAAGACAAAGTTTTAATGTGAGCAGGGAGAGGACTTTGTGAACTCAGGAGGCCTTGTCAAGGCTGACAGCAGCCATTTTGGGCCATTTTGTGCCATTTTGGGCCATTTTGTGCCATTTTTCAGGAGCTCAGCTGGGCCTGTGGTTCATCCAGGGCTTCTCTTCTTCAGGGGATCATTGGGTGCAATTGTGGAGTTTGTTTTCTGTGGTTTGGGATATTCTCTGGAAATGTCCCGATCCTTTGGGAGACAAGGTCAGGGAGGGGGCCTGAATTTACTGGGAAAGTACAAAATGTTTTGCTCCTAAGGAAGCTCTTTTGGGAGCCTGAGCAGCTCCTAGAGGGTGCCAGCACTCCTTTCCAGATGTGCTGCACCTCTGGGGCAGACAGAAAATGCTGGATAAGCTGGAGCTGCCCTTCCTCCTTAGTGAATCCTTCCCACGTGGAATCAGCAAGCCCCTTGGAGATAAGAGCAGGTGGCTGCGAAAAACAGTGCAGATAAGGGAGGATTGAAGGCAGAGGAACTGTTTTTAGGTAAATTTCTGCTTTTCAGATCAGATCTGCATGTTTATCCCCTATCTACACGCACACTTAATCCCCAGTTGCCATGGGACAGGAGAACTGCCTGTTATTGCAAGCTCTTTCTCTGAGCAATTTCCTGTTGTTAATGCAGCTCAGTCCCTTGATTCCATTCCAGTCAAATAATTCCTGTTGTCTTTTCCGAGGTCATTGTGCTGCCTTTGCAGTACCCAAACCTCTGTAGTGCCAAAGCTTGGGAATAAAGAGGCCTCCCTGAGGAGCTGCTGAGCCAGGTGAGAGCAGACCTGAAAGGGCATTTCCATCCCTTGATCAGCTGCCAGCCCTGCTGCTCTGGGCACAACCAGGCTGGGCCTCAGACATGTGGTCTGACTTGATTTATGTAATCCTCAGATCTAGATAGTCCTCAGAATGCCCCACTCAGGATTACAATAAGGTAAACATGTTTCTAGCACATAAAAAAACCCCAGTGAAAATCTGATTGTTCTGGTGAAGCAGACAAAAGCTGGAAACTCATAGCAAGGATATTTTTGAGGTGAGGCATTGGTGTTGGAGGGAGGGAGAACAAGGCTTGGAACTGGAGAAAATGGGCTGGGTGGCAGTAATAGAAATAAATCCAACTTCCTGCTTTTCTTACAAGCAACCAAATCTGGAGTGGCAGAGGCAGCTCCTTTCTGCAGAGCTGCCTCTCTGAGACAAACACACCGAGGTGTTGATGTGGGGAGCAGCAAGTTGTGTGCCAGGCTCCCTGATAAGGAAGAATACACTGTGCTTCACACGTGTTCAAAAGAAATCTGTCGCCTCCCTGAAGGTCTCACCCCACTTTGTAAAGTCTCTTTAGTCCCCTTTTTCCTGAGTCACAAAGTGAGGGGGGAGGTCAGAGAATGCCGAGAGCCTCCCTGGCCACCTCATTGCAGTGGGTGGGTGGGTGTGGGGTTGGAATTTGCTGTAATAACTCCCCTGGTGAGGTGACACCAGAGAAGGGAAAGGAACAGGCCCATCATTAGGGTAAAAATAGAAACTCACAGTCACAAAGTGTGTGGTACCTGCCAGTAAATTGGCTCCTGGCCCTTCCCCACGCCTGGAGCTGCTGTTGCTGCCTGCATGGATGAAGGAGCCTCCCCTTTTCCCATCCTCTGGCACAGCAGAATGCCAGGTCTCACCTGGGAGGGTGAGAAGTGTGTCCTGATGGGAGGAAGGCACCAGGGCAGGGAGCAGATTCCCATCTCCTCTTCTTGCCTGTGCCCATCCCAAGCTGTGTTTGGGGCAGCCTCAGCCTGGCTGTGTGGGCAGGATGGGTTTGTGCCTCTGCTGGATGATCCCAAAGCACATTTTCTCCCAGGCAGAGCACTGCCATATGCACACACATGCAGCAGGCACTCACTGGAACTGGCAAGCTGGAAAAATAACAGCATCCTCAGGGAAAAGAGAGGCTCCCGTGTTGGTACCTTCCTCCCCTCTGCTGGCAGTTGCTCTGCACGTCTCCAGCTCTCAGGCTGCTGCCCCTGAGAGCCGGGGAGGGAGATAAAACAATCTCATCACAGCGATGTTATTTCCCTCTCAAAGTCCTCTCGCCTTTCCCTATGTGGATGTTGATGGAGAGGGCTGTAGATGTCACCGCTCTGGATTTATGGATAGAGATGTGCAGATGAGTGTGACAGCTGAGAGCCTGACTCCTTTCCACTGCAAAATCTGATCCCTCTCCTCTGCCATCAGCTGGATTTCGTGCCACTCCTGACTCCTTCATCAGCAGAGCTGGGAGCTGTGCTGAACTCGAGGCTCTGTTTCCAATGAGCTTGTGGGGTCTCAGCCCTCAGCAGTGAGCTCATTAACAAAATCAGCACTGGTGGGCATCCCCTGACTGCACAGGGGTCGTGTCTGAGCTGCCCTCCATCTGCAAAGGCTCTTCCCCTCGGCCCTGCAGGGTCGTGTGCTGGGTTTATCTGGCTGAGAACAAACCGTGTCGTGCAGCAGACAGAGCCTGCTGGGACCCGGCTCAGGTCGTGAGAATCCTCTTCTCCAGGGGCAGCTCAGCATCCACCTCTTGTACTGCTGTAAATCAGGAGCAGTGGGGTTTGGCTGGATTGCTGAGGCTGTGTTCTTACAGTCAGAAATTACAGCAACAACGAGAGAGATTCTCAGCTCGGTGGAGTGAAAGAGCCTCGGGTGACAGGACAATGGGGATGGCCTTCAGTGAAGGAGAGCAGGGTTAGATGGGATATTGGGAAGAAATTCCTTCCTGTGAGGGTGGGGAGGGGCTGGGATGGAATTCCCAGGGAAGCTGTGGCTGCCCCTGGATCCCTGGGAGTGTCCAATGCCAGGTTGGATGGGGCTCGGAGCAACCTGGGACAGTGGAAAATGTCCCTGCCCATGGCACAGGGTGGCACTGGAAAATCTTTGAGGACCTTCTCAACCCAGACCATGCTGGGATTCTCTGATTCTGTGACAGGAAGGCACAGCAGAGTGGTTAGAGATGGGCAGGGCTGCCTGTGAGGGTGCAGGTGTGCAGGAGTGTGCCAGGCAGGCGTGTCCCCTCTGGGCCTCCCCTGCAGCACCACCTGCACCAGAGCATTCCCTGCTGCAAGGCTGAAGGAGCAGGACTGCTGCACGTAGAGCTGAGCTGATGAGGCTCAGCACCCCCTCTCCTTGTTTCATGTTTAATTAGCTGGTGCATGAAGGATGGATTTGATAGAACAAGGAAGCAGCAGGGAGAAGGAAGGTTAATCTATCCTCTAGCCTTGCTATTCCTTCTTCCTTGTGATCTTGTGAAGCAAGGAGATGATGTGTCTTTTGAAGTGTAAAGTACTCCCTATACTTCTCCCCCCTAAGTCGTCTCTTCCTCCTCCTCCTCCTCCTCCTCCCAGCCTCAGTCCAGCTGCTTCCTGCCAGGTGCTGCTGATGGCCAAGGGGCTGTGCCCACCCTCCCCAGGGGCTGCACGAGGGGATTGGAAACACAAAAAGTCAGGACTGGCTTTTTGAAACACCTCAAAACCCTGTGCAAGCACTCCTGGAATCCCGGGGTGCTGCCTGTCCCAGGCCAGGCCAGGCTGGACAGGGCCTGGAGTCACCTGGGACAGTGGAAGGTGTCCCTGCTCATGGCAGAGGTGCAATGGGATGAACTTTAAGGTCCCTTCCCACCCAAACCTGTGTGGGATTTTGGGATTATTGACTAAGTTTGGGGTTGAAGCAGCAGGAGGAAGAGTGGGCTGGGAGGATGCCCTGGAGCCCCAAAGCAGTGCTGGGAAGCTTTGGTGTCACCTGGGGTGTCCCCAGGAGCTCAGGGCTCACAAGTAGCAGTGCCACCCCCTGAGCTGTGTGTGAGGAGAGGGAGCTGGGCTCTCTCCTCTCAGTCTTCAGGAGCTCTGTTCCATTTTTCAGGAAACTCTTTGAGAACAAGGAGCAGGAGAATCAGGACAGAGGAGAGGGCTGGCCTGGCATGAGCAGCCCTTCCCCAAGCCCCGTGTTCTCCCTGAGTCACAGTAATTGAATTGTTTTAATATTAATGTCTTCTCTCGAGCTCTGCTGATGGGAGGGAGGGAGAGATGTTTCTTCCAAAACAGTCTTAAGCTAATGCAGAAAGTATGAATAAATCTCTCAGAGATTATAGCCCCTGGAAAGCTCCGGTGAATATCAGAAAGACATCCTTCCTGCTATGGGAGGTTTGATTGAATTACAAATTTGAGGCAACTCCAAAGCAAAACTGATTAAGTCTTTTCTTTCTCACTCTCTTGTTGAGGCTTTTTAAGGCGCTAAAGCTTTTTAATAATTAGAAATCCCCCCGTCCTGTTTGTAAGTGGTTATAATTGGCATCGCCCTGCCTGGAAGTAGCTCTAATTGGCATCGTGTCCTCGTGGATGGTGACGCCACCAGAGCATAAAACGTGGTGGGAAGTGTTGTCACTGCTTATCTCTGAGGGAGAGCCACGGCCTGTGCTGTGAGAGGATCATCTCAGGGTTGGGAGGGAGAGGTGATGTGCCAGGGATGAGCCCCTGGGTGCTGCAGGAAAGGCAAAACAGGGATGGGGCTCCAGCTCTGCTCCCAGGAGGAACTGGAAGGCCTTGGCTATTGCCTCTTGTGTAGGAAGCTGCTGTGAAAACAGCAAAGCAAAGTTTGGGAGGAAGGGGAGGGTCCTGCCCTCGGGGCTGTCTCAGCTCTCCCCCTCAGAGCCATCCCCGTGCCCACGGCAGTGTTTGATTAACGTTGGCACTGCACTGCCAGGATCTAAGGCTTTGCTGTGAGAAACACTGTCGGGGAAAAAGCACTATAGAAATCACTTTATTCAGTTCTCCCCTATTAGAGCAGAGAGGAACAAAAAAAAAAAAAGAAGAAAGGAAGCAAAAGAGAAAGCATTGTACCTCAGGAGCCTCGCACGGGGCTGTCTGTAGCAAGGAGACAGCTGTGGTCTTTACCAGCCCTTGACAAGTGATTTTTCCCAACAATCAGATGGGAGAACATGCTCTGTTAGGCTTATAATTGATAATATAGCACTGCTGAAATATGCCTGTCAGTTCTGCAGGGAGATAAAATTATAGCATTGATATCTCAGAGCAGTTTTCACGGGCAGCTTCCCAAACCACATCCTGGCCCTGGCAGGTGAAAGGTGGATGTGTAGGCAGGATCCAGCCTTCAGCCTCACCCCTGAGGGTGAGGAGGGACACCACTGCAGACCCCCAGCCCTGGTTGGGCTCTGTGGAGCATTTCCAGGATGCAGCAGGCACCTGCACTGGGAGAACCCTGTCACAGAGGGGTTAAAATGTGTCACAGAGATGTTAAAATAATGAACAGGGAAATTCAAATGCTCCAAGCCAGTCACAGTGGTGACTTTTTTAACAAGGAAGGCAGTTAACTAGTGGACACTTCAGAAACTGATCCCTCCATTCCTGGGAATGTTTTGAAGAGGAACACAGGCTTTGGGAATAATCCAGCAAAGCTCTTTGGATGCACAGCTGGGGTGAAGGGCTCTGGCTGCTCTGGAGATCACAGGACTCCACAAGGGCTATGGATCCCTAAGGAGCTCAGTGTCACAGAGTCCCACACCCTCCAGGAATCCAAGAACTTTTTGGATCACCTTCTAAAAGGTGTTTGGTGAAAGGAAAACCTGAGACAGGGAGGGAGCCCCAGGACCCACCAGCATTTGAATTTCCCATCTCAGTCCCAGTGCCCACTGGTGTCTGCCCAGAACCAGGAGAGCCACAGCAGCTGGGTTATGAGAACCACCAGTGGCTCAGCTGGGTTCTCCAGGATCCTACAGGATTGGGGGGACATGGGAAGCTCCTCACCTTGTCCAAACCTTTGGGGTGTTTTGGATCCCACATGGATGCTGGTACTGGGGAGACAGAACAGGGTTTATGGAGCAGGGAAACACTGGAAACACTCTGAGTTGTGGGACAGATGGAGGAAGGGACTGCAGGGGTTGTTGGCAGGACTTGGTTGTGTCTGTTTGAACTCCAGGTCTGTGATTTGTAGATGGGGAAGGGGAGATAGGCCCAAGCCTGTGCTGATCCAGCATCCTGCACGAAACAAAAAGGTTTGAAACAGGATAAAAGCAGTGCTGGAAGCAAAAGGAATAAATTATTCTCTTTCTGCTGGTGACCAGGTGGAGAGCAGCAGGTGAGGCACAAGGTGGGGACTTGGCAGAGCTCACGGCACCTGTGTGCCAGCCTTGGCTTGGGGGAAGGGTGCAGCAGCCTCTGCCCTCTCAGCCCTCCCTTCTCTGTGTCCCTCTCCCTTTCTTTCTCTCCTTTCTTGGCACAGAACTCAGACAGATTGAGTGCAAGGGCAGTTAAATGAAATTTCTGACACCCCTTTGCTGTTCCCAGCTCCGGTGGGGGCTCAGCCCCTCTTGCACCCCAGTGAAACCAGTGCTTGGGATGGATTGTTCATCCCCAGCCTCACCCACTGAAGCCCCCAATTAGCATCTTACCCCAGGACACCCAGGCCTGGCATTAGCACTCCTTTGTCAGGGTTAGTGACTCAAATTTGGAGTCAAATTAAAGGCGTGTCACTAATTACGAGCTCCGGATTCCCTTCAGGGTTGGCTGCACTGAGCGAAATTGAAGATCCCGACATCCCCGTTCCCATTCCCCCTTCCTAATTAGTCCTCCTCAATTCTTAGAGGCTGACATTTCAAATGAACTCTGCTGAAATTACTGCTTTTGTAGTCGATTTCAGTGCTGATAATGGGAATGTGGAGGGGACAAACCCCTGCCTGAGTGGCAGCCCGTGGAGGAGGTGACAGGTCCCAGCTGCCACCGAGCAGGGAAGGCACTGCTGCCACCCACCCTGGGCACACCTGCCTGGGAAGGGGCCTTGAAGGTCCCTTGGATTAATGCATTAAGGAGATTTTTATTTCCTGACTCCCTAATGAAGGTCTGTTTCATCAGAAATGTCTCTCCTCAAGACACAAAAGTCAGTAAATTCTGGGCTCAGCCTGCAAATCTCCAGTTGACATTTTTGACTTAACTCACTCTGCCGAGTAAAACCCCGAGCACAAAACCGTGAGTTGCAGCAGCGCTGCTGTGACCAGGCTGCCAGGCTCTTAAAACCCCCAATTTCCTGCCTTTTGATGGCTTGGAATCACGATGGGGCCTAATAATAATGATAGTTGGTACTTAGATGCCACTTTATCTTAAAAGCTCTGTGCAAACATTAATTAATTATAGACACAGACAGTGTCTGCAAACGTGGAGCTGCAGATGCAGCCGGAGCCATGCACAGCTCGGAGCCAGGAGCTTCCCAGCAGGAAAGAGCTTGGATCACATCTGCTGCAGCCCCTCCGTGGGCAAAGCCCCTCGTTTCTGCCCAGGGTGGCCCCAGAAGGTGGCTAAAAACAACCCTGTAAACACCTCACTGCACAGGGTCTCAGGGAGGATTTTACTCCTGCCTATCCCTGGCTGGAGAGATGGCAAAACCTTGGGCTTGGCAAAATCTCGAGGTTGGCTCCTGGTTTGTAGGAATTTGCTCTGAATTCCAAATTTCCCTGTCCTCCCTGGATTTTCAGCCTCCTTATGGCTGCAGGTGTTGCTTTTTTGGGGGGATGCCATGGTCCCTAAAATTGATAGGTGATGCAGAGATGAACTCTGCCCATCTCCTACTTCTCCAAATTAAAATAAGCACCTCAACACTGCAGGGAAGCTGGGAATTAGCCGTGCCTGCCTGGGAAGGAGGGAGGGAAGGAAGGCAGCAGCAGCCATGGAGGAGGGCAGGCTCTCTCTTCACAACCTTTCTCCTTCTCTGACCACATGCTGGACATGCAAAAGATCCCTGTTTCCTTGGAAACGGGCTCTTTCCGCATGTGCTGCAGCGAGTTGGGCAAGTTTGCCTTCATCAAACCCCCACGGTGAAGGAGAATGAGCTCCAGAGAAGCTGTCCTGGGGCCGGCAGCCTGATTGCTGCTGCTTCCCTTATTTGCATCCCTTTAAGAAAAGGCAAAAGAACAGGAAAATCTTCCTCCTGCCCCTTGCAGAGGAGATCCCTCCTGGTTCCTTGCAAGCCCTGTCGCTGTCTGAGGGCAGAGGGAATTGCTTCAGTCACTGACACGGGGCTGAGCACCCCAAAACTTCCCCTCAAAACTCGGGCTGCAGGCACTGCTCCTCCACACAGTGACAAACTGGGGGCAGTGGAGGGACGTGTCCCCTCACTTTGTTCCTCTTTTTTTCACTTTCCAGTAAACTCAGCATCAAGTCAGGCTGGAGACAAGAGCCCCAAGAGGCTTCCTGGAAGATTCTCTCAATGGCAGCAGCTTTGCATTTGCCTTTGCCAGCTTTACCCCCTGTCACTGCACCAGGACACAGGCAGGGCACCCCGGGGTGGTGCTGGGGAGATGCTCCTTGTGCCAGGGCAGTGCAGAGCCTGTCCCTGGGTGCTGGGCACCAGGAAGGGACTGCAGGAAGCAAAATGGGGAAGCCCAGGGACATTCCAGAGCTTCCAGGGACATTCCAGAGCACACAGAGAGGATGGAGGGGCAGCAAAGCCCAAAGCCCAGCTCTGAGTGGGTGTGTGGGTGTTTAACCCAGCAGATATAAATGCTCCAGGCCTGCAGTTTAGAGAAACCTCATAAATATTTTAGCTCGGGGAGGATGAAAGGAAGACAAACAAATATAGGTTTGGGCCTTTGGGGCATTGCTGTGATCATCTCTTCAGAGGAACAGAGGTTGGTGCTGGTACTTGGTGCTGTGGAAAGCTGCTGACACATTGTCTGACGAGCACTGCCACCAAAATATTGATTTTGGAGCGAGGGAAAACCCAGGAAAAAGGTCCAAACTTTTCTAATGAGGCGGTTTTGCTCCTATTATTCCAGCAGGATTTGCCAAACTAACCCAGTGATCAAAGCCTGGAGTTTTGATCCGAAATGGGTGGGCAAGTGCCGTGAACATTTGTGCTGTTCTTGTACGCTTGTTTTGACTGTCTCTGCCTCTAAAGTCTTGTTTGAATTTGAGAGTGGAATTTAATTTGATTATTTTTACAGCTAGAAAGCAATGAAGGATGAATAAATACTCTTTGCTGAACATTTCATTTGAAAAATACACTAAAAACCACCGAATTAACGATTCAGTGATGGAGGCTGTGAATTCTGGATGATCATCATTTTAAAAGCGATCCTGGTAGAATTTTGCGAGCTGAGGAATATCATCAAGTGTTCCAGTTGTTTTGCTGCTGTAATTATACGAGACAGACTGTGTGAAGATGTACTGGTGCTGGTACAAATTGCTCTGGTGCCGAGGGTGGAGCCAGGAAATGCAGATGGGGGGTGGTGGCTGAGGTGGAGCTGCCACAGTTTTGCCCAGGGAGGTGTTTTAGGCCTGCACGTTAATACCAGGCATTAATTGCCTATTAATTACCTGGCTCCATTTGGAACCTGCTCCCTGCAACTCTGTAAATATTTGTGGCAAAATCCAGCATCCACAAAGATCTCCTTGTTCTTGGGAATTCAGCACTAAGGCTTAGCTGTGGGTTTGCTGGAGGCACTGGCAGCCCTTGCAATGGTCAGCTCCACTCTCTGGCTGCTCCTGGGTTTATTTTGAGGAGAATCCAGTCCCTTTTTTAGCAAATATGGATGCAGTTTATGGAACTGACGCTCAGCCGACTCTGTTGGTTTCAGTATAAATCCCAGGAGAGATCAGCATTTTGCTTTAAAATCTCTGAGCTCAAACAGAGGGATGGATAAAGGGAAATGTTTGCACAATCTCTTTGCAAATCAAATCTTTAACGTCGCGCATCGCTCTGGAGAGGTGGGGAGGAAAGATAATCCCAGATTTTGACTTTGAGCTCGCAAGGCGAAGCTGCCCTTCATTGTAAAATCAGTGGGAGCTTGTCTTCGACTCTCACGGGAATTTCTGGGATGGAAACGGCGGCTCCAGGGTCCTGAGACATCCAAACAAATTACGGCAGGATGGTTTTCTCAGGCTGACTCCGGGAGGTGCTGCCCTGTGCCGTGCGCACGCGGAGCGCCGGCGTTTGAACACGTTCCGCTCGCCCCGGGGTTTGTAAACGCAATTGGCAACGCATACGGAGGTGATTCATCCCTGCAGCACGGCCCTGGAGCCGGGATACAGCTCCCAGAGCCTGCCAGCCAGGGCCTCTCACCTCTCCCAGGAAAGTCTGGGGCGTTTCTGGGATCAGAAACATCAGCACCGTCGGGGTCTGGGCTCATCACATTCCGTGCTCGCTCTTGCAGCGTGGAAAAGGGAAGCACGTGCCAAGGAATGTGCAATCCTGGGGTCCCAGCCTCATCTATGGCTCACTGCTCTGGGGTGAGGGCAGTATTTCATTTTCCTCTTTGCAACCTACTGATTCCCCATCATCTTAAATTTCCCCAAATATCCATAAATTTGAAATCCAGGCCCCTTACTAACGCTGCTGTCTCACGCTGGAGAGTGATTCCTCAGGCAGTGAATAAATTCTGGGGCTTGGGCTGAGGTTTGGAGGTGTGGACGTGCTGCTGGGTGGCTTTAGCACCTTAAATGCCTCCCCCAAGCTGGAGTTGGGTCAGCAGCCAGGAGCTGCACCCAGCAGGAGCTGGGAGCCAGCCCGTGGTGCCGGAGCCGGCGGAACATGCTCATTATCTCTACCTTGCTCAGAAAGGATATTGTGATTTTAATAACTTCTTGGATCCATTTTTTCCCTGGTAGCTCCCGTTGCCTTGGATACAGGCTCTGGAGAGGCTCAGCCCTGCTAAAGATGGTAGATCATTTAAATGGAATAGAAGATGAGGTGTGGATTTGCAAAGTGCTTCTGCACTCCCGGCAAAGCTGAGCTTCCGCAGGATGTGAGGGTTTGTTCAGCACGGCTTTGTTCCTGGGGATGGGACACCAAAGCTGCTTTTGCACGTGGTGTTCGTGGTGTCTGATGTGTGACAGTGCCAGGCTGGGAAAAGCAGAGCCCTGAGGCTTTGGTGATGGTGTTGAATCAATTCCCAAGGCACTGTGAGTGGAAGCAGAGCTGGATCTTTGCACCTTTGGATTGGGGTGTTCCAAAGACTTCAACTCTGCTGCCATCCCCTTCCTCGTTCACCACCACCTCTGCCCTCACTCTGACTCCCCAAGGTCGCACAGGACCTGTAGGATGGGTTAAGGCCATGAGCTCTTCCAGCTGATGTGAGTTCATGGCACTCCAGCTCTCCCGGGTGTTCTCATTCAAAGCTCGATTCCCATCCCTGGCATTCTCTTATTCCCTTCCTGCCAGCTTACACATGCAGCTTACCTACAGAGAAGCCATGCAAACAGAGAAATTCTCATTTCATGAGAGGTTGCCCACCCCTAAAGGTCACCAAAGCTATTAAAGAAAGCCCCTCATGCCCAGGGCTTTGGACACCTCATTTGACTTGCTTTGGTTGAATTTCACGCTGCTGCAGTTTTTGATTTATGCCCTTTGAAAGTCTTTTGCTGTGCTGGAGGAAGCCCACTCATGGTGCCTTTTGTAATCAAGCAGCTCTGGCTTTTTGGAGCTGACTTTTCTTCTCTTAACAACTCTGGGGTGTCTATCCTGATAAAAACAGGCCCTATCCTGATAAAAAAAAACTAAACAAATTGCCTTTTTGTTCCTTGTCCTCATCATAAACACGCTTGGATCTATGATGGCTGTCTGGAAAATTGTTAAGATCATTTAATCACTGCCAGAATAAATCATCCTGACTGAAGACTCTGCCCTGAACCTGGATTTGCTGCTGAGGTTACTGAGGGTGAGATGCTTGTGACACTGGGCTCAGAAATTGATGTTTAATTGCTTTGAAGGAGCTGCTGGAGGTCACAGCCCTGCTGTGCTGGGTGACAGGGTGAGGAGCAGGAGGGACTGAGGGAGAACTTCTTTCCAGGAGGGTGTCAGAGCACTGGAAAGGCTGCCCAGGGAGGATGAGCAGTCTCCTCTCTGGAGACACTCAGGACCAGGAGAAGATGTGTTTGTGTCTTCTCCAGCCCTTCTGACACCAGTGCAGAGCCAGGGAACTCCTGCTATTGCCTCCCAGCTGATTTCCCCAATTCCTGCCCATGGATGCCCCTGTGCTGGAAGGAGTTGATTCCTTAAGTTTGAGCTTTCATGTATTTCAGGTTCTGTGCTGCCCAGGGGTGCAGTTCTGAGCCTCATATTGGGTGCTGGTGAACTCTTCTCAGAGTGGGTAGACAGAACAGGTCCTTTTCCTGCTGGACACCAAGGACAATTTTCAAGCCCAAAAGCACAAACAAGGGTGAAATGAAGGGAGGAACAAGAAAGATGAGACTTCATAACCTGAAGCTGTAACTGAACAATTAAACCCCAATGTGCAAATGGATCAAGACTTGTAAAAATGTGGGATTTTGTGACCAGACATTTTGTGACCATTCTTTGTCCACCTTCAGTGTAGCCCTGTCCTGCCCAAGGTGTATCCTAGAAATCTTTAAATAAATATCTACTTTATTCTCTAGCTCTGTCCAGTCTCTGTTCCAGGTCAGCCCTCCCAAGGCATCAGAGTTGTTCACCTTGGACTGTGCCAGCCCTTCCTTCAACCCACTGCCATCCACAGCCCATGGGCAGGACCCCATGATGCTGAAACTCTCCAGAATTTCACCCTTTGTGCTGCTTCAGGAGACTGGGAGAGGAAGGAGGCATCACTGAGGAAGTAGCAGCAGAACAGAGATGAGAAAAAACCCCCCACTTTTTCTTTGCTTAAAAAGAAATCTCAGCCTTCCTGGAGTGAAGAAAAGAAGAGGAGGGAGGGAGATGCACCACACAAAGAGAAGAAAATGGGCTGAGAAACAGTGAGACATTTTAAAGCTCACCCAGGAAACCCCACTTTGATATCCCCTCTCATTGGAAGCATTTGAGGGCAGAATAATGCTGCCATGATTGATCATACAAAGGGATGAGAAAAGGAGTGGATCCAAGAGCTCCTTTCTGCTTCTTAGAACCAAAAAAAAAAAAAAAAAAGAAAAAAAGCTTTGTATTCAATTTCAATGTAGGAGCAAAGAACCCTTAATCAAGTGTCTGTTTGCAGGGCTGTTTGTCAGGAGTGACTCATGGGCCCTTCCAGGGGCAGGAATGGGAGTGGGGCAGGACAGGAGCTGCTTCCCCAACCTGTAGGGACCTCTCTGCTCTGGCTTTTCCACTGCCTTCAGCCCTTGGGAAGTGCCTCAGGTTGGTCCATGGCCAAGGAGAAACTGAGTCACATCCAGGGAATTTTCCCACACTAAATGCATGTGGGCACAAGGTAACTCATCTTCAGAGAATTCCAGAATGGTTTGGGTTGGGAGGGACATTAAAGCTCCTCCAGTCCCACCCCTGCCATGGGCAGGGACACCTTTCACTATCTCAGGGTGCTCCAAGCCCTGTCCAAGCTGGTCTTGGACATTCCCACAGATCCAGGGACAGCTACAGCTTCTCTGGGCACCCTGTGCCAGGGCCTGCCCACCCTCACAGGGGACAATTCCTTCCCAATATCCCACCCAAATCTCCACTTTCCCAGTCTGAAGCCATTCCCCCTTGTCCTGTCACTCCATCCCCTGTAAACAGTCCCTCTCCATGTTTCTTGCAGCTCCTTTAGGTCCTGGAAGGCCACAATTAGATCCCCTGAGCCTCCTCTTCTCCAGGCTGAACAATCCCAATATTCCCCCCAATGCATTGCCCTGGGACTTAATTCCATCTCCTGTTTGTCCAACAGTTCAGCTCCATAGACTTCATTTTATGCTTGTTTAAGTTAATTTTGTAATTAGTGCAGAGCAGAGGCGATTTGGCCCAGAGGTCATTTGTGGCTGGTGTGACCAGGGCAGCTCTAGGTCCTGTCTGACCCCAGGGGATGAGAGGATGCAGCAGTGCCCACACCCAGGTTGTTTGTAAGGGGAATGCTGACTTTCCATTAAGGCAAATTGGTGCTGCTCCCTCCCTAAATACAGAATGGATATGACCCAGGAGAAGAAAAATCTCAGCAAACTATTTTTCCTTAAATTTCATCCCTAAATGTTCATCCAAATATCCAGCGGAGCAGTTACTGCTGAACAAATGAACTATGGAGCTGCATCAAAATCAACTTTTTTAGCAGGGAAATGTTTATTATATACTGTGATTTTATTTCGTCTTACTGATGGGAGAAAGAAAGTGTTCAAAATGAACATTTTTTAAACTGATGAAAAAATCGATGTTAGGAAAATAAATGCTTCATTTTTCATTGGGTCTGTCCCCGTTTTTTTAACTTCCAGCTTTCATTTTCAGCAATTTGATTTTTCTGCCTGCCATAAACCAGCTGGATCAGACTCCCTGGCTGGGGAGCCCGTGCTGGTGTCAGTCTCTCCCTCTGCTCAGGGGTGATGTTGCAGCTCCAGAGCAGGACTTTCCCAAGCTGCAGCAAGAAGAGAATGAGAATGATGCCTTGGGAAGGCTGAGCTGGAACAGAGACTGGACAGAGTTAAAGTAGGTATTTATTAAAAGGCCTTTAAGGATATGCCTTGGGCAGGACAAGAACCTGGCCAGGGCTACACCCAAAATGGACATAAAATGGTCACAAAATGGACAAACAGTCACCAGGTCTCACACTTTTATAAGTTTTGGTCCATTTGCATATCGGGGTTTAATTGTCCAATTACAGCTTCAGGTGATGAAGTCCCATTTTTTTTTTCTCTCTTCAGCCACCCTTGTTTGTGCTTTTGGGCCTGAAAACTTTTAACCATTGTCCTTGGTGTGCAGCAGGAAAAGGATTTGTTTTGTGTCCCTGCTCTGTGCAGAGCTGAGTGACACTGACTGTGAGCTGAGAGCTGTACCCCTGGGCAGCACAGAACATGAAATACATCAAAGCTCAAATTTAAGGCGTCAAGAAAACCTCAGCCCACGACTCTTGGAGCCCCAGGTCTTCTCCTCATGAGCAAAGCAGCTTTTCTCATGGCCAGTCCCTGATTTTCCATCTGAGACCTATTTTGTGTCTCTCTACCCTGAAGCTTGGAAAGGGGAGATCCCCAAAGGCAATTTGGTTTCTAGGTATTCCAAATCTGGCTGAACATGGGGAAAACTGAATTAAACCTGACAGAGAAGAGGGTGAGTGGCTCCAGAGGCATCGTTTGCCCCCTGTGCTGAGGTTGGTGATGCCCCTGGTCTGTGATTTTGGGGGAGCAGTGCTGTGTCCTGGCAGGCAGTGCTGCTGGGAGGGGCATCCCCGAGGGCACAGCCTTGCAGTGACAGCCAGGAAATTGTCTCTGCCTGGAAGCAGCAGCTGAACTTGCCCATGGAAGGGGATTGGAATGACTTTAAGGTCCCTTCCAACCCAAACTGGGATTCATGAACAGCACCAGCCTCTCCCTCTCTGCTCACCCTGAGCCTTGGCATCCTCTCTGCTCCCACTGGAGGGACAAAAAGTCCCCTGTCACCTACACAAATCTTGCTGGCACCCTGCAGGACCACCTGGGATGTTTGGGGCTTGTCTGGCTGGCCACTGATTTTCCTGTAGGTCTCATGAGCCTCCAGAGCAAATCTCCTGGCAGTTCCAAGCAGCTCCTGCCTCTCCCCAGCCCCTTCTCCCCGGGGATGATGTGGTGTCTGAACACACGCTGTCCTCTCTGCTCAGTGGATGCATCAATCCCACCGTGGCAGCTGAGGTTGTGCCCAGAGCTCCCAACTCCTGTGACTGATCTTTGTCCCCTGCAGATGGGATGAGGCACAGAGAAACCCTCACCACCCTCAGCATCACCTGGGCTCGATTTGTCTCAGCAAGAGAATGTTATTTTTCCTTCTCTCTTGAGCAAAATGAGTGTTTGGATGGGATTAAATCTAACCCCCTTCAAATGGTGGGTTCTGACTGGAATGCAAACAGTCCCTGCGGGCCCTGTGGTTGCAGGCAGCAGCGTGAGGATGGCGGTTGTGTTGTGCCTCGAAAATATTTCCAATTGCAAAACAAAAGAGAGGGAAGAGAGGCCTTAAATGATGTGAAAATAAGACTGTTTGAATTAATGTGTCAGCCCTGATGGATGCTTGTGCTACCCAGGGTTTTGCAAGGGCTCTGACGGGTAAGATATTACCAGGTGAGATTTACCTACAGCCCATGACTTCTAGTCAGCAAAATCCGAGATGAAAACCCATCCTTCATTCCACACTGACTTCCCAGGAATATTGAATCAAGATAAAGACCTAAAGGGCCACATACACAAAGCTATTTTGGCATCTAAGTGCCATTCATTTTGATGCAAGTTTTGACATTTTCCGATATTATCTTTTATTTAGTCAAGTAAAGGAGGGTCAGTCCTTATTCCCAGCTCACTCAGTGCAGGAGTACAGGTCATTTCCAGCGTCTGGAACCAAAGGAAGGGAGGGAAAGTGGGTTTCACTGGAGATCCAGGCTCCAATCCCCTCTCAGCTCTGGCCATTCTCACCATAAACCTTTGCAAGTCACTAATGACTGGATTCTCCTCTTATCCAGTGACAGAGCTGGGAAGGAAATTGGGGTTTTAACCCTGATGGTTTTACAGCAGTGGAATTCTTTTCCTCCTCTCAACTCTTTGTGAAAACACAGCCCAAAGCTCCAAGCCTTGGCAACGGCACAGCCAGAGGAGAGAAAGAAAGAGGAAAATGTGTGCCTGGACTGAAGAAAGTAAATCCTAAAAGAATATTGATAGAGGATGGGGTTTTTTTGTGAGGGAGGAAAAACGCCTGAATTAAAAACTGTGTAGCGCGCAGAGCCCTTCAGAGGCTCAGACGAGTGTTTGCTGTTTGAACACACGGCATTTAAGGCAGCATTTCCTCCCCAGCCAGATAAGTGAGGAGATTTTTTGGGAACTTGCGGTATCTACACTCGGCCAGCTCCAGCAGCCGGAGCCCGGGGAGCTCCGCCGGCTGCAGCAGCCGCAGCTCCTCCTCCTCTGCCCATCCCCAGCTGCAAATAAACTTGGACTCAAAGAAACCACGGGAAGGAGCACCCTGTGTCCGGCCTTGTTTGAGACCAAAAATGGATTTCAAAGCGGCTCCCACTCTGCTGGCGTTGGCGGGGCGTGGGGGGAACGTGGGAGGGGCCGCGGGGTCGCGATCCCCGCCTGGATCCTCATGTTTCATCCCGCCGCCCATCCGGAGCACATCACAGCATTTTCCGTGGAAATCAATAGCAACAGAGGTTTCTTCGTGGACTTTAGAGCATCGAGGTTAAAAGTCAGCTGTGTACTTTTCGATTTTTTTCTTTAATTTTTTCAGATTTTTTTTTTTTTTTTTAAGGAGGGTTTTTTTGATCATTTCTATTTAAGATCTGAGGATTTCACTTTCTTCTTGGTTTGAGTTTGCTGCCAGGTAACTTTAAAGGCCTTCTAAATAGGTGCTATTTTCTTGGCAGAGGAAAAGGGAGCAGCATGTTGCTCTGAGGAGCTGATCCTGGAGCTGGAGAGGCAGCCCCGTGTCTGTCCTGCCCTGGGCAGTGGAATCTGTCTGTCCCTCTCAGCAGATCCAACCCTGGGCTTTCCATCCCCTGTAGCTGGCGCAGGGAGGGCTTGGTGACCATCTCAGAGGAGCACAGCAGGGGCTGGAGGGCAGGTGATGTCACCTGGCTGCTCTGCCATAGAATCATTGGGGTTGGAAAAGATCTCCAAGATTACTGAGTCCAACCTTGGCATTGTCACCTTCACCTTGTCCTCACCCAACCCAGAGCACCGAGTGCCACATCCAGTCCTTCCTTGGACACCTCCAGGGCTGGGGACTCTAAAACTCCAAAAAGCTTTTTCAACTTTAACAATTTCGTGATCCTGTGATTCCTGATCAGACCCACTCCTTGCCAAAATATCAAACAAGCAGGACTCAGAGTTAGAGGAAAAAGTGATTTCAGGGAAGTGGAAGCCACAAAACAAACCAGTGCTAATGTATTATTAATATATTCATGTCAGCATTAATAGCAATGCAGAGTTTTGTAGCCAGTTTAGTAAAAACACTCCAGCTTTATGTATTAATAAGTGTGGTAATATTAATGCCACTTGCTGTGATAAATAACATTGCTGATAACATTGATAATAGCACTGCACCTCCAGGGGTGCTTAAAAATTCTGCTGCCTGCACTTTTTGGCCAGCCAGAACCCCCCTTCCCATCACTGATGGGTCTCCCCTCGCAGAGTTCACTCCATGCAGCCCCTCCCTGCTCACAGCTCCTCTGCTGTGGGATTTCCTGGGTAATTCCCACATTTCCAGCCAGGATTGAAGCACTCTTTGGTTTTGCAGCCTTAATTTCTTTATTCCATGTCCCTGTATGATGGCTGCCAACAGAGGCTGAAGGAGAGAACAGAAAGAGGCATCGAGCACATTCCTGAGTTTCAGACTGGTCAGGACAGAAGGGTGTGATGGAATCAGCCTTTCCAGCAGATTTCCAGCTGATTTTCCAGCTCAGAGCTTTAACCAGGGGTATGAAATGAGGCTGCTGCAAGGGGAAAGCTCTCTGCTGTGCTCACAGGCTGGGTGGGCAGGAGGACGTTGGCTGTGGAATATCCAGGGAAGGTGTGGGGAAAGCTCTTGGGAAAAGAACTATGAGCACTGACCATCAGGACTCTGGACAATGACCATCAGAACTCTGACCATCAGAACTTTGGGCAGTGACCATCAGAACTCTGGGCAGTGACCATCAGAACTCTGGGCAGTGACCATCAGAACTTGTCTCTGACCATCAGAACTCTGGACATTGACCATCAGAATTTTGCACTGACCATCAGAATTCTGGACATTGATCATCAAAACTGTGGGCATTGACCATCAGAACTCTGGGCACTGACCATCAGAACCCTGTCCATGGTCGTTGCTTTACAGCCAGGCCTACACCTTAGGCCTCTTTTTTCTTGGTCATGAATCTTGGTGAGCCTGCAGGCTCCTGGCTGCTGTTTTTCTTCCCTAATTGGCTCCGAGCGTGTGTGTGGATGTGCATGTGCCTGCCTCCCTCATCAGCAGCACCCCTGGTATTCACAGGAGTAATTAGAACATCTAAATCTTCCCTGTGTGTCAGCCAGGCCCGCTGGAATTAACGGTGATTGCTGCAGACGTGCAGGATCCCAGCCCAGCTCCGGGGAAGTGGAGCCACTCGTGGAATTTTCTGTGGGAATTCTGCTCAGCCATGTCCCAGCTCCTTCCCACTCCCACCCCAATGGGTTTTGTTGGCTGAGGGAGGATTTTGAGGTCTTGTATCCCATTGGAATCCAAGTGCTGAGCAAACTGAGGCCCTGGGTTGGGTGCTGTGGATCTTTCCCTGTTTTTCTTTCCCTGGCCCCACCTGGCTCAGGAACAGGATGAGGGGTTTGGGGTACCCTGGGCACAGCCCTGTCCTGTGCTGGGACCCTTCAAAAGAGCCCTGAACCCCCCAAGAGGACACATAATGGGTGTGTGTATAAATACATGTGTTTACTATTATATTATTATATAATAATGTATTATATTTATTATTATGTATCATATTTATTACAACATTTTATTATATTTCTCATTATAATAATGTATTATATTTGCTAATATAATATATATAAATACTGAATATATATAAATATATACACTAAATATATATAAAAATATATATAAAGACTGAGTACTATGAGGTAAAAAATCTAAATACTACAATATCTATATAGAAACATAGGTAATAAAATATACAATATAAAATATGTTATATATAAATACATTATTAAGTAAATATAATGTACATAAGTATATTATTAAATAACTGTCTTAATAAATATTTAAACGAAATATTAAATGATGGTATTAAATAACAGTAGTATTATTTAATAACCGTATTATTTAATAACTATATTATATAAATATAATATATAAATATATAGAATTTATAGGTTACATTATATATACATTATATTTTTTATATATGCTTATGTCTATTTATATATTTATATATCTAGTTTACATATTATTTTGTATTATGTAGAAATATATAATATATCAAGATGCAATGTTTTATATATTATTTTCATATACTTGCATGTTAAAATATCTATAAAACATATAAAATAAATCTAAGAGGAGGCTGAGGAGTGAGGGTTCATCCTCATTAATTTCATGTTCCATGAGGGCAGGCAGTGGCCACTCACCCATTTCCTCCCCTCATGGGCTAAGTGGGGTCAAGAAATGCAGAATTTTTTTTTCTCACGTCTTCCTTTCCCCCTCCCAGCCCAGCTGGCACATGGAGACCAACTCCACATCTTATCTCTCCAGCTCCAGACATCTTTAAATGTTTCTCTGTCTTTCCTTGAGGATGCCGGGGCTCTCTCACCATTCCCAGTTAAAAAAAAAAATCAAATAAAAGGCAGGGAAGTAACTGCTAATGACTTTGACTGGAATCATTAAGGACATCTCAGCGCCATGGCTGCTCTTCTCCTCTTTCAGCAGCGATATTGATTGCTGGTTTAATTTAAATCTTGGACAAAATCCTTCATTTTTCTCTGGGCTTACCACAGGAACTGATGCCTGGTCCCCAGTGGAGGATCAGGAGAGGAGGGAAGAGTGGGTGGGAGATTCCCTCAGCTCTGAGCAGGGAGGGGGCAGCTCAGGGCTGTCAAGGACCTACTTTGGGAGCACTGAAAAACCAGAAATTGAGGGGAAACTGCTTGAAAATGCATCCAAGAGGAGGCCAGGGTGGCATTTTCAGAGGGGAGGTCTCGTGCTCTGGGTTCTCTCACTCTCATTATATATTTTCCAATTGCTCTTATAGATGCCTCAAAGGTTAATGTATGTTTGTGATGAGTGCACTTTGGATAAATGTTAATTAGCCGGGGTGCGATTCAAGGGATTCTTCCCTCAGAAATAAATGCTTTTTCTGTATTTTTAGCCACTCTTTTATCAGTACTTACCCAGGAGATGAGAGCAAAGGCTGGGGGATGCAGCTCAGCAGAGTTTGGGTGGTTGGGGCTGCTGCTCCTCCCAGATCCACCCTGGGACTGGGAAAAGTTGTGGCTGGTGGTGGGGTTGGGGCTGTTCCGTGTCACTGGGTGATTCAGGGATCTGGTGTGGAAAACAGGTTCAGGTTTAGGTGTGGAAAACAGGTTCAGGTGTGGAAAACAGAGCACCTCCCCTGCCCTGGGGGCTGTTCTCACACTCTTGGTGCTGGAGAGATGGCCCCAAAAACCTCCCAGACCTGGGGTCGTTCCCCCCTAAACCCAAAATCCCTCAGGCTCCACATCCCTGTGACCTCCCAGAGCCTCCAAACCACCCGTGGCTGGGGAATCTCCAGCCACAAGCTCTGATTTCCGTGGGTTAGTTAGCAGGTGACTGCTCTTCCACGTGCAGCTGGTGGGGACAAGGTGGGATTTCAATCAGCGGGAAGGGAGAGGAGATTTCCCAGCTCCCATTAGCAGCTGATAATTGCTTTGAGAGCAGAGGTTTCACCTCCGGATTTCGTGTCGCCCTCCTGGAGAGTTTGCAGTGATGTCCCTTTCCCCAGGTGCCACATCCACAGTGTCCCTAAATTCCAGAGCCCCAGAGCAGGGCTGCAGCTCCCAGGGCTTCTCCTCCAGCCCCGAGGGGAACGGGCTGGCCCTGGCAGCCACACACACCCACGGGGACAAGGGGATGTCTCAGAGCCTCCCCCCCGCCTCAACCACGGCATCTTTGCAACGCCAAGGTCAATTGAATTCATTACAGAGTAAAAATGAAGTTCTCTGATTGATTGAAGGTTCCTCTTTAACACTTCGAGTAAATGTGTTGGTTTCACTTGATGGAAAGCTTTAAAGGTCTATTATAAAACACCCTTTTTATACGAGAAGGGAAATTTTTTTCTTACATCATTTTTCTTTCCCTTAATTTTTGTGGGACATAATTATCCTTTTTCCCTCTTCACCTCCTTTTCTTTTTAATCGATTTTTTTTCTTCTTTTCCCTCCCCAGTGCAAAGCAAGGAGCCTTATTTAAAGGGACTCAGACACAAAACCCAATGGTATGATGGATACCATGGGTGGAAGATGAGATAGATCCATCCATCTCAGGATTTCTGTGGCTCCCATCAGTCACTTAATTTAAGTTTTCAGGGTGAGGAAAGCTGGAGGACACCACATGGGAGGTTCAATGCACCTTTTCCATACTGGAAAGGGGGTGATGTGGGGGTCCCTAGGGGCTGCCAGCCACCATTTCCTGGTGCCACCTGCCACTACTCCAGCCAGGACGTGTCCTGTGGAACCCACCTGAACACTGGAGTCATCATGGCCACAATTAATTCCTCTGGTTTGCCTTGCAGAAAATCCTGACTGCATTGAGAAGGCACCTCCTGCCCATTTGTGCAGCACTGCTGAGGAGGGAAAATGGGGACAAAAGGGAGAATGATCCCATTTGAGGGGGTGACTGATGGCTCCCTGCTCGGGGGAGGCTGCAGCAGGCAGTAATTCCTGATTAGGATCAGGATTGACTGCATCGAGCTAAATCCAGACTAAAAGTCCAGTTTAGGGAGGACGTTGAGACACTTCCAGAGGAGGCAACGAGGCTGGAGAGGGGCTTGGAACACAAACCCTGTGAGGAACAGCTGAGGGAGCTGGGGTTGTTTATCCTGGAGAAAAGGAGACTCAGGGGTGA
>JBBMKD010000079.1:4184757-4195997 GCA_037834095.1 Argya squamiceps | reverse complement strand
AAGAAAGATTTAAAGAAAGATTGGATGTGGCACTCAGTGCCATGGTTTAGCTGAGGTGTTGGGGCTGGGTTGGACTCAATGATCTTGGAGGTCTCTTCCAACCCAGTGATCCTGAAATTCTGTGACTCTGTGATTCTGTGATTCCATGAATCTGTTATTCTGTAAATAGGAGCTGCTGGGACTCCCTGGGCTGGTGCAGACACAGGAGCTGGAGAGGCTGCTCTCACCTGTTGGAACAAGTTTTACCTTGTCCACACCCTGGAGAATCTTGCTGCTGATTTACTGGGGAAATCCCTGAGCCAGCAGCAGCTCCTTTGGCTGGACCCCAGCAGAGCCCTGTGCCCATGGGAAGTTCAGCACCACATTCCTGGTTCTGCAGCTCACCTCTCTCCAATATTTGGGTTGCAGTGACCTTTCAAACAAGAGTTTGGCAAAGAGGAGAGATGTGCCAGGATGCTCAGCACCCAGCACAGCCCAGGGAACTCAACAAAACAACGTGCTTAATTCCCATATTAAGGGGAAAAAAACACCTCCTGGTGTCTGTTGGTGCCCTGGGGATGGTCAGCACAGCCCTCCCCATCTGACGAGGTGCCATCTCTCCTGCAGTGTGAGCAACACTCTTTGTCAGCTCTGATAAAGCCTGAAATCTATCACCAGCCCTTTCCTCCAAAGGTTTGGTTACCGAGAAAAGTAATTACAATTTGTCCTTAATTCCAGAAGTGTGCCTGGAAAACTGGCTGGGAGGAGGCGGGGGGAGGAGGGGGCTGGCCCAGGGCAGTCACAGCCTCCTGTCACCTCCGGGCCCCTGAGCAGCCACCTCGGGGGCTGCTGCTGCTGGAAATAGAGTAGGGGAGGTGACAACGGGCAGCTGCCTTCCAGCAGGTCCTGTGACATCAGTGCTGCAGCTCCTGGTCGTTTGGCAGCTGCTGGCCATGCTGGGAAGGGCAGTGACCCCTGTGAGTGTCCCCACAAGTCCCTGCCCTGGCCAGCTGGGCCTCTGGGCTCATGGATGGCACAGGATTTGTTTTTCAAGCCCAGTTGTTCAGTGGAAGGGGAAAAGCTCTCCTTCTGCCTCTGGATGTGATGCGATGAGACATGTGACAGGGAAGATGAATTGAGGGCTGCATCTGAAGTGCCAGATACATAATCCATCCTAAATAGGCTTCATTAGTGCTAACAATTAAAGTTACCATTGTGGATTGGATACGTTTTCTATTAACTTTGCCCTTGTCTGCAGCTCGGACTCACCTCGCAATAATGAGCTGTGTCACTTCTGATCTATTTCTCATAATAGCTCCTTTCTCCTCTAAATCTGGGCAAAATATGATTTATAGGCAGGGCTGTCGTCTGGGTGTCAGGCACCCACCCTCTGCCACGGGGAAGGGATAAATGTGGGCTGGAGTTCACAGCCCTCACTGGCTCTGTGTGAGGAGCAAAAACCATCCTGGGGCTGGGCTTTGTGGTGATGTCCAAGGCTCAGGGGTCATCAGGACAGAAGGGAGCTGAGGCAGGAGCCTTCCTCACCCTGCTGGAAAAAGAGGAGTGAGGACTGAGCCCCAAACCCCCTGGCAAGGACCCACCTGCCATGGATGTGGCCAGGCTCCCCATGCCCTGGGAGGAGCTCAACAGGCAGCAGATGTTCCAGCAGCCACATTTGCCCAGGACAGGTGGGTTTTGGGAATCTCTTTGCATCTCTACATCACCTTTGTTGCCTCAGCTCAGAGGAGATGTGCCTGGCTTTGTTACTGGTACAGAGTGCCCTGCCATGGACTCTGGTACAGCTCAAGGGACTGAGGCTGGAGTTGTTCTCCTGGCTTGGCCAGAGCTGTGGGCAGGAGGAGGGTTGGAAACCTGCCCCTGTCCCCTCCACATCCAAATCTCCTTTGTCTCAGTCGAGCTCCAAACCTCTGCCAAATGGAGAGCAAGCCACAGCAGCAGCAAAAGCCCTCCTGACAAATATGTCCCCCTCCTTGGAGGCTGACTGTCACCTCATTATATCAGTAGTGATTAAGGGGAGGGAACTGGCAGGTAACCCTCTGCAAGGTGTTCTGGTGATAAACTGAGAATGCCTGGTGGAAAGCTGTAGCATATTAAACATGATTGTGGGTGGATAAAGCAGAAGGCAGCAGTGACCTGACCCTTTTCTCCAGGGCACCACAGTTTGGAGGAACATGTTCAAGCCCGGGCATCTTTGATTTTAAATATTTATTATTTGTGTTTGATGTGAACCCTGGGTTTCACACAAGCAGAGCCAGGAGAAGTTCCCACTTAATGTTTTTGTCACGTTTCCCACCCCGGAGCCATCCCAAGTCCTGGCTCAGCAGCACAGGTGGGATGTGTAGGGTTGGCTCACCCTGCCCACTCCTCTGTCCCTGCAGGGCTTGGATATCCAGCAGGGTTATTTGGAGAAAAAAACCACCCAGGACAGAAAAAAACCCCAAGGAGTTCTGACAAACAAGATCCATCAGCCCAAGTTAAACAGCCTGCAATGCTTTGGGACCTTTCCTGATAATTAAAAGCAACATGATGGCTCTGTGCTGCTGAGAATTCATTCTGTCACTTGGCCTCAGAGAAGCCTCCATGCCAGCAAGTGTCACTCGTGGGTGTCAGGGCTGTCACTGAGTGCTCTGCTGTGCCTCTTGGTGGCTGTGACCCTCCACAGTACAGATGGATGAGCAGGCAGGGCTGGGTCTTGTCACCCTGTCCCTGTCACCCTGTCCCTGTCACCCTGTCCCTGCCTGGCCCTTCCTGAGCAGTGACACTCCACACTGGGGCTGTGTTGGAAGAATTCACATCCGTCCCAAGAAAACACTTCCTTCCCATCAGCGAGGCAGCATCACTGCCAGCAGGCAGTTGCCATGGCAATGAGGGCCTGGAGTGGCCCTGGCAGACGATTATTATTATTGTTATTATTATTATTATTATTTATTGTTTTAATCTGGCCCCGGTTTCCTCTGTGGGAGCCTCTGCAAGGAGTCTGGGGGCTGGAGCTGGGCAGTGATGGGAGATGGGCAGCAGTGAGGGGGTGAGGAGGGGTGGAAGGAAGGCCTTGATGTCCACACCAGCACCATCTTCTGGTTTGAGAGGGCTGGAAGGGACAGTGGCACCTGTCCAAACATTTTTGGGGGTACTAGGGCCAGAGCAGGACCGTCCCCATGTGCTGGCACTGCCTGCAGGTGACCCCAGCCCTCAGTGCCAGCACTGCCTGGCATGGGGGGACACCAGAGCCCTTTGGAGGAAGGTGTGGCCCCCTCCACCTGATCTCAGGCTGGGATTTTGTGCACTGGGAGGCTCCCACATTTCTCAGCAAGCTGAGCAGTTCCTCCTCCTGTTCTTCTTGCTGTGATGGTGGAGCAGTCCCCAGATGTGTCCAGGGGGATCTGGGGGTGCTCCAGGGGGTGTTGCACACCTTGGTGCTCCTTGGGCTGCAAACAAGGGGACTGGACTTGTCCCACAGAGTGATGTTACCCCTGATCAGCTGGATGAGCTCAGGGAACAGCTGGTTTTGCTTGGCTGGGGTGAAGTCACAGCACCACATCAGCCCTGTGCAGGCCTGCTGGGAGCTCAGCTGGGCACAGCCTCCTGTCCCCTTCCCCTCCAACCCCAGGCAGCTGAGTGTGTGACACCCAGATTTGTCCTTCCTCTTCTTCTGAGAGTCCATGGATGGGGCTGTAATTCCTCCCCAGGATGTGGGGTCTGTGTGGGACAAGTGTGGGGTGAGGTTCCAGCATCGCCTACCCCCTGCTCTCCTGCTGAAATTTAGATATTTTTATCTCATAGCATATAATTTTTATATATAGTTTCTATAAAACACACATATTTACACCCACACCCATTACATGTCCCCTTGGAGGGTTCAGGGCTCTTTTGAGGGGTCACAGCTGGACCCCAGGACAGGACAGGGCTCTGCTCTCCTGCTGAAAGCCCAGCTCATCCTGCACTGCACTGGCACCTCGGGGACCAGCCCAAGGTCACCAGGATGTCACAGCGTCCCTTGGAATTGAGATTTTATCTCGTGGAGCTGCTCAGTGCTTTGCTCTCAAAGCCATCCTTCATCCCTCCTCAGGGAAGGGACTGCCTGGCCTGGAGCTTTTCATACACATGGTATCAATCTCTGAGAGGGAAGCACTTTTATATTGCACATCTGATGGAGGAATAAATTCCCACAGAAGTAGAAAGCAGAAGCTAATAGGCTTTTTCACAATGAAAGAATAGATCTGCTGACAAAGGTATTTCTAGGGCATCAAAATAAACTGGATTTTCTGCCAGGACCACGGATCCCCCCAGAGCTCCTTTACCTCTGCAGCCTCCCAGCTGAGAGTGGCCATTCCTGGGATGCTCAGGGCTGGCTCCTGAGCCCCATCACTGTCACCTCATGTGTCACCCACACAGAGAAGTCCTTGCATGGCGTGTCTGGAGTCAGTGATGTCCCTCCTGGGTTCTGCCTGGACACTGCTCTCCACTCCCAGCTAGCACAAGGGCATTGAGCCACCCTGCCAGAGCCCTGCTCCTGGTCCTCTCCATTAAGGAATTCCTGTCAGGCAGGCTCCCAGTGCCTTTTTCAGTTCCCTTTTTGAAAAAATGTGTGTTGTCTTTCCTATCAACTGATTTTCCAGTTAAAACCACCCTGTGCCTGCTTCCCACCCCACAGGAAAACCAACCCTCTCAAGCAAATGGCTGAGGAGACCAAAATTTACTGAAGTCTTACATGCTCCAATCCCCAAAGGAGCGGGGAGGGGGGGAGAGAAAATGATTTGTTCAATTAATTATAAATGTCTTAATTTAAATGGCTAATGTAGAAGATAGTCAGATATAAACCAGCAAACTACTGAAGTGGTTTATGGGTCCTTAAAGAGCAGTAAATGCTTGTTCTGATTCTGCTAAGATCATTCAAATTACTTTTCCTGCCGAATTCAGGGTAGGGTGCAGTGGGAGACGGAGAGGGGGAGATTTCCTCTTGTATTTCACATCCCCCCAGGCAAGTTGTGATAAACGTTTAGCAATTCCTTTCTTTGGAGCCCGGAACTTGCCTTTGAAAAAGAAAACACACAATGGTTGTCCCGTGCTGCTGAGAGGTGGAACGAAAAAAACAAAGAAGAAGAAGAAGAAATCTTCTGGGTCAAGGTCACCTCTTGCTGTAGGATCACTCCTACACCTACCAACCACATCGCTGTCATCCTCCTTGATATCTCAGCCAGCCCCTCGCTCGGGGTGATCCCACGGTGAGGGATATCTCAGGTACATCTGCCTTTGTTCCCTGCCTGTGTTCCCTGTCTGCTGCACAGCACCAAAGCCCTCCGTACACAGCATTAATGAGCTGATTTACACAGGGAGAGCTCCAGCCCGCCCTTTTTCCTTGTCAAAAAACACAGAAATGCAGAGTTAAGAGGCTTGTTGGAGAGAGAAATGTTGCCTGCAAGGGAGAGATCATGAATGGAAGTTTCTTGAGTGATGGAGGGAGAGGGAGCCCGTGGGTCTGTGGGTGGATAGAGCAGAACAGACCAGACAATCATGGAATATCCCCCTGAAAGAGACCCACAAGGGTCATCCAGCCCAGCTCCTGGACACCACAACAATCCCACCCCGTGCTCCAAACACTCCTGGCAGCCTCGGGGCTGTGACCACCAGGCCGGGATAAATTTTCCCAGCCAGGACCTTGCTGCCACCAGGATTCTCCTGCTGATTTCAGCTCTCACCCCTTCCTTTTGCAGCTTCTCACAGTTCAGACCCATCACATTCCCTTGGCTCTGTTTTCCCTGTGTCCCTGCTCCCTGCCTGCCTGGTGGCTGCAGCAGCACTGCCACTGCTCCTTCTCCCCCACCCTTCCTATTTGGTGGCTGAAAAGGAGCAGACAGCCTAAGAGAGGGTAAATTGGACATCTAATAAATGCATTTTCTCCGTTCTTTTTTTCCTCTTTTTTCTCCAGACCATCCTGCCCTGAAAACTATTTTCCTGGAGTTCTCGTCGTTGACCCCTAGAGCTCCAGAGATGTTACCTAAACTAAATGGCTTTGCTTTTCATACTCCAGCTAAATCTCTCTCGCTTCCAGCACAACCCATCTCCTCCCAGGCCACAAAGAAACAGTTACAGCAGCAAAAGGCTTCTACTCTCATAATTACCAGTCCTTGTGATGCACCAGTAGTCTGTGGAAAGAAATTTGGATTTGGAGATTATAGAGGAGGGGTTTTTTTTTGTTTTTATTAATTTTTCACATCCTTTTCCCAAGAGGAATAAAAAACCAGAGCTGGTTTTAAAGTAGATTTCTCATTTCTCATTGGCAGGGGGCTGTTTTAGTGGTGTCAAAGCCCAGTTTGCTCCATCAACCAGACCCCACAGCATTGTCAGGAGGGATTGAGGGCTCCAGCTCCTCAGCACCTTGCAGGGGAGGTTTCCTGGGAAGCTCAAACCTCATCCCTGGCCTGAGAGCAGGAGCTGAGCAGCTGCCAGGGGAGAGCAGAGCCTGTGCAAGTGGCTGGGGACCTGAGGGACAGGCGTGTGGCATGTGGCATGTGGCGTGTGGCATGTGGCAGCCATCTGGAGAGGTGGGCAGCAGTGTGGAGCCCAGGAGTGAACACCACGGTGCTGGGAATGCCAGGAGCCACCACTCCATCCTCCCCCAGGGCAGGCAGGAGCATCAGGAGCAGCAGAGGTGGGGGCTGAGCTGTGACCTGCCTTGTTAGAAAGCAGAAAGTCTCTCACAAATGGATTTCCAATTTCCTGTCCACCTGCTTAGCCGAGACAGATTTCTTGCTTTTATAATTACTTTTTTGGGTAGTTACAGGATCTGGTATCCAGGCAACTTGATGCCTCTTAAATCCTCTTGTAAATCTGGGTTTTTTTCTGTTGATTTCTAGGTGTTGGGGAAACATCCACCAATCCCTTCAGGCAGACACAACTTTCTCCATGGCTGTTTCTCTTCCCCAGAGCTGTGTAGGCACGATGCCGTGTCAGATTTTGGAGGTTCAGGTCCATGATGCAGCAGCTCCCACGGGCTCTGTGTGGCAGCTCTTGGTCTCATTTCCAATAAAACAGTGGCCAAAAAAAGGCTTCAATGCCTCTTGTCTTCCCAACAGCACCCCCAGGCAATGATGTCTCCCCTTGGCTTGGGTCTGTCCCTGCCCTCTGGGTCATTCAGGGACATGCTCAGGACCTCTTCATTTTGGGGGTGTTTGTGCCCATCTGGGTCAGGGCAGGTTGGAGATGCTTTAATTAAAGCCCAGCCACAGTTAATCACTCTGGGCTGTCCATCAGGGGCCAGGACAGGAGCTGGGGGTCACCCAGGCACATCTCCCAGCAGTGCAGGACTGCACAGGAACCGAGCTCTGAGTTTGCCCTCCTCCCACTCACCCACATTCCAGGGATACCAAAGGAGGAGGGAAGCAGGGATGGCACAGGCTGCTGCTCCAGGCCCCAACAGGCTCCTCATTACCATGCAGAGAACACGGGGGAGTCAAGTCACCCTGCAAAGGTCACACATCAACACGTGCTCTGAGGCTCTGACCTCTGCTGGGGGAAGTGTAATTTAATTAACTTCTGCTTTGCTGTTCACCTGCTGGAGTCATCTGCATGTGGGTCACATCCTGGGGGCTGCTGGTCCCTCTGTCCTGGCTCCAGCCCTGGCAGCACTGTCCCTTTGTCCCTCTCCCCCCCAGGCTGGGTGTCCTTCAGCGCGGGGACAGCGCTTGTGCTTCGAGCAGTCGTTTGTGGTCGTGGTGGCAACAATTAGGCCCTCAGTCAATAAACTAATGCTCTCATTTACAGTCATTAGGGACTGCGGATCCAAGCATCTGCTTCTGCTAATGAGTTTAAAAGTTGGCTAAATATGGCAGACCTGCTCTGGCGGAGAAGGAAGCAACAGGAGTTCGATGCGGAATTGGGCTCCGGTGAACACGACATCAATTTTAATTAGCAGGCGTCCACAGCTTCCCAACTAAACCAAAATAAGTGGCAAAGAGAGGGCACTGGAGGCTGCTCAGGGCTCGTTTTGGGGTCCCAGGTGGCTCTGCCAGGGGGAGTGAGCCCTAGGGGTGCCCTCCAGGCACCAGCCCGGCTTGTGCTCAGCGCTCCCTGGGCTGCGAGCGCAGCACTGCTCTGCTGTCACACAGATCTTTTAATCTGCTGAGGAATCATTCATTTACACCTCCAGGCCTAACACAGGCTGCCAGGGGGATGCTGGAGTTTGAAAAGCCCTATCATAGATCTGTTGTAGCTTGGAGAGAAGGGAAAAAGCTTTTCCTCTAAATGACTGTAAATGTTTTTTCACCCGGAGATGCCGGCTCACAGGGGGCTGGCAATTTATGGGCTGGTGTTTGACCTCACTGATGGAGACCTCCATCACCTGTCACCTCCCATGGAATGGTTTGTGGGGGGAAGCAGCAGCCTCTTCACTCGACATCTCTCAGGCTGGATGGTGGGATTGCTCTGTGCCCTGCCTGTGGAGCATTAAACCTGGCTATGTTCTCTGGGATCTCACCAGGCAGGGGACAAAACACTCCACAGAGCCCAACCCATCATCCTTCCCGAGCTGCACCACAATTTTGTCCTATTGATCCATTCCTGCAGAACACCAGACATCATGTTTTTCAGGGATCTCGTGTTCCCCAGTGCGGGTTAAAAGCAGCAGGTAAAAGGAACCATTTGAAAAGTCCTTTTCCCGTTCCTTGCACGCTGTTCAGTGAGGCAGATTGAGGCTTTACCAACCAGGGATGTTTTAAGGCATGGTCTGCTCAAGACAAAAGCAAGGCCCACACAGAGGACTTGGCTTTCAGAGATGATTTTCTGTGCCTGGCTGCCACATTGTGTTCCCACATTGCTGCCTCATGTTACATCCACTCCCAGCCATGGGACTGGGACAAGGTTATGGACAGCCCAGTGCTGAGAGTAGTTTTATTTTAGCTCCTCAGAGGGAGCTCTGATGAATTTAAAGAGGGAAAAAATCAGTCAGATTTTTAAGGTGGGGTGTTTTTTTTCCCAATACCTACAGGAAGCTACAGCTGCAGAAATGTTCTTTATGAGTGAGGGTAACTGTGGGTGCCTTTCCATGGCAGTGCTGTGCTGGATGAGCAGCTGGTGGGTGTAGCAGCTGCAGGGATTTGTATGAATTGCTTGGAAAGGGCAGGCTTGGTGCCTTTCCAGTCAGAGACCCCCAAAGAGCATCCTTGAAAGGGTGAAAAACTGAGAACTGGCTTAGGGAGGCTGGAAAAGGGGAAAACCTCTTCCTCTGGAATAAAAGTTTGGCAGATATGGAGCGTGGCAGAATTTTGTGAGTAGGGGAGTGACCAAGAGGCTGCTCAGGCGCTGCTTGGGGGGCAGTGAGAAGGTGGACATGCAGGAAGATGTGTCTGCTCCAACTGGGGCTGGAATTTAGGGGGGCTGTTGATCAGCAGAGCCACTCCTGAGTGCTGGTGGGGCCATGGAAAGCAGCAGCAGCAGTGGGAGCTGGGAAGCAGCAGCCCAGGCCCTGCAGCTCGCTGGAGAAAGATGGAATGCTGCTTCTGTAGCCAACACTCTCGATGCTCTTTTTAATACATATATTAAAAGGGTGCTAATAAGCAAATCCGTCAGTTATGCAAATGAGTGGCAATTGCATCTTGAAGAGCATCCCACAGTTTAATTACATCATAATTGCAATGTAACACTTTAATTACCATATGCATCACGAAATCATGAGCACTGTTTCTAATCTCCTCACTAATATTTCAAATCAAACAGATTGCACAGGGCCTGGCGTCGTGCTGCCATCCTGCACAGGGAAACTGATGCCTTGGAGTGGCTACCTAAAACTGAGGCTAGACAAGATTAGGAGAATAAAAGCAGGTATTTATTGAAGGCCTTCAATAGATACACCCTGGGCAGTCAGAAGTCTTGAGGTGCTACACCCAAGATGGAGTTTTTCATACAGTTATAGGTTTGATCCATTTACATATCAGGGCTTAACCCTTCAATTACAGTTTTAGGTAATGAAGTTATTTACTCCAAGTTTTCCCCCTCTAATTCACTGATGTTTATGTCTCTCGGGGCCTGAGACAGTGAGGTGTCCTTGAGTTCCAGGCCTAAATAAAACCTAAATCCTAAGGCATGAGAAGACTGGATTGATCCCATCCCCTGCAGGATGGAGGCTGGGGAGGGCTTCTCTGTGTCCCTGCCTGGCCATGCTGGGAGCAGATGGCTGCAGGAATGTTCTTGGCCAGCATTTCCAACCACGTCCCACTGTCAGGGACGTGCTGGAGCCATGTGCCTGCACTCCCAGGGGCCACGCTGGGAACTGCTCCAGGATTTTCCCTGCTTTAACCCCAGATCCACTCAGTCTCCACCTCTGCCCAGTTTGGGGTGATCACACCAGCCAGGTGAGGAGGCTGCTTGGATGGAGGGATGAAGATTTGCAAGTGGCTGATTTTTGGAAGAAGCGATTTGATGAAAAAGCTGCCTGTGATCCTCCCTTCCCCACCCAGCACAGAAAAATGAATTTCACATTCTCCCTCTCACCCCAGAGAGGGAAACAATAAAGCTTTCTGGGGCAGAGCTTTAGCTGGAGGCCTGGGAATTCGATTTAAACCAGTTGATTTCGTAAATCTTCCCAGTTTGCATTCTTTACTTTTCCTCCCATCCGGCTTCTTTCCTTCCCCCATAAAGCCACATCTAATAAGTGACTTAAGAAAAGCAACAGATTGGCTTAAAAAGGGACTAAAATCCACATCTGGGGACTAAGAGATGAATGCTTTTAATCAGGTATGGTTGTGATGGAGTGATGGATCAGGAGAGGATCCAGGTGAATCTCTCTTGTCCATGGCAGTGCCCCAGCATGGAGCTCTGCAGGGAAGGGGCTGGGGCTCCCTGCTGGCCCCATACCCAGCTCTCCTGGCCCTCAGAGCACGGCCAGGTCTCCTCCCAGCCCTTCCCAGCACTGCTGCTCTTGCTGCAGGTTGCACATTTGCTTTGCCCTGAGTTGGCAGTGATTTAAAATCATCCTGTGCTAATCCATATAAATTCTTTTAATCGTGGATTTAATCTTCTAAGCGTGTGGTAATTAAATTACACATACCAGTCAGAGGCACATCAAGGCAAGGTGTGAGTTTACAGGCCCCTGGGCAGGGCTTCAGGACAGCCCATGGCCAGCACAATCAGGTGTTTGATTACTCCACTGTTCCCTTGTCATTGGTTTTTCCCTTTGTAATGGTTTGAAAGCAAAACAAACGAGAGGCTCCAAGTCAGAAATACAATTTAATAAGAAAAAGAAAAAA
>JBBMKD010000079.1:4163199-4180713 GCA_037834095.1 Argya squamiceps | reverse complement strand
TGCAATAAACCCACGTGTTCTAGAATGTCTCAGCTCTGCAGAGTTCCCTCTCCCTGCCCTCCACGGATGCTCCTACATCCTCCTCTTCCCTGAGGAACAACAGGTGCAGACAGGTGACACCAACACAGGCACAGGAGCCACCCCTGCTCTGCCTTCCTTCACTCCGGCATTTCCCACATCAAGCGCAAACCAAGGCTGACCTTCCTCGGCGGGCAGGAAACACCAGAGCTGCACCTGCATCTCCACATCAATCCCCATCCCCACCAGGTGCTCTCTGAGCTGGAAATCCACCCCAGCAGGGTCATGCCCCGCAGCGTGGGGGCTGGGAAAACCCATCCCTGCTCGGCGCAGCTGCCAGTTCCCCGCGCTGCCCCAGCCACGTCGGGGCTTTCAATGGCAGGAGGAGGAAAGGCTTCTCCTTGATCAGGAGGGATAAGAATAGCGAGCGGCAGGCGGCGGCCGGTGGGGTGAGGATGAAAGGAGGCTGGCTCTCATTCTTCCCCCCGCCCCGGGGCGAGCTGCCCCTTTCCCTTTGCCGAGCCATAATTGCGTGGCACGGCGCAGAGGAGTGTCAAGCTCCACCAAAGCACGAGGCCAAGGCTCCAGGCTGGCTGGCAATGAGTGGGGAGGCAGCCAGGCACGCTTTTGATGCCTCTCTTCTTCCTCTGAAGGATTTGTCAGGCTCTGAGGAAGGCGTTTCTCTGGCTTGGAGATTCACCTTGCTCTCGCAGAGGAGAACAAGGGATGCTCTGCCACGCCAAGAGGGCAGAGGGACAGCACTGGATGACCCAGGTTGCCTGGGCAGAGATCCCCAATTATGTCTTAATTGACACCCCCAGGAAATGCTCAATGGGGCCCTGGGCAAGGCCAGACCCAAACCCAACATCCCTGAGCCCTCCACACCATCCAGCCATGGATACACTTGTGGTACCTGTATGGCTGCTGGAGGAAGCAAGGAGAGGTACAAGCCAGCTGAGAGGGGTGATGGGTTGTTTGTTTATTGTCCTTACAGTGGGAGAAAGTTTTTAGCCTTTTGGAAGAATCCTGTAACATCAGGTTGCCTGGGGAGAGATCCTCAATCATGTGTTAATCACCCTTCCTGACAGTGGCCACCCTTTGGTGGCTTCTGCTCTTAGAGGTCATGCTGGAGACAGCCTGGTGTGAGGAGCAGAGCCCTTGGAGGTGTTGTGACACCTCAGCACTGCAATTCCCAAGCCAAACAGCTGTGGTGGGGCATCCTGGCCTCCCACTTCCCTGTGTTTTTCCAGGTGTTTCCTCTGGCTTTGCTTTCATTCATTTATCACACGCACACAGAGCAGAAGTGGGCTCAAGGCTCCATCTCCAGCAGATGAAATCAAATAATTACCCAGTGTATCCCACCTGGAGAAGCATTCCCAGCTGGTCAGCAAATCATTGAAGGAGTTCACTGTATCCTTTAGAGCAAGAAATTATCCTGGAGTGTAAGTTATGGCTCCAGCAGCCATACAGGTATGAAAAATAAAATTAAAAAGGTGGGTGAGATGGAGATTTAAATGATGCTGTAGAAAACACTGAGCAGGGAACACCTTGATCTAACTGGGGGTTCCCTTTGGAAGAAGGGGGCCTAGCAGCAGTGTCTGAAGGAGATAAAAGGGAAAACCTGACACAAGAACCTGGGAACATCCCCTCAGCTCTCCCAGGACAGGCAACTCACAGCTGAAGTCCTTTTCCCTGCATTGGCATGATGCTGCACAACATCATCTCTACAGCTGGCTGGTATTTTTGGGGGGCTATTTTGTCCTATTTTTAGGAAATGCCAATATGGACTGGGGACTTTTTTTTGGGTCTGGGAGGGAAAAGGTCAGCCTGAGCAAATTTCTCAACCTGAACTGAAAGCAGAGAGGGGTGACAAACCCACTCCAGCTTCAGATGGAGCTAATTAAAGTGCTGACATTTTAAGACATGATGATGTGAAATCTCTTGCTTCAAGCCAAGTCTGGGCCCTTTTCAGAGTTCAGTTCTGCTGCCCAGAGTTTCCAGGAGAGGTGCAAGCCAACTGAGAGAAGTGATGGGTTGTTTTTAATGTGGTATTGTCCTTACAGTGCAAGCAAGTTTTCAGCCTTTGGAAGAATCCTGTAACATCAGGTTGGCTGGGCAGAGATCCCCAAAAAAGTGGAGCTCTCAAGCTCAGGAGCCTGTGAGAGGATTTGAGTTGTGTTTTATTCTGCAGGGAGAACAAGGGAGGAGAACCCCAGCCCCAAAACACAGCAGGGTTTGCTACCCCAAAACCTGTAGCATCACCCCAACAAGCCTCCCCTGCACAAACACTGACATAAAATCGAACGAGGTGCAGTTTTCCAGGGGATGGGGGTTTTTGGGAGGGCAGGGGAGGGTGGGCTGTGGCAGAGCCCTGTGCCATGTGCTGCCAGCAGGGCCTACACGCGAGGCCAGGGTGGGAGGGAGGGAGGGAGCTGCAATCAGGAGCTCTATTGTGGCTCTCGGGCTGCCGGCACAATGCAGCATTAAGAGACAAAGTCAGCTCGGCTCAGTGGGGTGCGGGAGGTGATCTGGGGGAAGGAGAAGCTGGCTCTGACAGGTAGAATGAGCCTGGAGTGATGGGGGAAAGCCAGACTGATGCCAGCGCCTGCAGTCGCTGGCTCCGAGCCGAGCTGCAGGTCTGGGAGGGTGAGTGAGCTGTGCTGCTCCACTGAGAATATCCCGGGGTTGTTCCCAGGAGGGACTTGTCTGCACCAGCCCTGGCGACAGGGATGCACCCAGGCATGACACACAGCAGGGTGTGTGGACAGACAGACAAACAGGCTGGTCTCCAGGGAGAGATTGATCAGGGCAGGGCAAGCACCAGCCCAGGCTGCAGCAAGAAAACCTTTCCATGTGAAGGGAGCTGGCAGGGTGTGGGGTGAGCAGGGGATGGATGGGACAGCAGCATCATTTGGGGTTTGGGACTCGCTTTAAAGCCCCACTCCTCATCACCATCCCTTCTGCACGTGCCCAGGTGCTCCTACCCCTGCCAGGTAAGGGCACAACGAGTCCCAAAAGGCTGTGCTGGTGCCAGTGGGGGCAGCCGGGTTCCAAGGAGGCAAAAGTGCAGCTTCTCATTGGGGAAAAAAACCAATAGTTTGGGGAGAACCTATTTTATTAGCTCAGAGAAGAACTGAAACACCCTGAGCTCTGCCCCACCACCATGCTCTCAATGTGGATGGGATGCTGGAGGTGAACTGGGGAATGTGAGAATGGAGGTCAACTGGTGGGTGTAAGGATGGTGGTGAAGTGGGGACTGTGAGGATGGAGTTGAACTGGTGGATGTGAGGATGAGGCAAAGTGGGGACTGTGAGGATGGAGGTGAGCTGGTGGATGTGAGGATGGAGGTGAAGTGGGGACTGTGAGGATGGAGTTGAACTAGTGGATGTGAGGATGGAGGTGAGCTGGTGGCTTCTCCCCGGCTGAGACATTTTCTGCTCCGTCATCCTGAGTTTTGTGCTCTGTTTTGCCAGACTGTTCCGGGGAAGGCGGCTGTGCCGCGCCGCGCGTTCCCCCAATGCCATCTAGTGTCAGCTCCGGCAACCCCGGACAGTTATTTTAAGGCATCAGCGCTGATTTATTGCAGAAGGATCTTTGAGGGCCAACAGGCTGCCCAGGCTGGTTATTAACAGCAGCACGGATAACTAACGGGTGGGTGCGCAAGCTGGGTTGGATTATTTTTATTATCGCTTCTGTTTCGCGCTAAAAACCCACCCTGGCAGGATGGAGTGCGAGGATGCAGTGCCGTGTCCCCGGTGATTAAAGTCTCTCAGCCTTCAACCACTTGTCTTGTAGCCCTGCCATCACCTGAGGCTTAATCACTCAGAAAAGTGCTGTCATGTCCCATTGTCGCCGTATTGGGAGCGCGACCTCTTTCCCGTTTAGCTGCCATCTGAAAAGGATGTAACTTTGCCAGGAGACAGGCATGACTCAGGAGACTGGTGATGGGATGTAAAGACTCTGACCCGCGGGCTGCCCATTCGGAGGCTGCCAAGGTCAGCGGCAAGGGCGACGATGTCCTCTGCATGGTGATTATTTGGGCAAACAACCCAAAACAGGCAGTAATGGCTCCGTCCAGGGGGATGAGTGCTGGGTTGGACTCTGCTCTTGCAGTGAGGGCATCACGTCCCCCAAGCCCTCCCCGCCTGGGGTTTGGGGCTGTGTGACTGCCCACGGTCCCCTCCTGCTTAGGAATTTGTCCTCCACATCTTTTCCTTGCCACCATGGTCTGCACAGGCTGAGAACTCTCTCATTTCTGCCTTTCTAGGGGCAAAGAGCCACAGCAGCATCTCCTGTGTCCCGTTCATCGCCCTCTCAGTCCCAAGGAAGGTTTCACAGGACAGATGTGCCCTGTCCCCTGCTCGCCCTGTCCCCTGCTCACCCTGTCCCCTGCTCTGCTCACCACCATCAGCTGCCATGATTTAGGTCCCTGCTAACCTCATCCTCATCCTCAGCCACTGCTGACCATGTCAATTTATCTCCTCGGCTGCAAACGACCTCATCGAGGCAGTTTGAGTCGGTGATTAATTAAGGCCTCCCTAGAAATGAACTTACTCCCTGCAGCCTCACGTATAAATGTAAGATTAATGGGTGCTGGCCGTGTTAGGTGGCCACGACCAGACTGGGCCGAGGAGGGTTTGCCTGCTCTCATCCCGACAGTCCTTGAACACAGATTTTTCGTGGAAGAACTTCCAGACAATCCCGTGGGATGGGGAATTGCAGCCGGCAGAGCAGTGGGGAGCCACGGGGCTGAGCAAAGGGCGTCCCGGGGCTGAGCCAAGCACGGAGCAGCCGGTTTGGAAGCAGCAGCCAGCGATGCTCACACGACTCTCCCGGCGGCTGAGCCAACATCCAGCCTGCTCTGGGTGTTTAATTTTCACTAATCTGTTTGGGGTTTTTTAATTATCTGCAAACAAGGTGCCTTCATCACGGAATAACAATGGTGCTGGGGACAGCGAGCGGTGCAGTGGGCGGCCGGGCTGTGCCCACACCCCTTCCCCGCCGCTCAGCAGCGCTCCGGAACTTCGCCCAGGACTTGTTTTTCTGTCCTCATCCATCATCTATCGCGGGATCCCGCCCTGCTAACCTGCATCTGCATGCAGCATCTCCCGACAGCAGGAGCCAGTCCTGCTGAGCTGGTGTGTAAAAACCTTCGCAATCACCCTGTGCTACGGAGCTGGAGGAGGGTTTAAATACAAGGCTCTTTAATAAGATGAAAAGAGCCCTTTCTTTCCCCACTGGTTTTCTGCTTGCTCTTTCATGCTGCCGGAGCCCTGGGGTTGTGTCAGGGCCTGCCTCTCCGTGGGCTGACAGGTTTCCTAACTCCCCTCCCTGCACTGTCAGCACAGTATCAGGAACAGCAAAAACCAGTTGCAGCAGCTGGAGGAGGAAGCCCAGGTCGCAGCAGTCCCTGGCCTCGTGTGTTTGGGTTTTTTCCTCCAAAACATCCTCAGTGGCACCGGTGACCTGGAGCAAACCCCGTGGCCCAGTGTGTGCAGCAGGAAAATGGGTCTAATCCCGTTTACCTCTCTCCTCCAGGGCTGGCTGCAGTGTTTGATTCATGTCAGCAGCTTGGCTGGTGACTGCGGGATGAATGACGCTATATAAATGCAAAGTGTTATTAATATTTCATGTTGTAGTGAAAATGTACTAATGGGGCTTGTTCCTGGAAGATAAAGTGCTGCCATTAATACACCTTTGTGTCCCCTCTGCTGGGGACTCACCTGTGGAGGGGTGGAGGGGGCTCTACCTGGAGCAGAGACTGCCCATCACACCTGACACCTCCCCAAAAGAGGGGATTTGAACCCAGAAAGACACAAAGAAGAACTTTTGACACCCACAAAAATTAGGGGTACCTGGGGCAGAACGTTCCCCCCCCCCCACCCCTGGGTGCTGGTGGATGGGTGCTGCTCTGGGTCCTCCCTGCCTGCCCGTGGGGGACACAGCCCCTGGGGGCCCCCTTCCTACCACAGTCACTGCACAGGCATGTTAAAAAAAATAAAAATGGGCTTGTTTGATTTCAAACTGCAGAACTCTTCCCTGGAGCCATCCGCAAACACTGGTAATTTACTTTACAGCTGTTTAGATTTGTTTGTCTACATTTTTTTCTAAACCCCAGCAGAATTGCAAATGAAATGTGTGTTTGCTCCTCAAATGACTCCAGCCTACCTGAACTCCTGCACCCCACATCTCCTTGGAGTCCCTCTCCTCTGACCCCCATCCCTGCACCCCACAGCCGTGAGATGGGGGTCAGACTTCAAAGAGGAGCTTCTCTGAGCTGAGGATTCATCTTGGGAGGGCTCCAGATTCTGGTATCAAGGAGGGGTGGTGGGGAAGAGACTTGTGCCAGCTTGCAGGTGAGGGGAGCACAGGTAAGCACTTAATTACTTGCCAGTGAAATTATCAATTATCAACTGCAACCCACTTATCAGAGGGTGGTGAGGGATAAAGGCTCTGCTAAATTACTGCCACGGTGCAAACTTTCAATAAAAAAGGATTATAAAAGGCCGTGTTTGGCTGAGAAGCTCCCGGTGCTGCAGGCAGGGACTCCCAGGGCTTCGGCCACTTTGGAGCAAGGGGAGCTGGGTGGAGAGAAGGCGTGGAGGGACCTCAGGTTGTGCTGAACACCCCTGCAGAAGCTGAGGACAGACAGCCCTGAGCTCCCACCCCTCCCCACGGCGGAGCAGCCGGCTCAGCCCTTCCCGGCACGGCAGCGCTGCGGGGGCCGCCCTTCGCCTCGGGAAATCTGGCAATCCATGGGACACGTGGGGATCGGCCTGGAGCCTCATCCCTTCCCCCGGGAATCTCCTCCTCGCTCCCAGGAGCGCGGGGGTGACTCATGGGCTGTGTCTTGCGCCGGGCGATGCGCTCCTGCCCTGGGCAGGCGCCGACCCGCAGCAGCGCCGCCGAGGGACACCCGCAGGTGAGCGGCCTGGGGACCCCCCTCTGCCGCGACCCCCGGCCCAGGGGAGGTGGGGAGGGCGCTGGGGAAGTGCGTGTGCCCAGCCTGGCACCAGGGAGATGGGCACGGCCTGCGATGATGCCGGCAGCGTGCACAGGGAAGGAGGAATCGGGGGTTTGCATGTTCCTCCAGGGAGCCACCGGCTCCCACGGGAGGGACGAGAACCGGGAGCGTCCGTGGTCACTCCAGCCCTGCGGGTGGGTGCATTGGCTGAGCAGGGGATGTGTTCACCCCTCGGAGAGGGTTGAATCTTGATATTTCACTGGTAGGGAAAATATTTAAGGAGCAGCCCTGGGATTTCTGCTTTGCTGTAGCTCCACGGAGCATGGGGTGCGTTTATCCGGCACGATGCAAGCCGGGGTCAAATCGGCCACGCAGGGGCCTGGGGCTGGTGAGAATTGGTTTTTTTGGCTGCCCGGCCCCACGGCAGCTCCTCGGCGTTGCACAGGCTGTGCAGCCCCCCAAGCCCAGCCGCTGCCTCTGCCCTGCCGTGGGGTCTTCGGTGCGTGGGCACGGCGTGGGGACAGGGAGCAGGGGCACCGGGCTCATCCTGCGCTGCCCAGGGGAGCACGGAGGGGACGGCAGATTCCAGCGATGGGAGAGGAGCGCAGCCGGGTGAGTCACGCCCAGCCTGCTCCTATTTGTTGTCCGCCTGGGCCAGGCCTGGCAACGTAAGGAAGATTAATAACAAATACCTGGGCAACGAGGCGGGAGCTGGGGCCGGATGGGGGCTGAGCCGAGCACCCGAGGTGGCGGTGGCTGGAGGATGCTGTGGCTGTGGCAGAAACCCCGAGTATTGTCAGCTCCCCGTGTTCCCAGAGTGGGGGACAGTGCGTGGAGGAGATGTGTCACCCAGACCAGCTCTGTGCTGTCACTGGTGTCCCTGCATGCCAGCACAGGTTAGGGATGGTCCCAGGAGCAGGGCTCAGTGCTTTGAGGCACACAGGAGCTCCAATGGGGACCTCTTGCTGCTAATTCAGTGTCACAGTGTCTTCTCTCTTCCCAGGCTGGCTAAGAGGATTGGGGAGCCATGAACTGGGGGGTGTTTGAGGGGCTCCTCAGCGGCGTCAACAAATACTCCACAGCCTTCGGCCGCATCTGGCTCTCCGTGGTCTTCATCTTCCGCCTGCTGGTTTACCTGGTGGCGGCCGAGAAGGTCTGGAGCGATGACCACAAGGACTTTGATTGCAACACGCTGCAGCCAGGCTGCACCAACGTCTGCTTTGACCACTTCTTCCCCGTCTCCCACATCCGCCTCTGGGCCCTGCAGCTCATCCTGGTGACGTGTCCATCCCTGCTGGTCATCATGCACGTGGCCTACAGGGAGGCCAGGGAGCAGAGGCTCCGTGAGACCAAAGGGGACAACTATCGCTGCATCTACCCCAACCCTGGCAAGAAGCGGGGTGGGCTCTGGTGGACGTACCTGCTCAGCCTCATCTTCAAGGCCGGCGTGGATGTGATCTTCCTCTACATCTTCTTCCACTTCTACAGGAACTACACCCTGCCCCGGCTGGTGAAGTGCGAGCTGCCGCCCTGCCCCAACGTGGTGGACTGCTTCATCTCCCGGCCCACCGAGAAGAACATCTTCACCCTCTTCATGGTGGTCACCACCTGCATCTGCGTGGTGCTCAACCTCATCGAGGCCAACTACCTGATTGGGAAGAGGTGCCACGAGTGCCAGCAGGCTGGAGGAGGGGACAGCCGGCGGCACAGCCACGACACCGGCGCCAACCCCGCGAGCACGGATGGGCAGGTGTTCCATGGGGCAGACTACAGACTCCACACAGCTGCCATCCCCCTCACGGCCTCCTGCCCCAGCACGCTGTCCGAGGATGAGACTGGTTCCTAGAGCTGCCCAGGAGGAAGGCAGAAGTTGCTCACCTGGCCTGTAACTCCCTGGCTGCTCTTGCTCCTCTGTGCCCCGGTATAGGAGTGCTGAGGGTGGCAGCACCCTGGAGACGGGCTGTGCCCGAGGGGTCTCAGCCTCTCCTGTCTTGGGAAAGGCATTTTACATCATCCTGCTGAATTTGGGATAAAGCAGGGGCTGTAGGGCACATGCTGTCCCTGGTTGTGACAGGCAGCAGCAGCTCCATGGCAGCTGTGAACTGACAGTGGTGCCCAGACTCTGAGCCTGTACCAGCCAGGACAGACACCCTGATCCCCCAGGAAACCCCTCTTCCTATGTCTCACCCTACATCAGCCACTCTGTGGGTGTCAGGGCCACCTCATACTGATGCAATTGTCATTAATAACACTCATTAGTTGAGTGGGGACAAGAGCAGGTCCCTGGTGCCGCAGCCACCGCGGCGAAGCGCAGGCGTGAGGATCCGGCCAGGCAGGCAGAGCCCGCTGTGAGCTGCTGGATCATCCTGCCTGGCCAGGGCAAAACACCTGAGCAAAACAGCCAAACCCGGGAGAGGAAAAACACCCCAACCATTGATTAAACAATGACATTAAATGGCAGAATCTGATCTCGTTTATTGTTGTAATACATCGCGTTGGGCCGTGACAGGGGCGGTGCTGCCATTTCCGAGGCCATCAGAGGGAGCTGGCATGAATAATTAACAATAATTTCATGGCAAATGCACTCACAAGTAGCATTAACATTGAACATGCAGCTCGATCTGTTACTGGTTTTGCTTTACTCAGAGGGTGTGATAATTATTTTTTCCATGAGCAGTGACGGTGCCAGCGCTCCCTGGCTCTGTCCCAGAGGAAGTGGCACAGGGGGCGAGGGAACACCACCACTGCTGTGTCCTTTATGTGACTGAGGCCATTCTCAGTGACAGATCATTGCAGTGATCCAGCTAAGACCCTCCATGGGCAAAACTGAGCTTTTTCCCACAGCCCACCGTGGGGAAAGGACCAGCTGGATGTGCTGGACGGGAGGCTGAGGGGCTGCTGTGACCAGGGGAATGCCAGGGACAGGCAGGGCTGAAGGGAAGCCAAGAGCAGATGGGACTGCAGCACTGCTGGATGGGAGGGCAGGGACTAAACCAGCCACTGATGGGGGTGAGGATGATGGAGAAACCCCGGGGGTAACCCAGCCACTGGCACAGAGCCCTCTGAGCCCACAGCAGCTCCTTGTGAGTTTGGGGACCTTTGGGATCAGAGAGACAGATGGTGAAATACAGACAGAATTTTTTCCACTTCTTCTCAGGGGAAGCTGAGCTGGCCCTGCCTTCCTTCCATCCACTCCTGTTGCTGGATTTTCCACCTGAAAGTTTTCTTTATGAAGCCTGTAACGTCAGAGGACACAAGTTGTTCTTTGTGTGCGAGCCATTGCCCCGATTTAAAGAGCATGGGCTGGGCTGTTTGTTCTCCAGCAAGCTTGGCCACTCCTGCTCCAGGCTGGAGAGTGAAACCCCGAGGTGTTCTCCTCTGCAGGTGCTAATGGGGACAGAGATGAGCCCCAGAAAAACCACCCTGTCCCACAAATGCATGTCAAAGCACAGCTGGAGCTGCTGCCCATTGCGAGGCACCTGGAGATCCAGTTGCTGGATGTTATTGTGCCATTTTGTCATGCTCAGAGAAAACATTGCAGAGCTCTGGGTGTCTTGCACCATCCAGGCTCAGGATAAGCAGAGGCCAGCCAGAAAAACGGGAGCATTTGGCTGCTGCTTTTGGTATTGGTGCTGCAAAACCAGGGGTCTGGATTCTGGGATACCTCCTGGGATGCAGAGGCAACACCAGGGTCAGCAAACTAGGGGGTGTGTCACAATAAAAGCTGAATATTTCCCAGATTTGACATCCTCACACAGGAAATTCCCTATATTTGTTTATGGGGTCCCAGAAGACCTCCTAAAATTGGGATGAGGGGATTTTAAAGAAACTCATCACTAACTCCAGCCCAGGCAGGGATGTGGAGGGGGTTGCGTGCACAGGTCAGGGGTAGCTTGGCCTTTCCAACTTGAGTCTGTTTCTGCCCTGGCCAAAACCCCCTTGTTTGCTGGGAATTGAGGAGAAACTCTCTGATTTATGTCCAGCCCTGGCTGCCTGCTCCCAGGATCCCATGACTCCTCTGCCCCTGCTCTTACGGGGGAGTCTCGTCCCGTCCCTGGGGATGTGGCCCTGGAGCAGGACAGCTGTTGGCAGGCAGAATCCTGCCATCCCCATTTAAGACCCTTCTAAAGAGACTTCGAGATTTTCCTGCTGGTTTGGTGTCCTCTTGCTCCACTGTTTGGGTTTTATGGAGGAGCCAAGGTTGGGCCTCCCCAAGTCCCTGGGTGTTTCAGTGTTCACATCTGGCACCGAGACCTTTCACCTGTCACCCCACTGTGCCAGAGCAGGGTGGCAGCAAGGTGACACGTCCTGGGCATGTCCCTGAAGCTCCCAGGTGCTGAGATCTGCAGAACCACCCTTGCCCCTGCGCCCACACTGGCAGAGGGATGGTGGAGGGGGCGCAGGGATGTGCCCCTTGATGGATTTATGGATTTACCCAAACACCCAGCTCAGCAGTTCCAAACACTGCAAAGCACCGGGTGTTTCCGCTCCCCACCCAACTGCCTGAGGGAAATCTGCCCATGCCAAACGCACCTGAACTTTCTCACTGTGGCCACACGGCCGCTCCTGAAATTCCAAAACTGCAGGCAAGAGGCTGCCCGGGGCTGAGCCGGCCCCACTCTTCTCTCTTACAGGGTTTGGCCGTGGGGCAGGGAGCAGCTGCAAGGAGTCAGAGCTGCCAGTGCTTCTCAACAACTTCCCTCTCGCCGGGGTTTTCCACCTCACAGCCCCCAGATTCCTGCTGAACTGCTGCCACACCAGCTCTCTTCAACAGCATAGCTCAGATTCCTGTTCCGGGCAGCTCCGGGGTGAAGGAACGCTCTGGAGCTCTTGCTTGGCTCTCATCCGGGGTTGGGGTGCCCGTGTCTGTGCCCTCCTCCTCCATCCTGCACCCCCAGGGTTTGCTTTGGGTCTCCTGGGCTCCCATTCCTGTGTGTCCCCAGCCTGGCACACCCTCTCTGGCTTTATTTGACCTCCTGGAGACAAAAAGCCTCCGGGCAAGTGGCTCCTTGTCTGCCAGGAGAGCAGGGAGCAAATCTCTCCACCACCAAGCACCTCGGGGCTCTTCAGACTGTCCCCATGGGAGGGGTGGCCCTGGCGAGGTGCCCAGAGGTGCCTGTGAGGCTCTAGCACGGCTGATCAGCCCCAGGGTGTGCCGGAGGATTCCAGGGAAGCCTCGGGGCACTGTAGAAACCAGGTGAGCACATTCCTACGTCAGCACAGGAATCTATTGGGGCTGATCCATGGGTTATTCAGTGGGATGGGGCTGACACAGCCTCCTGGGAGCCCCCGGTGCTCTTGGGGACAGGGACCCCTTGTTTAGGGACACCTCTCAGCGGTGTGAGGCAGCAGCAGAGACAGGTCCAGCCGCACAGGGACACTGCTGCCACCCTGCTCCATGAGAAAGGTCCCATCTGGCCACACCGGCCCCGCCAGGGCGGTGCCTGCCAGTTCCTGTAGGCTGGAGATACCGATGAGCGGTTGCAAAACTATTACTAAGGCAAAATCATTTAAAAAGTGGGTTACAATTGCGTCATCTGGGACTCTCAGCAGTGGTTGCTGGTGGGCCCACGGCTGGGGGACGGCCCGAGGTCTCTGGTCTTGCTACTGAGCCTGGAGCGCCCAGCCCATCCCTGCAGGGGATGGGACATCACCTGGAAGGAGCTGCTGGCGTTTCCTGTGGAGGAATCCGTCTCTGCCGATCTCCCTGCGGGATTTGACCTGCCTTTTGTTGTTCAAGCCGAGCGTGTGTGTGCTTGTGCGCGGCAAGAACCTCTCCGGGAGCTGTTTGCCAGACTCACCCAGTTACTGGGAACCAAACCAACCACCCTTCCCCTCCCCTCGCACGCTCAGACAAACCCTGGGTGTGCAGGAGGGCTGGGAAGGAGCTTCCCTGCTCCGAGAGGCACCCGGATCCGGACACTTTCCTCTGGCTCTCCCACCTGGACAGGTACCTACAGGGGCTCTGGGGCTGGCAGGGTTGAGGGGGGACAGCCCTGTGGTGTAGCAGGATGAAGGTGGGAGCTGTGTTAAGGGGTAATAACAGGGACCTGGGGCTGCTGTGACTGTGGGCTCAGAGGTGGGGATCCCAACATCACACAGTGCCACATTGGGACCCCACAGGCCGTGCTGGGGTCCCCATCCCATGGGGTGATGCAGGGGGGTGGCATGGCATGGCACTCCAAAGAGCAACAATGACCACCCCAGGCCTTGCAGCTCTGTCCCACTCCCAAAAGAGGCAGAAACCCCCCTGAGTAAAGAGGTTGTGCTGAGTTTGCAGCCCAGGTGGGAGCTGGGTGCTGTCGGGTGCAACGCCCTGCGCCCACACGGGGCAGGACCCGGCCGTGATGCAGCGGGTTGGCATCCCGGGGGCTGGCAAGGGCTCTGCAGGAGGCAAACCTGCACTGCCAGCACAGCTGAGCACTCCTGAGCACTGCCCCTGCCCTGCCTGGCTGCCATCCAGCACTGGGGGGGCCTGTGGGGCTGCACACACACCCTGCCACAGGGACTGGCACAGAGCTTGGCACGGAGGTCACGTCCCCTTCCTGCCCCACTGCGGGTCCATGACCGGAGCCAGCACTGGGCTGAACTGGGCACACAGGTGCTGGGCAGGTGGGTTATGGGCAGGAGGGTGCTGGGTTGGTCTCACTGGCACCAGGGATGGGGTGAATTGGCAGGCTGGTGAGGGGGCACAGGCTCTGGGGGCATGCAGAGGATCCAGGTTCTATCAGCACCAGCTTTTGGGGGAAAAACAGCAGCTCCCTTCTCCCAGTTTTAAATCCAATGGTTGAGTGGGAACACAGTGGTTTCTCCCCACCCCGACTCCCAGCCAAGGGTTTGCCAGGGAGGAAGATTTAGTTCCAGACAGGGTGGTGAGTGAAGGTGTGTGGGCATGGGCAGAGGCACAGCCCTGGCACTTGGCACAGGCTGCCAGGGAACCCAGCCTGGGGTCACTTCTGGCTAAGAAGTGTGGGAGCACAACCACAGGTTCAGGGCTTGCTGCGGGATGGCCCTGGACAAGGACAGGCTCTCCCAGACTGCTCCATGGGCTCTGGGCAATGCTTCCGGTTCTGTTTCATCCCCACAGCCCTGGGACACCGCAGTGCACTGGATGAGAGGACCCTGATCACCAGTTTGCCATCGTGCCTGGCTATGCCCCGTGCTGGACACTTCCCACCCCACAGCCCCCGGTGAGTGGGGAAGGAGCCTGAGCCTCCTCCAGGTACGTCTCGGAAGGCACTGGGTGGGTGACAGGCAGCGGGAGTTCCTTAAAAGTGGGAGCAATTCTGTGAATCCCTTTTGCCTGGGCAGACACCTCCACAGCCCAGAGGGTTGTAAAAACCACCTGGGTTTGTAAATCCAGGTGCAGTAAAGCTCGGGATCAGGCTTAGCCTGTCACCCTCCTCAGACGGGGCAGCCCCAGGCGGAGCTGCGGAGCCGGTTTGGCTGTCGGGACCTCGGGCACTGCTGCCGGAGCAGGAGCAGAGCACTGGCCAGGGTGACATGCTGGTGACACACAGACCGTGACACACACGGACTCTCACTTTCTGCAGCCCCACTGTTACCTGTGTTTGGTCTGCCTCAGGTATCTCAGGTATCTGTCTCACCTGTGAGACAGAAAACAGGTCCCTGGTATGTCCCAGCGTCCCAGCACTGCAGGAGCAGCCATTCCCCCTTTGGCTGTTGATCCTGGCCTGCTCCAGCAGATTGTGCTCCCAGTTTCCACTAGCACACACAATCAGGTGTGGAGTTGGTGGCAGGGAATTGGCCAGGTGGCTCATCCTTTACAGCAAAGGGTCTGTCAGAAGGAATTGCAGAGAGGCTAGTCACCTCTGTCACCAGGAGTGTGTGAGGATGGACTTTACCGTCTGCAAGGGTGAAAAGCCCCCATCCCAGATGAGTGTGATGTGGTGGGAGAGAGGGTTCAGAGGTCCATGAGATTTAGTGCAGCGAGAGACGTGTGGCCCCAGTGGTGCCTCCCATTGCTCCTTCTGCCTCTCCAGGTCGGGTGACCCCGATCTCCCTCGGCTGCCATGGATTGGAAAACGCTGCAGGCACTGCTCAGTGGGGTCAACAAGTACTCCACAGCCTTCAGCCGCATCTGGCTCTCCGTGGTCTTTGTCTTCCGTGTGCTGGTCTACGTGGTGGCAGCTGAGCGGGTCTGGGGCGATGAGCAGAAGGATTTTGACTGCAACACGAGGCAGCCAGGCTGCACCAACGTGTGTTATGACCACTTCTTCCCCATCTCCCACATCCGCCTCTGGGCCCTGCAGCTCATCTTTGTCACTTGTCCTTCCCTCCTGGTCATCATGCACGTGGCCTACCGGGAGGACCGTGAGAGGAAGAACCGGGAGAAGAATGGAGAGAACTGCCCCAAGCTTTACAGCAACACGGGCAAGAAGCACGGCGGGCTGTGGTGGACCTACCTGTTCAGCCTCTTCTTCAAGCTTGTCATAGAGATCCTGTTCCTCTACCTCCTCCACAAGATGTGGGACAGCTTTGATTTGCCACGGCTGGTCAAGTGCACCAACGTGGATCCCTGTCCCAACACCGTGGACTGCTACATCGCTCGGCCGACCGAGAAAAGGGTCTTCACCTATTTCATGGTCGGAGCCTCCTCCATCTGCATCGTCCTCACCGTCTGTGAGATCTTCTACCTCATCTTCAAGCGAGCTGTCCAGAGGGCAAAGAAATGGAGGAAATCCAAGCGCTCTGTCAGCTACAGCAAGGCCTCCACCTGCCACTGCCATGTCAAGTCAGAGGAGAAGGACAACAAGTCTCAGCCTAGGTGTGTGGCAGCTCTGACTAATCTCTGAGGGGTGCTGGGAAGGGTTGGGGGGGGAAGAAGTCTCCTGGTATGTGCCAGGGATGGTTGGCACCACAGGTGGCCACCAGTGATGCCACTACCAGACTCTTCAGCCAGAACCTCGATGGCTGTAAGGGGAGGGGGACACATCCATGGGAACTCTCCTGCTTGGGACCATGGGCACATCTCTGGGTGTCCCAGTGGTGTGGACATGCTGGGTGGCAGCTGGGTGCTGGCTGCCCATGGCCATGCCTGAGGGTGTCTGTTCTTCCCACAGAGAAGAGCCATGAGCTCACCCATCCCAGCCGGTTCACATTCCCCTCAACTTGGCTTTTCCAACCTGCCAAATCCCCAAGCCCTCAAGAATCGACTCATGTGAAAAAATGACTAAACCCAACAAAGTACTGTCCCAGGAGAGAGACCCACGGGTGCCTGAGCAGACACAGGTAAGGCAAGGGCAGCCCTGGAGCTCTGCAGGTCACACAGATCCTCTGTGTCCAGCAGCTGCTCTTGGGCTCTGCAGCTCCACTGCTCCCATGCTGGGTGTGAGTGCACCCAGCTGGTGCCCAGCCAGGGCTGGTGTCACCCAGTGCGTGCCAGTCCTCCCAGCTCAGTGTGCCTCACACATGCACAGTGCCAAGCACTGCATTCTTTTGTACCAAGAAACCAAAGGAATTCTGGGCTCTGTGGCCAGAGCTCTCTTCATTCGCCCAAAGTAACGACAGAGAACCAGGGCTCCAGCCTGTTGGCAGCTGTTCTGCTGGCCCAGTTTGCCCAGTTTGCCATTACTGGGGCAGGGCAGCGTCTCCCCTTTGGCTCACACAAGCACCAAGCCATGTCCTGTCCAAATGCCCTTGCTGGCTCTGCTGCTTCCCTTGGTGCCTCTGTGTCCCGCCTCACCTGAGATGCACATCACACATGGCACAAGCTATGGATCCAAAAGACCAACAAATGTCGTGTTTGGAGACACCAAGATGTGTTCAGCATGCTGGAAATCGGGGGACTGGTGAGGGCAGAAGACATGGATTTGCAGAGGTTTCTCAGGAGCCTGCAGCCAGGTCCTTCTCATCCTCCTGAGCTGGGCATCGGTGGAGCCCACAGCCGAGCTCACATCCACCCGTTCCGCCTCTCCCAGCTTGTCACGCATCGTTAAACTTTAATTCAGCAGAACCTCACGCTGGCCCCCAAGGAAATCAAGGAGGGATGAGCATCAATTATTTACTAAACCTTGATAAATATTACAATAAATAGAAATGATTTCCATTTAATCTCTCCTTAAGCAGCACGAGTGGAAAGTCCGCTGTTCCCAGCTCCGCTCGGCCCGCCCGCGTTTCGCAGCCCCACGGGCGTGTCGGGGTGTGCTGAGACCCCCGACAGCAAAACTCCGTCTTGGAACCTGCGGGGGAGTTCCCGGCAGGGCTCCAGGGGGGCTCATCCCGAGAACCGGCGGGACGTGGGATCGCAACTGGGCTCCGGTGGGGATGAGCCCGGGAGCCTGCGGGATGCGGGATGGGGGCCACACACTGCCGGGGTTCATCCCGGGAACCGGCGGGGCCCAATCTCAGGAACCGGCGGGATGCGGGACCGCAGCCGGGCTCCGGTGGGGCTCCAGCACCACCCAGCGCCCGCTGCGCCGCACGGACCCTCGGGGGCAAACCACGAGCGCCGCAGCCGCGGTCCGGCCGGGGCGGGCAAGGACAGAACATCCCCGGGACACCGGGAGGGG
>JBBMKD010000079.1:4130230-4152598 GCA_037834095.1 Argya squamiceps | reverse complement strand
AAAGGGCAGGGACACCTAGGGGGAATCATGGGGGGACACTGGGGGGCAAAAAATTGGGGGACACAGAGGGGCATGAAGGGGAGTCATGGGGGACATGTGGGGGGACACCGAGGGGGAATCATGGGGTGACATGGGGGGAACACGAAGGGAGGCAGGGAGGGGACACAAGGGGGAGTCATCAGGGGGCACAGAGGGAATACACGGGGGAGGACAAGAAGGGAACATGGAGGGGAGTCATGCGGGGGACAAGGGGGTGACACAGGGGGAGACACGTGGGAGAAGCGGGGGGAGGTCACAGAGAGACACCCACAGGGGTGTTGTGGAGAGGTGTCACGGAGGGAGCCACAAGGAGACACCCACAGGGCGAGACCCCCGGGGAGAGTCGTGGGGTGTCACCCACTGGGAGACACAGAGGGAGAGTCACAGGAGTCCCAGGAGAGAACCCAGGGACGATTTAGAGAGAGACACAACAGTCACTTGGCAGGGAGAGCCACGGGGAGACGTCATGCGGGAGTCACGAGGAATGTCACAGAGAGACACCCACGGGGCTGTCACAGGGGGTGTCATGGTGGGAGACTCACGTGGGGAGTCACGGGGAGAGATCCACAAAGAGACACCCACAGGAGGAGATCCACGGGGAGAGACTCAGAGGCAGAGACACCACCGGAGGAGACCCATGGGGGGATCACCATGGGGAGATCCACGAGGAGACTCCAAAACCCTCTCTCCCACCCCACGGTCAGCAACTCCCCACCCCATAGACACGCATTTCCCACCCCACGGGACACAAAACGATGGGAGACAGGTGAAAGGCGAGCCCGGTGCCGGCCATGTCCCCGCAGGGAAGTGGCCGCTGGCCCGGAGTAACCAAAGTCATCTTTATTAATTGCGGCGGTTCGTTACAATAAAAAGGGAGCCACGTGTCACGGTCACTGCACGGCGCTGGCCGGGGCGGGGGCCGGGGGGCCCTTCCCAGGCACATCCCTAAATCCGGGGTGCAGGGGGAGTGGGGTGGGGAAGGGCTTTGGGTGGCTGAGTGGGTGCTGCCGTCACGGAGGTGTTTAGCACCGACGGACCCCCCAGGAGCGAGGGACCCCAGCGAGGCGTCCCCCAGCTGCCTCTGATCCCACCGCCCTGCCTGAGGGCCTGGGCGAGGTTTGGCCCCAGATTTCGGGAGCTACCTGGCACCCACTGGCCCTGCCCAGGGGGGTGGCTGGTGATGCTGTGTGGGGCTGCTGGCCTGGCACAGTGAGGGACGGGGGTGGGGTCCTGCCCTCTCTGCCACCAAAAGGGACACTGAGGGGGACAGGATGCTTGGGGAACGGGGTTAAGGACAGGGATGAGGCAGATGCAGCCTCCTGCCCCACACCACACTGCTCTGCCCTGGAGGGGACTCTCCACCCTGATCCTGGCTCTGTGCACAGTGATGGGGGAGCTGGGAACAGCCACATCCCAGGGTGTTCCTTGGCCCTGAGAGGCATCAGGTACGTGACAGCCCTATCCTGGGGTGCCCCATTCCACAGGGCTCCGGGAGCGCAGGGGGAAGGGGTGACCCCCTGAGGGGGTCTCTAGCTCCACACTCGGGGCAGCTGCCGGGCATGTCCACACTGCCATCCCACCCACTGGTGCCAAGCCCAAGTGTGGTCCTTGTCACTGCAGGTGGGAACAGGCTCACTGGGGAAGCATCTCCCACCCGCAGCAAGGCACGGGGGGACTATTGCCTGCCCCTGGCTAGTGCCACATTGCAGAGGTGCTCCTGGCCTCCAGGCTGGCAGGAGGGAAGGCCGGATAGATGGGGGATGGACGGAGGGGAGGGAGGGCTGAGCGGGAAGGGGAGAAGCGCGTGGCGATGCTCCGTGCGAGGGAAGCGGGGCGGCTCGCCGTGACCGGGGGCTTCTGCTGCTCTGGTCCGTCCCACCAGGCAGGACACAGCGCTGGTCACGTGTAGTTTCTGGTTTATTCCTTGGGTTATATTTATATATGTATATAAGGGAGGGAGCCCTGGGTCCCCGCGGCACCTGAGCCGCAGGCGGGGGGAGGGGAGCAGCGAGGGGACCCCTTTGTCCCCACCACGCCCCAAAGCCTCGTGCCGGCAGGGCAGGGCTGGGGGGCTGTGGCTGGGCAGGGGCTGGGGGGCCCGTCCCCACCGCACACCAGGGGATTGCACTGAGTACAGAGAGGCGGGGGGGCCTGCCTGCAGCCCCCTCCCCTCCAGCCCGGCGGGGCCGGGTGCTGAAGGTCACCTCTCTTTGGGTTGGGATGCAGGGGCGGGTGTGCAGAAGGGCTGGGGAGTGGGAAGGGGACAGACAGAAAGCTGGGACACAGCCCCAGGGAGGGCAGAGGGAGGGAGAGCCCCGGACCCCAGGAGAGGCTGGCAGGGGCATGCGGGCGGGGAAGGGGGGCAAGGGGACGGGGCAGAACCGGGCTTTGCGTTCACCCGCCGTCGGATCCACGAAAGGGCTAAGATAGAAAAGAGAGAAGCTGTGAGTGGGGCCAAGAGCTGCCCCAGGGTGTCCCCGCGGCCCCCCATCACAGTGAGCTACGGCCGCGCCGTCCAGTCCGGGTAGAAAAGCGGAGGCTGCGGTCACAGCCGGGTCTGCGCCTCGGGGATGTAGATCTCGATGCTGTCCGCGCTCTCAGTGGCCGAGCTCTGGCGGAAGGAGGCGGCTCGCTTGGCTGCCAGGAGCCGCTTGCGGGCCTCCTGCCGCTGCCGGTCCACCGAGTCCAGGGAGCGCTCCTTCACCGGGTGCACCTTGGAGCGCGGCGGCTTCTTTGGTATCGGGGGAGGCACCTTCTTCTCCTCCTGCACAGACAACAAGGGCTTCAGGCTGGGAGCTCCCGGGAATGGGCATCCCAGAGGGCTCAGCACAGCTGCTGCTGTGGGTGCTAAAGCCAAAGCTCCACAGACCCTCCCACAGGTCTTTATCCACCCGGTGCCAGGACGCTGCCCAGACCTTTGCAGGCAGCTGGGATAGGTCAGTGGGAGAACAGCTCCTCTCTAGCCTCACTTTTTCCCAGCTCTGTTTTTCAAGGGTTTGCAAAAAGCAGTCACCAGTGAGAGGCCGGCAGTGGTTTGGGTGCAGATGTGCTTGGGGATGAGGAGGAAGGGAGAGGTGACAGGTACAAGTGCCAGTGGCAGAGCCTTGCCCGTACCTTGGGCTCCATGATCTTCCACCCATTGGCCTTGAGCTGCTGGAGCTCCCCAAACTTCATGCTGACATCCTCAATGGAGAGCTGCAGGAGGTCCCAGAAGCCAGCCAGGTCTTGGAAGGTGGGCACAGGGAATGCGTTGGGATCCTGTGGGGACAGAGGGACAGAGTGTCCTCCTTGTCCATCAGTGGGACATCAGCTCTGCTGGCCATGGGGCCATCCCACCCCCCTGTGCTGGGGGCTCGATGTCCAGCTCTCCTCCATGGTGGCCCATAATCACTTGCTGAGAGTATGAGACACCCCCTCCCCACCACAGCTGCCCCCAGCACTGCTGCCCACACTCACCATGTTCTGCTGGCAGAGGCGGTAGAACTGCTGCACCTTCTGGGACATGAGGAGCTGGGCACTGCCCACTGCACTCCGGATCTTCTCCAGGACTGGGGGAAGAGCAGAGAGTCACTGGTAGCTCAGAGCCCTCCAACACACCGTGTCTCTTCTCTCCTTCATATCCCTCTAGCCCCAGAGGGTTTCCTTGTGTTTCTTGCCCTCACCCAACCTCTTTAGCCTTGGCAGGGAAAACTCTCCAAGGTGGGAACTGCAGGATATCACTGCAGGATAATGACTGTGCCCCCCACCAGCTCTGCAGGATCCCCATCCCCTCTCTCTGCTGTGACACCCCTCCCAACTCACTCTCCTCGGGCAGGTCATAGTCCTCCGCCTCCCTCTCCATCTGCTGGCACCAGCCCTCCATCTTCTCCACCTCTGCCTGCAGCAGTTTGATGAACCACTCCCCGTCGCGGTGGCACGGGGAGGCGCGGCCGGAGTCGGGGAGGCTGCGGGAGCCCCTCTCTATCCAGGCGTCCCGCCGGGGCACCTCCACCGTGTCGTACTGCAGCTGGTAATCCTCGCGGTACGCCCACTGCCCCTGCGTGTGCACCGTCTTGTACACGGCGTACTGCCGGCCCGACTCGGGCTCCGAGGAGTGCCGCTGGAAGGGCCGCCCGAACTGCAGGGCTTTGTCCTCGGTGGCCACGGCCAGGCCGGTGAAGCCCTCCAGCTCCAGGTCCGCCTGCACTCCCGCTGTCACGCTGTTGGAGCGCTTGAAGCGCGCTCGCCTGCGGAGACAGGGAGAGCGTGGGGACCCTTCCCGGCCAGCAGGGATTGTTCTGTCCCCTCCGCCATCTACTGCACCGCTAGGGGCTGGGGGAGGGATGCCCACAGGTAGGATGGGGCTGGGAATGCCGGGCTGGATCCTGGAGCATTCAGGGCCACAGGGATAACCCTGAGCAGCTGCGATCTGCCAGTCCCTCATCTCCTCTGCTCTGTTTCCATGGCTACCAGCACTGGACTGAGGATGGAGAGGAGCATGCACCAGGCTGCATGGGCACAATGCCGGAGCTCCCCACCCGCAGGCCACGCACGTGTGCCAATGCACACCTGGCATTCCCATCCCAGCCAAAACGTCATGGTTAGCTGCAGAAACGCCCAAAGGTTTGTCTGCACCTGGCGTGGGCTCAAAGCTAAGGGCTGAGCCGAGCAGAGGAGACCCAGCACAGGGCAGGAATAGGGCAGCCCCTTCCCTGGGCAGCAGCAAGGACAAAGGAAAGGCTAAATCCTGCCCCAGGTGGGGACAGCCAGCCTGCAATGGGGATGGTGCTGAGCTCTGAGGTTTCAGCCAGAGGGGAGAGGGAAAAGATGCTGTGGGGTAGTGGTGGTGGTGTGCAGAGCTCAGGCAACCCCTGGGAATCCAATGCCTCAGTGCAGTGAGTGTGGCAGATCTCAGCCCAGCCATGTGGTACCTTTTGTCCTCCTCCACCTGCACCCCGATGGAGTGGAACTCCCTCTGGCTCCGGCTCTCCGTATCCGAGTCAGAGACGGCCTCAACCTGCCAAGGGGCAGAGAGAGAGCTCTGGAGGACAGCCCCAAAATGCAACGTGGTGCCTCAGCAGGGCCCACACCACTCGGGCATCCCCCAGGGAGGAGCGGAGCCCACCTGGACGCCGATGGAGGGACGCCACTTCCTTTGCCGAGCCAAGCTCCGCAGCTCCTCCCGGCCTGGGATGGCCTTGATGATGAGTGTGGAGGGCTTGGGAGCAGCACGGGGCTGGACTGGGGGCAGGTCGAGGGCCACGGATGTCACCTTGGAGCTCTCCAGGCTCTCGGCTGAGTTGCAGCGGGCCGCGGCATCTTTGGACCAGGCGGGGCTGCGGGCGACCTCGCTGGGCAGGTAACTCTCGTGGGTGGACTCGGTGCTGCTCTGCGCCGTGACGGAGATGAGAGGTTTGGCTTTGGTTCCTGGAGGGATGGGAGGTGGAGCTTTTCTGTAACTGAAGGCTGTTGTGGGAGAGGCGCAGGATGAAAAGGCACGTGAAAACACAGACAAGTTGCTCATTTCCCGCCGCAAATAGGGGCCCCGGGGAATGCTGCCCATCTCCTCCCACAGCACAGGGATTGTGGCCCCACAGGGTTTGCCCCTAAGCTGAGGTTAGATACAGGACAGAATTCAGAGGGGCTGTTTGACCAGTTTTTGGGATTGGAAAACACCCCAGACCCAAACACTGGGCACATTGCTGCAGCACCCAGCAAGGGGCAGAGATGGGGACAGAAGTGGAGGGAAGGAGAGGATGGCAAATGGGTGCTGGGGGCACAGAGCAGCCCCCTGACTGGGACCGGGTGACGAGCAGGACACTCACACCCTGTCCTGGGCACTAAAGGTGTCGAGGGCCAGGAGGAGGGCAGCAGCAGCCCTTGGCAGGTGCCCAGGTGAGCAGGCAGGGAGATGTGGGGTTCCCTCATGCCACCAAGCCCTCACCACCCCCCAGGACTCACAAGTGCTGGGCTTCAGGATGCTGCTGGTGATGGGCGGCCCAGGAGGGGCCGACATGGAGAAGAGTGAGAGACAGTCGTCATCCTGGGAGCAGCCTGCCTGGATGGCCCGCAGGTAGCTGTGGCTCCTCATGCGGAAGCAGCCGGGCAGGTCCAGCGCCTCCACGGCCTGCGACTCCACCTCGCCGAAAACCGACTCACAGACAGCCTCAAACTGGTGGTTGAGCTCGTCGTTGATCTGGGGAGAGTGATGGGTAAGGCTGAGCCAGGGCAAGGGATGCTCAGAGCAACATCCACCACATCCCTGCCCCAGCCTGCCCTGTGACACCTGTGCTGCAGGACGTACCTGGCCGGTGGTGAAGGAGCGCCCGTAGCTCTGTCCCCGCGGGAGCATTCGCGGTGGCGTGCAGCAGCTGGGACAGTTACAGATATATGAATCAGAATAGTGCCTACTTGCAAACCTAATGAGAGACAGTGGGAATAGAAGGGATGGCACCAAAAGCAACACATTCCAGCAGAGCATTCGGAAACGCAGCCGCAGCGATCCTCCCGCCAGCTGCTCCTGCTGTCCCCACTCCTCATTGCCCCCAAAACTGTCACCCACTGGGACTGGAGCACATCTCAGTCATCCCCCTTTGAACATGCCTCTTCTCCCTATGGTCTGCATGTGGCTGCAGCAGCAGGTCTCCCCCAACAGCCCAGCATAGCCATGTCCTCCCCAGTGCCCTGACACAGAGCAGGGACAGGGCTCAGTGCTGCTGCACTGGGGAATGTGACTGTGAGCAGTGCTATGAGCAGGGATGGTGCTGTGAGTGGGGACAATGCCGTGAGCAGGGACATGCCACTTGTCCTCCCAGGGAGCCCTGGCCCATGGCCCCACTGCTGCCTGCAGAGCTGGGACGGGGCCTGGAGGTAACAGCCCTTACTTGGTCCTGGCCTGGTCGGCGCTGGAGGAGCGGCGGTAGCTGTCTCGCCGCGTGGCCGCCCTGGGCAGCACTTTGGAGCTGATGTCCGAGTCGGCGCTGTCCTCGTCGCCCATGGCCTTGATGTAGCTGCCGCTGCGCATCCGCCGGCACGGGATCTCCCCGTCCTTGCCCGCCGGGTACCCGCTCCACTCGTCCTGCGGCACCTGCAGCAGGAGACAAGCGTGGCAGGACGTGGTGGTCAGGGTCCCACAGGTGGGGTGCAGAGCCGAGCCATGTGCCAGCCCAAGCCCAGCCTAAATCCAGCACATGTCCCTGGCTCCTCTGTCCTCCCCATGCACCCCTGGGGGCTCTGACCCCTTTGGAAAGCCCCAAAATCCAGGAGAGCAGATCCCTTCTAACAGCCACAGCTCCTCTTTCCCACAACATGGGGCGGCGCAGCAGCTCCCACCTCACGGTCCCCCTGGCAGGAGCGTCTGGGCCAAATCCCACCCATGCCAGAGCAGCACCCGCCTGACGTATCGGGCACCAGTCCCATCACGTGCTGCTGACGCCAGCACCACAGGGTCCTTATAGGGCAGTGGCAGGGGGACGGTGTCCCCTGGGGCCCACGGCCAGGGTGGTGGGGCCGGCACCCTGCCCCAATGCCCCCCGCTGGCAGCAGAGATGGGCCACAGCCACCCCCACCTCTGGCCAGCACGGCATTGCTGCTCCCTGTCTCCTTCCCCCAGGAAAGGGAGAGAAGAGTTAATTAGCTTTTAATTGGAAGGGGGGTGACCTAGAAGGGAGCCTGATGATGAGGCAGGCAGTGGCACCCAGCCAGGCACACAGGCAGGATAAAAGCAGTGAGAAGGGAGCAGACACAGGGCTGCTGGTGGCTCTGAGCTGACAGAGCTGGTCTGACCCCAAATCCAGCACAGGGCAGGAGGCAGCAGATGGGCTTTGAGGGGACAGCAGGGACTGGCACAAGGCCATGGGAATGGGGCACAGGCTCTGGGAACATGGAGAAGGGCTGGAGCATCCCCACAGCACCTCAGGCTGCTGCATGGAGGGTCCCAGCCTTGGCTCACCCCACAGCACAGTCAGCCCCAGTCCACTCACCCTGCCCAGCCCCTCACCTGCAGGTACTGGTACGCTCGGTCTTTGGCCTTTGCTTCCTGAAGCATCAAGGTCTTCTCGGTGCCGCCGGCGCTGGGATAGGCTTCACGGGCCTGGCTGACGGTCATGGTGTGCCAGGCACTCCTCTTGAGCGTCTGGCCGTCCAGAGACATGGACATGCCGGCACAGGCCAGGCATTTTCCTTCCCCGCCGCCCTTTAGACTCTTCAAGGTCAAGTCTCTGAAGGCACTTTCGGGAGCGTCCACGCAGTACTGGGTGCCCTGGTCGGCGGCGTGCCGGCCGGACACCATGTAGCTGCTGTCGCTGTCCAGGTTGTCGTCGGAGCTCCACCAGCCCAACATCTTGGACCGGTGCCGGGAGTCCACCTTACGGTCCTTGCTCTTGCTGCGCTTGCCGTGGCGGGACTGGTGGTGGTGGTGGTGATGGTGGTGGTGGTGATGGTGGTGGTAGCCGTCCCCGCGGCCGTCCATCTTGGCGCCGTTGTAGTCCCGCTTGGCCGGCGCCTCCAGGGAGTGGGACTTGGCGAAGAGCTTCTGGACGGAGTGGACGAGGTGGCGGATGCGGCTGGGGCTCTCGCTGCGGGGCTCGGCGCCGCCGGCCCGGGGGTACTGCAGCGTGTGGAAGCCGTCGTGGTGCAGCGGCAGCTGCTTCTCGAACTGGTCCAGCAGCGTGGGGGGCAGGCGGTTGATCTTGCTGGAGGGGTGGGCGGTCGCCATGCATTCGTCGCAGGAGTCGTAGGGCTGCTGCTGCTGCTGCGCGTGATGCATCCTCGGGAAGGTGCTGCTGCTGGCGCTGGCGGAGGGCGGCTCGCTCAGGGGCCCGCCCGGGCACTCGCTGGCCGCGCCGGGGCTCCGCACAGGGCAGTAGGGATGCTCCAGGGAACACGGCTCGCTGGGGCTGAGCAGGTAGGGCGGCCGGCCCTCGGGGCCGTGCGGGATGTAGTCGGCGGGATGCTCGCAGTCCTCTGGGATGCAGCGGCAGCGGTGGCCGGAGGAGGGCTGTGTCTGGCTACGCTCCCCATGGTAGCCCTTCATCATTTCAGCACCCACCCCATCGCCTCGGCATTTTGCAGGGTTGCCCCTGCGGGCTCATCTGTGGAGACAGGGACAGACACAGCGTCAAGATCACCTCTGCACCCCAGAACACAATCTGATCTACATCACCAGCAGAACATTGGGGCTACCTCACAGGAACCCAGCTGAGAAGGCTGGGAAGCTTCCAGGGCAAGATTCAGCCCTGGGCAAGGCCCTGTGAAGCACCAGAATCCTGGCTTTCCACGTGATGACTGGAGCACAGTGCCCGGGCCAGGCACCTGGAGTTAACCCCAGCTCAGGTGCTTGGAGTGGGCAGTGGGTAGGAGAAGGTGCTGCCAGCAGCAATACAGGCAGCAGGGCCTGCAGACAGCGAGGGAGGACATGCTGCCATCAGCAGATCCCTGTTTTCTTCTCCAACACCAAATATTATGAAGTGTTTCTCCATTAGAAAGCGGCTCTGGCTGAGTTTTTCAGCCGTTGCGATTCACAGCGCCGCTAATGAGCTGCCGCGGGGCACGGGGGGGCCACGCTCTGATGTCTCCATCCAGCCCCACATGGAGGTGTGGATGGAGACCCACCATCCAGGGCTCTGCTGCCCTGCAAGCCCTCTGGATGGGGAGCCAGGAGCAGAGGTGGCTGTGCTGTGTGAGGGGCAGCCCCAGGCCAAAGCAGGAGGATGGACGGCGTCGAGCCAGGCTGAGCCTGTGCCAGCCGACAGAACCACCAGTACCCATGGAGGTTTGTGTGCCTTACAGCCCCTCAAGGGCTCTGTCTTTGGTTTGACTGTAAATGAGGAAATTACTTATTCTCCAGAGTATCTCGGCTAATTAACAGGCATCGTTAACGCTCTTGTTGTCGTATTTGGGCAGGGTGCTGCGGGCAGCATGTCTCCCAGACTGGCTGCAGGGAAAGGTGACCATGGGACATTCCCTGTGGCACGTGGGGATTTGACCATGGAGACTGGACACGAGGGACTGGGAGGGCCAGGGATGTGTGAGAGGGGGCTGTGCTTCTGAGCAGCCCTGGAGGAGAGAGAGGCTGAGGGTCCCCAAGGGCTCTGGGGATGGACAGTGATGGCATTTTGGCCCTGAGCAGCAGACAGGGCCCTGGCAACACATCTGCCCTAAACCACCAGCACCTTCCTTCCCAGCTTTGAGGCTGGATTGCTCCATCCTGCACCGCTCCCCATCCTCAGATCCTGCTCCTGCTCTAACAAGGCTCCCTAATTGCTGAATGGAAGGTGCAGCTGGTACAGAAGATGCCTCTCCCCTCCCCAGAGAGATGCTGCGAGGAGCAGGAGCTGCAGCGTGGGATGGAGCTGCCTCCCTGCCCTGGGATCACACAGAGGGATGGAAGGACGGACAGACAGGCTCCCAGCCCAGCTCTGCCTCTGCGGGCTGAGCTATCATCTCCTGCTCGGGGAGGGAAGCTCTCAGCTGATCCAAATATTGCTGCCGCAGCGGCAACAAGGAGTCAAAATATCTGCGGAGCCCGTCAGCACGAGCCCGCCGGGCTTTTGTGCTCGGCAGGTGCAGGAATTCAACAAAGCCGGAGCCGCAGGCGAGGCAGCGCCGCCGCTCCCCCGCACCTGTGGAGCGCTGGCAGCGGGTGGGGACACGCCGCTCATGGGAGGATCCACGTCCCAGCTCACCAAGGTGACACAGGTGTCTAAGCCCTGCCCAGGGACCAGCCAGCCTCCCTTGAGGGATGGGGAAGGGGTCAGGAGTGTGTCTGTGGGGTTCAGCACAGGCAGCACAGCTCAGGGTCCCTGTTCCCACGTGCCAGCAGCAGTGGCCATGTGCCACTGGGAAAGACCACTGTGTCACTCCTCTCCCCTGTCCCAGGAGGGCAGTGTGGGCAGGCTGGCACATGGGACTGGGGGAGCTGTCCAGAGTGTGGTTCATGGGCAGACGGCAGAGAGCTGGAGCTGTGTCCCTCCAAAAGCCAATCCACTGAGCAGCCCTCGGGATGGCAGGATTTGTGCCACCAAAGCACAGATTTAAGTCAGGGGGGAAAAACCCAGCCCAGCTGAGTTTTGTGCCATTTAACACCAGGGTAATTACCACCAGTGGGAACCTACCGCCCACACAATTATGTGCTAGGATAAACTGGAAGAGCATAATTACCATTACAAATAACTCACTCCTCGCCTTTATTGCATCCAGCGCCTGGAGAAACTCCCACCAGTGGCTCCCCACCAACACCTCCCCCCGATGTCTCTCCCCCTTGTGAGGGTCAGCACAGGGAGGAGAGGGGCTCATAGGCCCTGGTACTCCAGGACATCCTGAAATTCAGCCTCCAGCTTAATCTCCCATAGGAGCACTTGCCAGAGGCAGTTCCACTTCCCAGCAGCTGCCCCATGAGATCCCTGCCTTGGAGGCAGCACTATGCTGAGGCCCAGGGCTACAGGGATTCAGGGCAGACCCACCAGGAGCCTGAGCTTCCCTGGGACCCCACAGCACCCAGGGTCCTCCCATCTTTCCTCCAGCTCCAGGAACACCAGCGGGGAGGTGTGAGGATATCAAAACCCCACCACAATGTCTGGGTCTGGCAAACCGCCGTGAGAAAGAGCAAGACCAGGTTTTCCAACACTTCCAGGTCTAACCCCAAGATCTGGGGTTGATGGCCGTGCACTCAGGGAGTCCTGGCCCCCTGCCCTTCCCCAGCAGCCCCACCATGGGCAGCCCATGCTGGGGTCCCAGTGAAGCCTGTTGGTGGCACTCACCGTCCAGCGTTCAGGGGGATGCTGTCCTCATGGCCCCACCAGCAGCAGCTCCTCCACACTGGGAATCCCTGGGGCACAGGCTCTGGGGGAGGAACAGGATGGGGATGAAGTCAGAGCAAGGGTGTTCATCCCCAAAACCAGCCTGAGTCACCTCCCTGTGTATTTTTTTTTCAGCCCAGCCTTCCATCCTCCCCTGAGGCCGCCCCACACCAGCACGGCAACGGGGACAGCTCTGCACGGCCACGGCCACGTGTTTCACCCAGTTTAGCCCCAAAACCATCCCCAGTCCCGTCCTGTTATGCAATTCCCTGCCAGCGGGGGCCAGAGCCGGCCCAGAGGCCACCTCGCCAGCGACTTTCATTTGCCCGGGATCCGGCCGCTCGCTCCACAAAACCTCCTCCCGCCACTCCGGCTTTCCAGCGTCTCCAAAGAGACTTTTTTTTTTCCACCTTCCAGCCCGGGAGAGGTGCGAGCTCGGCCCGTTCTGCTCTGCAAATTAATGCGAGATTCTGCCAGCTCGGGTCCTGCTGGGGACCTTTATGGCTTGGGATGAAAGCGGGAGAGAACAAACACGCAGCGTGAGCGCCCAGAGCCGCGCGCGAGCTGGAGCCAGGGAAAAAAATAAAATAAAGTGGTTTTCCCACTTAGGGGCTGAACAAATTTGATCTACGGTCGTCGGAAGAAAATAAATATGGACTACTGCCAGGTCGTTTCCACCGTGCTTTTAATCTATTTACTCTTTCCCCACTCATTGTAAGGGAGAAGGATTGTGGAAAGCAAACATTTTATTTTATTACTAATTGTTCTGTTATTTTATGAGGCTGAATTAGTGAAATTTACTCAGCCTGGAGGAAAAAAATGAGGGGCTTAGTAAGAGATCACCTAATTTAGCACAGAAAGGGGAAAGGGAAAGGGGAAAGATGAAGAAAGGGAAAGGGAATGGGAATAGGAAAGGAAAGGGGATAAAAGAGAGGAAAAGGAAAGAGAAAAGGGGGAAAGGGAAAAGGAAAAAGGAAAAGGGAAGGAGGAAAAGGGAAAAAGAGGAAAAAGAGGAAAACAGTGTGAACAGGATGCAAAGATCACAGAAAATACATTGGCTGCAATCAGGAAATCAAAACCAATTACTGTTAATAAAAGAAAACAAAGCAACTGCAGGCAGACACTGCCTGCAGAGGGCTGTGAGGGGCAGGATCCAACCGGGCACAGCTGGAAAAAAGGGATGAGGCAAGATTTTTTAAAAGTCATGAAAGATGAACACAAGCTGAGGAACTGCAAATGTGAGTGGAGCAGGAAGTGTTTACCAAGGCCACTGAGAAGGCCACAGAAGCCAGCACAGCTGGCTGGGATTTCAACAGGGCTGGGCGATTTTGCCACCCCAACAAATCTGGGAGATCCTGCCACCCTGACATAAGTGGTAGGCTCTGACACCCGAGGCTGGGGGCATCTCCCCTGGCTCAGCCCTGTCCTGACACATCTCCCTGAGCATGGGCACTTCCCAGGCACCAAACCCAAATCCCCGGTGCCCCAGGGCTCCAGTCCAGTGCAACCACCCTGCTCCACACACCAGGAGGCTGAGGACAGGCCGTTCGACGGGCCGGGCACGTTATTAAGCACATGATTAATTTTGGCACCAGCCCCAGCTGCCTGACAGCTCCTTCTCCAAGGCTGGGAGAGCGAGCGCGAGAGGTGCTGCCTCTGCTGATGCAGCGGTTGGTGGGATGAAAAATCCTGCAATGCAGCACTGCTTCTTAATGAGCCATTTGTCTTTGAGTCTTCTTCACTCATTACCATGCCGGGAGAGGGATGGGAGTTGCCCCACGTCCCCATCTGAGCAATTACTCCTGGAGTAGAGCGAGGAAATACGGCCACGATGCGCCCAGCTGCCAGGGATCCCGGCACGGCCGCCAGCGCCGGGGCTCCCCGCCGCAACACCACTGACTCTGGCTGCTGCCGCCACGGGGGGAACAGGAACCCCCTCCCTGCACAGCACACACGGCCCAGGAACACCCACCCTGGCCCCAGACCTGATTCTCTGGGGGCAAGAGCTGTGCTGCTGTGCTGGGTGTGCAAAGGAGATGGAGCATCCTGGAGCTGCCAAGGCAAAGCAAGCGGAGAAAGGAGTTTGGCATTCCATCCCTGCAAAGCCCAAACAGGATCTTGGTGGAAGAGTCACATCTTCAAAAGTCCTTTAGGCCAAGGAACACCAGGGCCTGGCAGGCAGATCCCAGGAAGCTGGCTGAGAAGGAAAGAGGTGGCACAACAGGGAATGGGCCATGGCAGCATATCTGTGTAGGTGCAGGCAGAGGAAGGGCTGGCAGGGGTGAGAAGTCAAAAGTCCCCCAATGGCACAGGCACCTCCAGCCCCCTCAGCCCTGCAGCAATCCTCATCCTGCCCACAGGAGCCAGGACATGGCACACAGGGCATCGACTGCCAGACGTGGGACTTCACAGCCAGAGCATCAGGAGCGCAGCCAGCTGAGTTGGGACACCACCATGGAGGGACCCCCAGGCCAGGCAGGGCTCCAGAGACCCCAGCACATGCCAGCTGGCACAGGATGGTGGGCACTGAGCCTCACGGATAAGCACCCATCACTGGTGATGCCCACGGACAGCTCCCCTCCCGTGGACACACTCGACATCTGCCCACACTGCCTGGGGCCAGCAGCAGCCAGAACGCTGCTCCAGTGCCCTCCAGGGCTTGGTGGGAAAAGGGGACATGCAGGTGACACTGGGGAGCCCACGGAGACACCACAGCCTGATGTTCACCTGCAGCAAAGGGAAAGGACAAGCAGGGACATCCCCTGTGCTGCACTCGCCCTGGGGGCTCTGCCCACATTCCCACTTCACTCCAGTGGTGCCCCAGGAAGGGAGTAGGCTTCCAACATCCCCCAGGAGTTAAATCTGCCTGTGCCAGAGGCACTGGGGGCTATGGCAGTGCCCTCAGGCCCTGCAGCAGTGCTGGATGAACCCCATTTTTGCCTCCCACCCACATGGAGCCACCAGCTAGGCCATGCTGCTGAGGCTTAAAGAGCCACTTACCCCCCGGCCATGCCGTGTAATGACTTAAGCCAGGGATCACTCCAAAGCCTCTTTGGTGAGCTCGGGGCAGCACAGCCTTAGCACTGAGTGTGGCAGCAGTGACAACTCTGGCCACGTCCTGCCCATTTCCTCCAAACCCCTGGGCAGGCTGACCCTTCCATCCCCAGCTTCACTCCCACTGAGCCTCCAGCAGGCTGGCACTGCCATCCCTGCTCTGCTCCTGCCAGGCTGAGCCAGGAATCTCACCTGTCACCAGCATTGCTCCTCATCCTGCTTTGCCCAGCATGCAGCACTCTTCACCCCAAATAACACCAATCCCAGCTGGTTTCCTTCATCATCCCCTCCCATGGGGCCACAGGGGCTGGAGATTCCAGGAACAGGGAGGAAGGAGAGCCCTCGGTCCCTGTGCCAGCAGGGATGCTCCGGGCAATCACGTCCCACTCCCAGGCTGCATCCCCTGGGGCCAGGGCTGGGATGAGCACAGTGAGCCCGAGGCATGGCACAGCCCAGCTTGCCAGCAGAGGACCCAAACTGCCGCTTTAATGGATGGGCTTAATTTGCAAAGCTGATGAAAACCTAAATATTTAAATACATAATTCTGCACAATGCTCTTAGCACGGGGACAGAGCAAGGGGAGGGGGGGCATGGCTGGTGAGTGAGGACATGGTAGGCATGGGGGATGCTCTGGTGGGACCACCTGGATCACCTGGGCCAAGAGCACCTCCATCACAATTTGGGGACCATGCACACCTTTGTCCCCAAAGCCAACAGCACCCGCAGAATGGGTGCCATGGGGTGCTCTGCTGTTGGCATTGGACACCTGCTCCACCACCAGAAACATCCCAGACAGAAATGTGGGGAAAAGAGAGTGTGGTCCAAGCCAGGGAGCTGTGAAGGGCAGCAGGACGAGCCCCCATGAAGATTACACCACCAACATTCCTGCTACAACAGCTTAGAGATAAAAGAGATTATCAGGATTTACCAGCAATACAAATTGAATATTTAATTTGAGCTGCAGGGGAGGAGTGGGGGCTCACCCCAGGGGTGCATGGAGGTGTGCAGGGGGTGGGCCTGGAGAGGTGTTTCCAGCTCTTGGGGGAAAACTGTCGTCAGGGCTGTCCCCACAAGCCAGAGGGGCATTGTTATGGTGGGGGGACTGGGAATCCTCTGCCCAACCTGCCCCTAATCCCACCAGCCACTCACCTGCTGCCAACTGCATGGCACAGCCTCTGCCAGCACGTGGGAGCTCCTGCAGGCCCATCCTTGGATGAACCCTGGGTGTGGGCCCAGCACCAGGGATGTTTTGGGGGTGCTCAGGAGGGGTCCTGACCCCACACACTGCCCCTGGGCCAGCCTTGAGCCAATGCATGGCTGTTTCATTGTGCTCCCCTCTGCCCTGAGCAGGATGTGCCCAAGCAGGGTGTGCCTGGGTGAGGATGTCCCTAAATGAGCCCGTTTGTCACCCAGGGCATGGACTTTGCAGGGAATGGGGCTGGAGGCAGCAAGGAGGGAGACAGATCTGAGTATCCTCAGTGGGATGGGGTGGAGAAACCCCCAAGGGGACCCAGGCACCCTCTACAACATCAGAGCAGGGGCAGAGGACAGGCAGCAACAGCCTCCTGCCAGCTGTGAGAAGGGGGCTGCTGGCTGGCCCCAAAGCCACCATGGGGTCCCCACGGTGTCACCAATCCAGGTGCCCATCCTGGCTCACCACTCCACGGCCGTGCTGGCGCGGGTGCCAGTGCAGGGCGGGCTGGGGGAGGACGGCAGAAGATGAATGAGGGAGTCGGGAGGCTAATGGCATTGTCTGGAAAGTAGGTCGTGTGCTGAGCAAAAAAGATATTTATATCAAAGCTCGTTCCCCCGCAGAAGCTCCTGAGCTGGGTACAGGCGGCACCACGAGCCCATGGCCGCTGCTCCGCACCCCCGTGACACCCGTGTGGCACCCTCACGGCACTCCACACCCCCACGGCACCCCCTGCCCGACCCCAGACCCAGCCCTGCCACCCTGGGCACCCCCCAGCCCCGGGGCTGCCCTGCTCAGGGGTGGCAGTGCTAGAGGTGAAGTCATTCCCATGGAATGGGAGCCACGGCAGCTTTGCCTTTTTCTGACCTGGCTGCAGGCGCTGGGCACTGAATGGCACCAAGTCATTTTTATTTTAATGCCACCTTTGCCAAGGTGTGATACTGCCCTGGACACTCCCCAGATGGGCACAGTCAGCTCAGGAGGGCCATGGCAGGTCCTGTCCAGCCCAGCCTCAGCACCACCCTGCCCTCTCCCAGCACCCCGCTCTGCCCACGCTCCTCACATCCTGCATCACCCCTGACCTGAGCTTGAGCCAGGTCTCAGCCTTGTTGGAAAGCTCAGCCACCTCCTTTCCCACTGGGAGGAGACCTGTGCCCCAGGATCTCTCCCTTACACCACCAGCCTTCCCAGAAAAGCCAAGAAATCATCCCAGAGAGCCCAGATGAAGTCAAGTGGTTTTGCCCCCTCTGGCCATGCTGCCACAGCTGTGGACATGAGCCAGCCAGCAGCCATGGAGTCATCCAGCCCCTCTCTCCCATGCCCATCCCCATCCCACACCTGGCAGCCTGCGATCCGGCACGGGAGCAGGTTCATTTCCCATAATAGCTGTGTCGGCTGAATTTACAGCCTCGCTCCGAGTTATTAATAATGATGGCCTCACTCTTAAGTAGGGCTTTTCATCTGCCTCAGAGCCCTTTCCAGAGGACGTCTGCAGCATTATCACCATCTTATTCTCGTTTCAGTGGGCACAAGCGTGAGATGGAGAAGGGGCAGCTGATCTGTGATGTGGAGCTCACGGTCCCATGGGGGCAGCCCAGCCATGAAACCCCCAGGGAGGCTGGAATGCCGAGGGCCTGTCAGGATGCAGCCACAGCACCGAGGCTCCTGCCAGCCGTGCCGTGGTGATTTACACCGGCAGCGAGCCCGGGCCCTGCCGCACGGATAAATCCACTTCAGGCAGCAATAAACCAGCGTCACCACATCGGTAATCCGCAGCGCTCCCACCGCCGTGAGGAATCCAGGGGCAACGCACATGTGCCGATAAATCCCGGGCTTGTCTCAGCAGGGAGGTCCCTGGGGTGGAAATCCCCGGTGGAGCCGTGGCCGGAGGGGTGGGTGCAATCAAGCCAGCAAGGGAGACCCTGGGGATGGATCCAGCACACAGAACTCGGCCACGTGGGATGGGGGACATCCCCAAAACGCCCCCCGGGTGTCCCCCCGTGATGCCCACCCACCCCAGGCAGCTCTGGTGTCTCCCCGCTGTGCACCGCAGCGGGGCTCGATGGGCAGATTTATCCCCCTGCAAGAGAGCTTTGATCTGAAGTTATTTTTTGTTTACTAGCAACAAGGTATTGTAAATACATCTTTGCCGATAATTATAGAGTCTGGGCGCACATCTTAATCTCCATAAAATATCAGATGCTACAATTTGCCTGATTTAATGAGATTGGAGGCTGATAAGCCGCTGAGGTAAGCTGTAAACTTGGGGGGGAGGAGGGAAATGATTGCAAATGTGCTAAACCGCCTTCGTCCTCCTCCTCCTCCTGCCACTGCCACGTGCCCAGCCCGGGAGCGTGTGCCCTGCCCCATAGCCCCCTGCCCAGCTCCCGGGGTGTGCCCAGGCTGTGCTGCAGCAGCTTCACGCAGGGATGGGCATTTAGGGCAAACGGAGCTTTTTATACAATTTACCTCATTAAAACTCCAAGAGCTGAGCACGGCACCGGGCTGAGGCCGGGGGCTCAGCCTCGGCACACTCGTGGGCCCCGTGCCATGCCAGGGGGGAGCCAGCACAGCCCCAGTGCCAGGCTGGGTCCATGTGACAGCTGAGGTGTGAGGACAGGGTCCCCAAGGGGCATGGGGGCATGGCTGGGCTGCACAGGCAGGTCAGGATGCACGTGTGTCCATACGTGTCCATGTGGGTCCAGGTGTGTCCAGGCATGCACAGCCCTGCCTGGCACCACTGGCCATGCCAAGGGCAAGCTGGGTTGAGCTGTCCACGCTGTGGGTGGCTACCCGAGCCCACCCTCCTGCACAAGCACAGCTGTGCCCTCACCATGTCCCTCCACAGACATAGGGGGCTGTGCAGCCCCAGCTGCCCGGCGTGGGGGTCCCCCTCCTGCAGGGATGGGGGGGCCCTGCCTGGAAAGCAGGAGGCTCCTCCTGGTAACGAGCAGCCCCGTTTCCACAGCAACCTTAAAGGCCCACAGGTGCCTCCTCACCAACGGACTGGCTGTGGCATTTCTGGGGGACAATCCACCCTGTCCCCCTGCCCAGCACCCTGGCCTCAAACAACAGCACCCTGTCCCCCCAGCCAGCAGCCCCCAGTCCATCTCCCCCAGGTGGCACCTGGGCTCACCCACAGCCCCTCCCTGCACTGAGACCCCCCCAAAGGGTGAACACCAAGAGAGATGGGACCCCCCAAACCACCCCTGTGCCCACCCCGGCGTCATGAGGAGCCAGTGGTGACCTACAAATGTCAGGCTGACAGGTTAATTAATTTCCCTCTTCCTCGGGCCGTTATCAGATGCATTCAGACATCACCTGAGACTGTTAATTGGGCTAATTATTCCAGCTTCAGATTTTAAATAATTAGTTACTGTTGACTCCAGCCTGACTTCCACAGTTTTCTATAAAAAGGTCAGATGGTTCCTGGATCCCAAAACCCAAGAGATGAGGTGGAGGGGCTGCAGCAGGGGCCAAGCACACCAAGACCCTGAGCTGGCTGGGGACACTGGGGACAGTGTGGCTCCCACCAGTGCCTTGTGCTCACGCTGGAGCTGGCAGGAGAGGGACATCCTCTGCCTCAATGGCAACGAGGGGAAACCAAGGGAGGGAAGGGGGTATGGAAGCACAGGGTGGAGGGTGGGAGGTGAGAAGGAGCCCTTTCCTCCCTCTCTACCCCAGCATGGTGACAGCTGCCCCAGGCTGAGCCACAGTAATCCCCCAGCAGAGCCCAGGCCCCAGTGGGCACCTCATCCCTCCTGGTTTGACTCTCCAGGGCTGAAATCTCAGTCCAGGGCTTTCAGAATCTGTGATTTTTCCCACAGAGTTTCCCCATGGACACTGGGCAATGGGAACACAGGCACCACCTGCCCTGCAAAGGGTGACGGTGACCAAAGCAATACCTGGTGCCCACGGGCTCCCTGCAGGGACTACCTGTCACCTGCCCAGGGCATTGAGGAGAGGGACACATGGGGCAAAGGGACAAGCAGAACCAGCTCATCCCCAGGCTCATTCCCTCAGGAACACCATGCTTTCTCCCAGCCTCATTCCCGCTATTAATAGCCTTCACTAGCCTCCTCGGGAGCCATTTGCATATTTGATTGCAACTCCGGGGCGGGGCAGGGCCCTTCAATCAGCCTCTCCCGCAGTCTCATTTGCATGGGTTGACATTTTGTTCTGGGAGCAGTGACACCGGCACTGCGGTTTGGGGACACGGTGCTGGGGGCCCGAGGTGAGCACAGTGTCACCAACCAGCAGCGCTGCCCCAGACACTTCGCATCAGCCAACCTGTGCCCACCCGGCAGCACCAAGCAGGGCCGGCACCCCCTCCCTGGCTGTCCCAAACCCGTCAGGGAGTGATGGAGCCTTGGTGGCCCATGTCCCCATGTGCCCTGCCCTGCCCGTCTCTCCAACCCGACTCACAACACCCCGGCCCTGTCCGACCTGCCCGGCGGGACGATCAGAAGCGGCCGGTGGAGGGAAGGCTGTGCCCGGCCCGGCGGGCAGGGTGTGGGGTGACAGGCACACATCTCTGGGTGCTTTCCCGTCCCACAGCCCTGTCTGGAGCTGCCGCACATCAAAGGTCAGAGGTAGGGCGGGACGTCCCCAGAGGAACCGGGGGGGAACCTCGAGGCCCAGCGCGCCCGTGGGCACCCCCCGGGAGGAGCGAGGGTCGGGACCCGCCGCTGCACCGGTTCGTTCTGCAGCTCGGACCGGGAGCGTGGGGCCGGGGACGGCGGCGGGGGATCAGCACCGCGGACAGCGCCCGCCGCCAGCGCCACCACGGCCAGCGCCACCACCGCTGTCACCACCATGGCCACTACTGTCACTATGGCCACCACTGCCATTGCCGTGGCACCACCGCCACCATGGCCACCAATACAAAGTCCCACCACGATCAACTTCCACCACTGCCACAGCCACTACAGACACCACTGGGACCACTGCCACCACCACTGCCACCATGGCCACCACGGCCACCATTACCACCGCTGCCACCACGGCCACCAGTGTCACCAGGCCGCCCAACAACACGTGGCACAGGTGACCCCGCCACCGGCCCCTGTGGCAGCCCCAGGCCAGGGAGGTGCCAGACAGCGGCAGGAGGAGCTGGGCAGCTCCAGGGCCCCGGGCAGACACAGCCCGGAGCTGTGTCCCAGGACGCCCTCGCTTCCCCCCAGCTCTTGGCATCACTTGGCAGGAAAAAACAAGCCAGGGTGAGGCGTGGGATCAAGCCTCAGGATGACAGGGATCAGGAGAGGGCTCTGCTGCTTCCCTCCCTCCTGCCTCAGTTTCCCCTCCTAGAAAACACACCAGCGATCCAAGTTTGTGTCACGGAGAGGCAAGGTGGAGGGGGAAACCACGGAGAGGTACGAAGGGACCCAACTGCCACTGTGACTGTGCCAAGGAGCGAACTGAAGACAGGCAGGGCTCGAAGCACAGATGTCGGCACCGGCTGTGCCGCTCCCCGGCAGCGGGGCCGTCTGGCAGGCGGAGCTGGGGCTCCCCGGCTCCATCCACGGCCCGACACACAGACACACAGAGCAGACCTTGTTCCTTGCAAACACAGAGGTGCAGCCCTGCCCTGCTCCCCGCACCCCACTCAGCACACCCCCTCCCCCAATGCTCACGGCTCCCAGCCCCCAGCACACACCCCCCCCGCAGCACACACAGCCCCCAGCCCCGGGTGCACCCCCGCAACGTGCACAGCTCCCGGCCCAGCACACACAGCCCCCAGCCCAGCTCCACAGGGAACAGGAGCTGAGACCTCGGGGCTGGGATCTCCCCATCCCGGTCGGGTGAGCTTCCCCGACTGTGCCGAGGCTCGTCTGAGCGAGGGCTGGCCGGGAGCCACGGGCTGCACACCGAGGAGAGAACGTGGCTGCCGGGGAGGAGGACTCGGCCATGAAAGGGTTAGGGCTGTGGGCTGCCTGGGGGCTCCCGCTCTGCCCGGGCCGGGGGGCCTCGCTGAACTGGCACACCTGGGCACAAAGCAGGGCTTTCCCAGGACTGGGGCTCTGCAAGGCGTGGAGCCCCCCCCTGCACGCAGCCAGGCCCTCTCCCCTCCCACCCACCACCCCACTCACCCGCCGCCGCTGCTAAGCCATGAAGTTGCCGGCCTGGGCTCGGCAGGAGTCGGAGGATGGCCGCGGCACAGCGGCTGGATTCCCTCTGATCCTGCAAATTCCCTGCGGGCTGCCCATGCCGCGGGCCAGGCCGCGCAGCGAGGCCGGAGGCGTCCCCGGGGGTCACGGCCACCCACGGCAGCGCGGCGGCCACGCTCCGAGTGCCGACACCGGCACC